>JACRUU010000013.1:22880522-22923022 GCA_030449085.1 Kryptopterus vitreolus
TATCTATCTATCTATCTATCTTATCTATCTATGTTTGTCTATCTATCCTACTGTAAAAGTTCTCTCTTTCTTCTTTCTTTCTATCTATTGGTATTTCTTTCTTTCTTTCTTCTTCTTTCCGTCTATTCTGTCTGTTCGTCCCTCGTGTGTGTCTATCTATACTATCTATATCTATCTATCTATCTATCTATCTATCTATCTATCTATCTATCTATCTATCTATCTATCTATCTATCTGTCTATCTACCTATGTAAAAGTATTCTTTCTTTCTTTCTTTCTTTCTATTGGTATTTCTTTCTTTCTTTCATTTTTTCTTTCCGTCTATCTGTCTGTTCGTCCCTCCGTGTGTATCTATCTATCTATCTATCTATCTATCTATCTATCTATCTATCTATCTATCTATCTATCTTCTATCTGTCTATCTACCTATGTAAAAGTATTCTTTCTTTCTTTCTTTCTTTCTTTCTTTCTATCTATCTATCTATTGGTATTTCTTTCTTTCTTTTCGTCTATTTGTCTGTCGTCCATGTGGTGTGTGGTCTATCTATCATCTATCTATCTATCTATCTATCTATCTATCTATCTATCTATCTATTATCTATCTATCTATGTTCTGTCTGTCTATCTACTATTTAAATGTATTCTTTCTTTCCTTCTTTCTTTCTATCTATTGGTATTTCTTTCTTTCTTTCTTTCTTTCTTTCTTTCCGTCTATCTGTCTGTTCGTCCCTCCGTGTGTCTATCTATCTATCTATCTATCTATCTATCTATCTATCTATCTATCTATCTATCTATCTATCTATCTTCTGTCTGTCTATCTACCTATGTAAAAGTATTCTTTTTTCTTTTTCTTTCTTTCTTTCTATCTATCTATTGGTATTTCTTTCTTTCTTTTCGTCTATTTGTCTGTCCGTCCATTTGTGTGTGTGTCTATCTATCTATCTATCTATCTATCTATCTATCTATCTATCTATCTATCTATCTGTCTATCTATCTATCTATCTATCTTCTATCTGTCTATCTACCTATGTAAAAGTATTCTTTCTTTCTTTTCTTTCTTTCTATCTATCTATCTATTGGTATTTCTTTCTTTCTTTTCGTCTATTTGTCTGTCCGTCCATTTGTGTGTGTGTCTATCTATCTATCTATCTATCTATCTATCTATCTATCTATCTATCTATCTATCTATCTATCTATCTATCTATCTATATATCTATATATCTATCTATCTATATTCATCTGTCTGTCTATCTACCTATGTAAAAGTATTCTTTCTTTCTTTCTTTATAGATCTATCTATCTATTGGAATTTCTTTCACGGGTTCAAACACCACCACCAAGCTGCGACTAGTGGGGCCCTTGAGCCAGGCCCTTAACCCTCACTTGCTCAGGTGTAAGTCACTCTGGATAAGGGCGTCTGCCAAATGCTGTAAATGTAAATGTCAGTGTAGTAGGGGGACTTGCCATGATGTCATCACAAAGGAGGCGGGATCCCGCGGCGTCAAAGGCAAGCCACGAACTCCGTTCAAGGAAAACACAAAAGTCCTGTAACGCACGTCATGAGTAAAAGAATAGACGACGAGGCTTCAGCAGCTGCGGCGGCGAAAAACGCAGAGAATTGCGTTTAACAGGATTTACTCGCCGGCGATTTATAATCATTAACTGCAGCGTCTACGGGAAATAACTCAACACACCTGCAATGCGGCCGGAGAGAGAGAGAGAGAGAGAGAGAGAGAGAGAGAGAGAGAGAGAGAGCGAACGAGAGATTTATCCCATCTCGGTACCAACGCACCTTTTGCGTAACAAATGCTAAAAAAAAGAAAGTGTGAATAAATCTCATTCATCACACACACACACACACACACACACACACACACACACACACACACACACACACACACACTGGTGCTAGACCTGGTGCTTTTACTTTCACCCCTTTAATCCATCTAGTAGAGCGCTCCTAATACGCTTCATTACTCATCATTATCGCCATTTAGCGCGACTTGTGCATGCGCCGGGATCCTTTCAGCGCGTCTCGTAAAGATCGTTTAGCAGCGTATCTCGGGGAAAAAAGACGCCATGACACCAGATATTTTCCAAGGAGCTCTCAGGCGTATATAAACCGAAAATTCCCACTCTCTCCGAGAGCTGCGAGAGACGGCTTTTATTAAACAGAAGGACATTTTGTTTGGCACAGCGTATGAGAAATGATCTCCCGTGACCGCCTTCGATATCTCACATAGCATTGTTTACCTCCATTTTTTATGCATATATATATCTATATATATATATATATATTATATATATATATATATATATATATATATATATATATATATTCATTTCATTCATTCATCTTCTAGCGCTTTATCCGATCTTCCCTCGGGTCACGGGGAGTCCTGTGCCTATCTCAGGCGTCTATGGGCATTAAGGCAGGATACACCCTGGATGGAATGCCAACCCATCGCACACACACACACACATATATACACTAGGGAATCAATTTTCCAAGGGCCAATCAACCTACCGTGCATGTTTTTTGGACCGGGGGAGGAAACCGGAGAACCCGGAGAAAAACCCCCTGAGGCACGGGGAGAACATGCACAAACTCCACACACACATGTCCGAGACGGGGAATCGAACCCGGACCCTGGCGGTGTGAGGCGAAGGTGCTAAGCCACCGTGCCCATCTATATATATATATATATATATATATATATATATATATATATATATATATATATATCACCCGGGCGTTGGTTTTTCCAGACGGAGGTTCGATGAGGACACTCAGTCACGCACTGTTATGGTCAGACGCAAGCGACGAGTCTCTCTGTGGATCTTAATTTTTTTTCTGGGGTGTTTTTTTTTTTTTTTTTTTTTTTAATCCGCTCCGAGTTGTGACGCCCCTGTACTAAATGTTTACACGTGTTTACACAGCTGTGACAAATGCGATCCTGAGCTATGCATTAGCCAACGTAAATACATGTGACTAAGTACACATGGATTATTTCCCGTTCGGAAAAAAAAAAAAAAAATTCCAAGACATTATCAGCGCACACGCACGCATACCGGCACGATGTACAGATAAGCAGAGCCGTGTGTGCTGTGGATTGATGTGATACGCCTTACAGAAAGAAAAAAAAAAGAAAAAGAAACGCCTTGTTTTTGTAAAAGAAACGTCGGACCTAATGTGGAGCGGCCCGAGCGAGGCATGTCATTAATATCCATTGAAAGTAAAAACAAAAAAAACAAGGAAAAAAAAGGCATGGAATAAGATCCCATGCAATCTAGGAAGAAAGTTATATAATAGATACCAAAATATAGGAAGAAGGAAAATATAGGGCAACGGAAATATAGAGAGATGAGAAGAGAAGAGAATAAGAGATAACAGATCAGAGAATAGAATATAATATATATCTGAATAAGACTAATAAGATAATACAATGACAAGACAATATATATAATATAATATAATAAATAATATATAATAAATAAATTAATCAATAAATACAATACAATCAAATAATATATAATTATAATATATAATATAATACAATGACATATATATAAATATAAATACAATACTCTAATATAATATAATAAAGATAATATAATATAAGATACAATATAATACAATATAAGAATATTAATATAGATAATAAATATATATAACAATAATATAATATAATATAATATAATAGAAGAGAATAAATAATATACATATATAAGAATAGAATACAATATAATATAACTACAATACAATAGAATAGATATCATAATATAATAAATACATACAATCATAATAAATAGAATAATAATATAATAATATATATAAGAGAAATATCATACCAAGACCAAGATATAAGAATATAAGTATACAAGACATAATAAAGTAGAAGAGAAGAAAGAAAGATAAGACGAGATAATACAAATAAAAGAGAAGAGAGCTAATAATAAATATAAGATAATATAAGAAATATAACAGAGAGATACAAGACAAGACAATACAAGAAATATAATACAATACACAATACAAAGACATAATATAATAGAAGAAATAAGATAATACAATAATATAATAGAATATAATACAATATAATACAATAACAATATAATACATATAATATAATATAATAAATACAATAATATAATACAATACAATATAATAATAATATACATATAATATATATATAATATAAATACTAATACAATAATATATATACATATAATATAATATATAATATAATAATACATATAATAATACAATAATACAATATAATATCAATATAATATAATATATAATAAATATAATAATATAATATTATATAAATATAATATATAATATATATAATAATATTAATATACAATATTATAGGTAGTAGAGATTTATTACAATAGAATGTAATGTAATACTATACAAATTGATCAGAATATATAATAATACAATAGTATGTTTTAAAATATATATAGAATAGATGGAAAACGAAAGGTAATACAGAACAACTTTATTATCATTGCATGGCAAATCAATGCATTTAGTCAATGCATTGCTGCAAATAGACATGACTATATGTACAGTTAGTAATATAAATATGTGCATGTGTGTACATAGCTTTTATAGATTAGTATATATATATATATATATATATATATATATATATATATATATATATATATAATATCTATATATATATATATATATATAAAATTTTATTTATTTTATTATAAGAACTTAAGGACCGAGCCAAGTGTAGGGAGGTGGTGTAGCTCAATGGTTAAGCCATTGACCTTTGGACCAAAGATCACAGGTTCAAATCCCACCACCACCAAGCTGCCACTAGTGGGCCCTTGAGCAAGGCCCTTAACCCTCAATTGCTCAGTTGTAAGTCGCTCTGGATAAGGACGTCTGCCAAAATGGAGTAAATATAAATATAAGTGTAGACTGTAGCAGGGAAAACCTCCCTGATGAAGAAACCTTGAGAGGAACCAAGTTGGAAGCAGTTCTATGGTGCCAAAAGTTTTTGGACACCTCGCTATAACCACAAACTTGAAGGCAAATTCATTACATGGCTTTTCTGATGTCCAAGAGCCGTTATCTACTGGAAACATCTTCATAATAGGGTCTAAATGTAGATTCATTCATTCATTCATTCATTCATTCATCTTCTACCGCTTTATCAATCTTCCCTCGGGTCACGGGGAGTCTGTGTCTATCTCAGGCGTCTATGGGCATTAAGGCAGGATACACCCTGGATGGAATGCCAACCCATCACACACACACACACACACACACAACACACACATTCACACACTAGGGACAATTTTCCAAGGTGCAAAATCAACCTACCGTGCATGTTTTTGGACCGGGGGAGGAAACCGGAGAACCCGGAGAAAAAAACCCCTGAGGCACGGGGAGACCATGCACACACACATGGCCGAGACGGGAATCGAACCCGGACCCTGGCGGTGTGGGTGTGAGGCGAACGTGCTAACCACTAAAGCCCCATAATGTCGATATATCAGTCTTAGGATCAGGTGTCCAAATACTTTTGGCAAAACAGTGTTCCTGCCCCCCCCACCCCAACCCCCTTCCCGCTTGGTCTGTAACTTTGCCACATTCATAACTCATTAAATTTGTATTAGCCATAACGCATAGACGATTGTAGCTGTGCCTCCTGTCAGAATGTGCTCGAATAAAAGAACAGACAGAGACGATCCGCCATGAAAGGTCTCATTATGCTGCATGGAGAGTTTACCCATGAGTCACGGCTTTATTCACAGAAACGTTCATCACGCCCGAGACCGCCGCAGAGCGTTCCGTTTATCCCCTTATCCCCTTATCCCCACCTTCCCCCGCCCCCCCTCCCCACCACCACCACCGTGCATCGGAGTGACAGATAAAGCAAAGGGAAGTCATTTGATCTCGCTGAAAACCCAGATTTCACACAGCATGCAAAATCGGCGGTGCAAACTGGGCGGGGCCAGAGATGCAAAAACTTTTAGGCAAATCAAAAAACGCAAAGTAGTGTGTGGGAATATAAATGGGAATGTAGCCAGGTGGCGAAGTGGCTTCGGGGGGTTTATTCATTCCCTTTTTTTTTTCTTCTTCTTCTCAATGCACAGGTTAGGAGATGTACATTGTTAGCAGAACAATGTATATAAAAAAAAATATATAAAAAAAGAAGCAAAACAACGAACCATAAAATCCTTAGAATTTAATAATCAAAATGTGCCATTCATTCATTCATCACTCTTCTACCGCTTTATCCAATCTTATCTCGGGTCACGGGGAGTCTGTGTCTATCTCAGGCGTCTATGGGCATTAAGGCAGGATACACCCTGGATGGAATGCCAACCCATCACACACACACACACACACCACATTCATCCTAGGGACATTTAGGTGCCAATACCTACGTGCATGTTTTTGGACCGGGGGAAACCGGATAACCCGGAGAAAAACCCCTGAGGCAGGGGAGAACATGCAAACTCCAACAACACATGGCCGAGACGGGAATCGAACCCGGACCCTGGTGGTGTGAGGCGAACGTGCTAACCACTAAAACCACCGTGGCCCCGGGGAAAATAAATAAAAGTAAAATAGAAAGTTATATAGGATATATATATATAATAGCTTATATAGATATATATATATATAATATCTATTTATATATATATATATAGAATATATATATATATATAATATTTTACTGCATTGTATTGTGTAATATTGTATTATTGTATTATATTGTACTGCAACGAGGGGGCACGGTGGTTTAGTGGTTAGCACGTTTGCCTCAGCACCGCCAGGGTCCGGGTTCGATTCCCGTCTCAAGCCATGTGTGTGTGGAGTTTGTGCATGTTCTCCCCGTGCCTCAGGGGATTTTTCTCCGGGTTCTCTCCGGTTTCCTCCCGGTCCAAAAAAAAGCACGGTAGGTTGATTGGCACCTTGGAAAATTGTCCCTAGTGTATGAATGTGTGTGTGTGTGTGTGTGTTGATTGTGTGTGTGTCCTGTGATGGGTTGGCATTCCATCCAGGGTGTATCCTGCCTTAATGTCCCATAGACGCCTGAGATAGACACAGACTCCCCGTGACCCGAGGGAAGATCGGATAAAGCGGTAGAAGATGAAAGTGAATGAATGAATAAATGATATATATTTTCAAGACGACCTCTGTTTTCCAAGAGCGTGCTGTCTTTAAAAGCGTTCCCGATATGGACATGGAAGTCTTCTTTTCGGAGCGTGTCTGGATCTTGATTAGTAGGGTTGGGGGTGGGGGGTTGTTAGGGGTTAGGGGCAGATGTGAGATGATGTCGTGTCTGGGTGAGGGAAGTTTGGTGACAGGGTGGTTTAAGCCATTTACATTTACACAGAGCACCAGTCACACGGCTCACGACAATGACTTATGAAAGTCGGTGCTCCTTGTGACTGTGCGTGCAACCTTGTGCTGCCACCTGCTGGCGTGTTACAGAACTGTTACAATTTCCTTCCTTTTTGGTCAAATCTGGTGGAATAAAATAGAATAGAAACAAACCTGAGAGAGAAACATTTTCTCAGATATCTGTTTTATTACACAGTTAAATATTTATACAGTTAATAAATAAATAAATAAATAGGTAATAAATAATAATAAAAATAAATAAATAAATGTCCATCAACGATATGCATTACTACAGGAATACAGAACTGGTGGGGAATCAACACCTGGTAATGAGGTCATCTTTTCTTATATAACAATGTGGATTAATACTGTGTGTGTGTGTGTGTGTGTGTGTGTGGTGTGTGTGTGTGTGTTATTGCCCTGATGCTTTAACCGTATCACATACAGCGCAGCATCAAAGACGACCAAACTGACGCAAAGCACAGCAACGTTCCCAGACAGACTTCCCAAACTCTCCCATCGCATTTTACATACACCGTCAACGCTCCATTTTGTCGACTCTGTCTTGTGTGTCTTTCAGAAAGTCGACCCCAGCAACGAGACGCCCCCATATAATAATCTAATACCTTTCACAGCGTAGTAGATTCCTGCTATACACACACACACACACACACACACACACACACACATATATATATATATTATATAATATATATATAGGTAGGTAGTTAAGAAAGGAAGTACGTTTCTGTACATTTGCTGTTCGTATGCTGTTCGTTTTCTGTACATTTACTGTTCGTTTTCTGTACGTTTGCTGTACGTTTTTTGTAAGTTTAATGTACATTTGCTCTTCAGTTTCTGCAATTATGCTGTTCGATTTTTCTGTTTGTCTGCTGTTCGTGTGCTTTTCGTTTTCTGTACATTTGCTGTTCGCTTTCTGTACATTTGCTGCACGTGTGCTGTCTGTGTGCTGTTCATTTGGTATTTGTTTGTTGTATGTTTGCTGTTCCCTTTTCTGTACGTTTGCTGTTCGTTTTCTGTAAGTTTAATGTACATTTGCTCCTCAATTTCTGTAATTATGCTGTTCGTTTGTTTGTCTGCTTTTCGTGTTTTTGGTTTTCTGTACATTTGCTGTTCGTTTTCTGTACATTTTCTGTTCGCTTTCTGTACTTATGCTGTTGGTGTGCTGTTCATTTTCTGTACATTTGCTGTTCGCTTTCTGTACATTTGCTGCACGTGTGCTGTCTGTGTGCTGTTCATTTGGTATTTGTTTGTTGTATGTTTTTCTGTACATTTGCTGTTCATTTTCTGCGCGTTGCTGTCCGTTCTCTGTGCGCTGCGGTTCGTTTGTTGTTCGTTTGCTGTAAGCTATTTGCTCGTGTAAGTTTTCTGTTCGCTTGCTGAGCGCCTGCTGTACATTTGCTGTTCGTTTCCTGTACGTGTGCTGTGACGTGCATTCGATATTAAATGTAACAATAAATGGATACAAGTATCAGTGAGGCACTAATGGTATAATGTGTTAACGCACTTCAGGGAGGTAAAAGTGAGGGGATAATAGGGGGATTTGCGCGTATAAGGCAACAGTGTCGGCGTGGGTTTTGCACATCGACGGGAAATAGTGTTTCTTTTGTGGCGCAGCATTAGCCTGCGATAATCTCCTGAAGAGCTCCGAGATGGATTACGGCCGGGAGAGAGTCTAATTCCCCGAGCAGGTGGACGGGATCCATTTTCTTAACGCACTCTTTCTATCTCAGCCTCGTCTTTCTTTTCGCATCCCCCTTGCATTGTTGCTGGAGTTAATCTCCGTCCGTCCTCCACCTGCCAGATCTCCGGCTCGACCCGGCGCGGCCGAGAAACGCTTTTTTTTTTTTTTCCGGATCGTAACGAGTTCGAGTTGCTTATCTCTGGGCCGAACGTCACGGCGACGTCTCTTTTTATTACTCCTGCCAGAGATGAAAATCATTTTAAGACCGTCACTCGCTTCTTCTTTTTTTTTCCCCTCTCCTCTTCCTACCTTCTGCTCTTTTTCTCTTCTGCCACTTTTTATCTGTGACATTTCCTGTAATCCTTCGCCTGCATTCCGGGCCTTGGCGAGACCTCCCTCGGGGCCCGCCGTGACTCGGAGTGCACATGAGGAGTCATAGCACATGTGTGCTGCACTTTTCTCCTCTGTATTCTTCTCACAAATTCATCTTTTCCCACCTATGAAGGGTGTGACCTAATAATTATACTAATAAATAAAGATTTATTACACCCGCTTATATATATATATAGGGATGATTAATCGCACGTTTTCAATGTACCATAAATGAACACTTTTCATGTTTCTAATATGGTAAATAAACTGTAACAGATGTTATAATTATATACATTTCCCTCAAAATTCTCTCCCTTTAATAAAATGATTGATTTAATATTTATTTTACTCTGGAAACTTTTAATAGTAATTTCTTGTTAATTACAATATTATTTGTTTAGTGTTGGTTTGAAGTGTAAAATACGGGACGTGGCTCCTTTAAGAATGGTGTTCCGGTTGCTTTTCCATATAAACTGGTGATACGGTGTTTAGGTTATACGGAAGCGCTTTATTGCGTTTCAGTAAAAATGCGCTTTATTGCAGTAATACAGATTTGGGAATGCGATGCGCTTGCGTAAGGTTCCGTACGGTAATATACACTAATATAGTGAGGAGATCATACCTGTTGTGAATGCGCAGATAGGGGGCGTCATTGGGGGGAAATTTAGGAAGCGTGAGTGGATGCCCTGAACGTTTATTTATTTATTTGTTATTTCTCCCATAATAATGCATACTGCGTTAATCACACCTTAATAACATTAGTGTTATTGTCTTTGACAGCTCTAATATTATATATATATATATATATATAATATAGTATATATAATATATATATATATTTATGGAGACGAAATTTGGATCTTCCTTCTTTCATTCTTTCCATCCAGTTTCCCACTGATCTATTCTACATTCCTTGTGTTTCTTGGCCCGAGCAAGTTTCCTCCGATATCATTCTTCCAAAGTAACGCTTTCTTTGCCGTGTTATGAATATAATGACTCGCCTCACGCAGTTCATTCTGGACAGTGAACACTTCAAACCTTCTGAGGCAGAGGGACGTCCTGGTCTTCTTTCCCTGATGAGAACTCCTTTTATATTTGCATTTAAAGGTTTTAAAAGCTTACACAAGACGTACGAGTGTCACTGGTTATAATGCGGATTAGGTGTAGTGGCATTCATTAGAACTCTCTATTCATCTTTTTCTCAGACGACGGTTTAAAGCACATTACAAACACAAGAAATGTCACCAATGAAGTCACCTGAGACCTGAAAACCAATCCAGGTGACGACTTTAACGAAAGAGTAACAGGAGTGTGAGAAAGAAAAGAGAAAGAAAGAAAGAAAGGAAGAAAGACTGAAAAACGCAAGAAAGAATTTAAATAATGCAAGAAAGGAGAGTGAAAAGGTAAAGAAAGAGATATACAAGATTGAAAAAAAAAAAGAAATTAAGGGTTAATGAAAGAGCAAAAATGCAAAAGAGAAAAGGAAGCATACAAGACTGAAATAGGAAAGCAATTCAATAAAGAAAGAAAGAATGAATTAAAGACAGACAGAAAGAAAGAAAAAATAAGAAATTCATGAAAGATAGAGAGAAAGAAGTTAATGAATGAATGAAAAAAGAGTGAAAAAGTGAAAGAGAGAAAGAAGTAAAGAAAGAATGATTGAAAGGAAGACTGATAAAAGAAAGAAAGAATTTAAGTAGCAAAAGAAAGAATAGTAAAAAAGAGGAAGAAAGAAAGAAAGAAAGAAAAAAAGAAAGAAAGAAAGAAAGAAAGAAAGAAGAAATTCAAAAAAGAAATAATTTAAACAATGAAAGAAATAAGAGTGGAAAATCAAAAGAAAGAACGAAAAATACATTATTAAAAAAAGAAAGAAATGAAGGACTAAAGAAATAAGAGTAAAAAACAAAAGAAAAAAGGAAGCATACAAGACAGAAATAAGAAAGCAATTCAAGAAAGAAAGAAAGAAAGAAAGAAAAAAGAAAGAACGAAACAAAGAAAGAAAGAAGAAATTCATAAAAGAAAGCGCGAAACAATTTAACAAATGAAAGAAAGAAGAGTGAAAAAGCGAAAGAATGATAGAATAAATAACAAGGCTGAAAAAAGTAACACATTAAGTATGAAAGAAAAAAGATCAAACAAAGACAAAAGAGAGCATACAATAAAATAGGAAAGCAATTCAAGAAAGAAAGAAAAGAACAAACAAACAAAAGAAAGAAAGAAAGAATACAAACCTGAAAAATAAAAGAATTTAAGAGAATGAAAGAAAGAAAGAAAATAGCAAAAAACAAACAAACAAAAGAAAGACAGAAAGAAATAAAGAATACAAGCCTGAAAAAAGAAAGAATTTTAGAGAATGAAAGAAAGAAAAAAATTAACAAACAAACAAAGCAAAGAAGGAAAGAAAGAACGAAAGAAAGAATACAAGCCTGAAAAAAGAAAGAATTTAAGAGAATGAAAGAAAGAAAGAAACTAGCAAACAAACAAGAAAGAAAGCAAAGAAAGACGAAATAAAAAAAAGAAATGAAAAAAGAACAAAAGAAAGAACGAAAGAAAGAAAGAACGAAAGAAAGAATACAAGCCTGAAAAAAGGAAGAATTTAAGAGAATGAAAGAAAGAAAGAAAATAACAAACAAATAATGAAAGAAACTAAAAGAAGAACAAAGAAAGAAAGAAAAGAAAGAAAATGAAAGAAAACATAAGAAAGAAGACGAAATAACAAGAAAGAAAGAAAGAACTAAGCAAGCCTGAAAAAGAATAAATTTAAGAGATAAATAACGAAGAGAATAAGAAAGAAAATAACAAACAAACAAAACAAAGAAAGAAAGAAAGAAAGAAAGCAAGCCTGAAAAAAGAAAGAATTTAAGAGAATGAAAGAAAGAATAAAACAAAAACAGAATGAAAGAAAGAAAAGAAAGAAGAAGAACGAAAGAAGAAAAAACGAAAGAAAGAAATGAAGAAAGAAAGAAAGAAAGAATTGTAAGAAAGAATTGTAAGAAAGAAAGAATTGAAAGACAATGAAAGAATTTAAGAAAAATAAAGAAACAAGCAAAGAAAAAAGAAAAAAGAATGAAAGAAAGAAAAGAGAATGAAAGAAAGAAAGAAAATAACAAACAAACAAAACAAAGAATGAAAGAAGAACGAAAGAAAGAACGAAAGAAAGAAAAAGAAAGAACGAAAGAAAGAACGAAAGAAAGAACGAAAGAAAGAAAAAAAAAAGAAAGAAAATAACAAACAAACACACACAGAATGAACGAAAGAAAGAACGAAAGAAAGAACGAAAGAAAGAACGAAAGAAAGAACGAAAGAAAGAACGAAAGAAAGAACGAAAGAAAGAACCGATAAAAAGAAAGAATAAAGAAAGAAATCAGCCTGAAAGAAGTTTAGAAGAAAAAAAGAAGAAAATAACAACAAAGAAGAAAGAAAGAACAACAAAGAAAGAAAGAAAGAAAGAAAGAATACAAGCCTGAAAAAAGAGAAGGAATTTCAGAGAACGGAAGAAAAAAGTGTGAAACACAGAAAGAAAGAATACGAGACGGGAAAAAAAAGACAAATAAATTTGAGAATAAAATTTTATAATGAATGAACAAGAAATGAATATTAAAAGAATAAATTCTAGTATAAAATAAATAATGAATCATTTTATTAAAGGGAGAGACTTTGAGATAAATGTATATAATTATAACATCTGTTACAGTTTTAGAGTTTATTAGAAACATGAAAAGTATTCATTTATTCATTTATTGAATTAATCGCGAGTCAACTCGAGTCGATTAATCGCGATTAATCGCGATTAAAATATTTTTAATCGGCTATTATTCTCAGGCCTTTCTGACTCTGATGGCCCACCACTGGTAGGATGTGGTTTTAGATGGATGCAATGTTAGTCCAAGACAGGACAAGATACACACCGAGAAAGAGAGAGGGAGAGAGAAAGGGAGAGAGAGAGAGGGAGAGGTATATTTTCCGTTCATTAGTCTTGCTATACATTAAGGTTGTTGAGGGTGAGACAGTCCTCTGGATGCACATGAAAGAGGCGTCATTGCTAAAAGCCTGGCGCTGAGCTGCGAGAAGAGCGGCGTAGGATAAATGTTTGTTTTCTATAAGTAGACGAGTGCGAGCGCCGGAGGGCCGAGGGAGCCTGGGGTCGCTCGTTCGCAGGGACGAGATACGAGCCGTCGCGTAAACACCAACACGGCGAGAAGGAGGAGAGCGAGGCTTTTACCGAGCGTTAAACATAAACACGTCACGCCGTCGCTTATACATGCGCTATAATGCAAACACACGTCAGCGCCGCCGCCGTACCCGTGACACGCTAATCGCTGCGGGATTAGGGATTTCTTTTTTTTTTTCTCTCTCTCTCTCTTTTTTTTTTTTTTTTTTTTTGCCCTCACGCCATTTTCACATTTTTGAGAAGTGACATAAAGCTTTATAAGCTCGGATCTGACCGAACGCATCGTTAACGCTTTTGGCCGCCTGTGATGTAACATCGACGATTATATTTCACTTTTTAATTAAGATATTTAATTGCGATTAATCGAACAATTAATGGAGTGATTAATCGCACTTTACTCGCACGTTTTCAGTGTAGCATGAATGAATGCTTTTCATGTTTGTGATACTGTAAATAACTGTCATAAATGTTATAATTATATACATTTCACTGAAAATCTCTCCCG
This sequence comes from Kryptopterus vitreolus, assembly GCA_030449085.1. Lineage (NCBI taxonomy): Eukaryota > Metazoa > Chordata > Actinopteri > Siluriformes > Siluridae > Kryptopterus > Kryptopterus vitreolus. The sequence goes on from JACRUU010000013.1 coordinate 22,894,661, forward strand.
TTAATAAAATTATTATTTATTTAATATTTATTTTGTTCTGGAAATTATTCTTTTAATATGAATTCCGGGGACACGGTGGCTTAGTGGTTAGCACGTTCGCCTCACACCGCCAGGATCCAGGTTCGATTCCCGTCTCGGTCATGTGTGTGTGGAGTTTGTGCATGTTCTCCCCGTGCCTCAGGGGGTTTTTTTTTCTCCGGGTTCTCCGGTTTCCTCCCGGTCCAAAAACATGCACGGTAGGTTGATTGGCACCTTGGAAAATTGTCCCTAGTGTATGAATGTGTGTATGAATGTGTGTGTGTGCCCTGCGATGGGTTGGCATTCCGTCCAGGGTGTATCCTGCCTTAATGCCCATAGACGCCTGAGATAGGCACAGGCTCCCCGTGACCCGAGAAGATCGGATATAGCGGTAGAAGATGAATGAATGAATATGAATTCCTTGTTAATGTCAATGTTATTTGTTTAGTGTTGGTTGTAAGTGTAAAATATGGGACGTGGCTCCTTTAAGAATTGTGTTCCGGTTGCTTTTCCATATAAACTGGTGATACGGTGTTTAGGTTATACGGAAGCGCTTTATTGCGTTCAGTAAAAATGCGCTTTATTGCAGTAATACGGATTTGGGAATGCGATGCGCTTGCGTAAGGTTCCATACGGTAATATACGCTAATATAGTGAGGAGATCGTACCTGTTGTGAATGCGCAGATAGTAGGTGTAATTCAGGGGAAATTTAGGAAGTGTGAGTGGATGCACTGAACGTTTATTTATTTATTTGTTCAAAGACATCTGATACATTTGTAGGTTTTAGGGAGAAAACCAGTCATCGCTGGGAAAACTGAGTGTCCAAATACTTTTGACAATTAATACCATGCAATAAATAAATAAATAAAATACCCATAGTGTATATTCCTTGTATTTGGTAGACATGTCAAGATGTGTAACACAATAACATAGCGATGTTTTTAACACAGGTCATAACAGTGTTATAACAGGGCTAAGTAATGTGTCTTTGCCCACGTTTCTTCGTTTGAATGTAGCTTTTCTGCTTATAGAACTTCCATATTTCTGACAGGTTATAACAAAGTGTACATAACATTGTTATGAATATCTATATCTCTGTTATAACAGGTTATGTACAGTATTTATGCTCATAACCATTCTACAAATATTTGTGACAGTCTTATAACATTCAAAAAAGAGTTGCATTGACCACATTTCTCTAAGAGCTTATAACATTTTTGTAAATGTTTATAACAAGTCATGTGACTCAATAATAACAGGCTCTTGTACCGTGTATTGGTATATACATTGTCACATGGCGGAACCTCAGTCTGCATAACATATATGACATAACTTTATTTAATGCTTTAGTAGAAGGTTCATTCTGTATGAGTGCTTATAACTATCCTGTGAATCCCCATGTCATGATGCTGTATGTCTCCATTATAATTTTCATAAATGTTTTGACTCACCATATATGTCACCCCCAAGACATCATTATGTCATTATGTCGTCTTATGAATGTCTTATGAATGAGGTGTACCATACGCTAGACACCAATGCGTGGCCTAACGTACACAAAAACGGCATATGCAGTGTTATATCTGCCGGAGACCAAAGTCTTCTCAGGGCACCTGCTGGATTTATGTCAGATGCTATGAAAGGCTTACGTATGGCTTGTGTAGCTTTATAAACATGATTTATATGTTATTGATGAGGGTTTGAAATGCATATGAGCGAGTGTTTTAAAGCTGTGCACTGTGCATGGCACGAAGGAAAATTGTGTGTGTGTGTTTGTGTTAACAGGTGTGTGTGTGTGTGTGTGTGTGTGTGTGTGTTTACAGAGTGCAGTTCTGTGTGTACAGAGATTTGTGTAGCTGAAAGCCCTCTAATAACTTCTAATCACAGCGAACGTGTCACCGCAGGACCTCCTCATTCATCCTTCGCTCCCTCTCTCCGTCCTGTATCAGCGCAGTCCAGGCGCTACGGGGAAGCATCATCCGCATGCGCGTGACGCACAGCCGCGAAATCGGCCTCCGCTGTCAAGTAATCCGGCTGTAATGAGATTTGAGGGACATCAAAGTGCCGTGCCTGTGAGGGAAGAAAAATGGTCGAGGTTTGGGGGGGGGGGGGGGGGGGGGGTCAGGGGAGGGATCAGGGGGGGGGGCGGGGGGGGGTCGGGGGGGGGCGGGGGGGGGGGTCAGGTTTGAAATGCAAATGACCTCCCAGTCGCTCCGAGTCACCCACCTCGCCAACGTGAGACGAAGTGGATTCATCAGTTCCCTGATAAACACAAATAAAACAGAGGGATGGAGCGAACGGGAAAACAGGGATTTGGGAAGGAAAATAGGTCATGACATCATTCGTACGTTCTTTATATAGACGTCAGAACAGAACGCAAACAGAAAGTGTAGAGATTTGTGGGATTTATTTATTCCTGTCTGTTATTTTATATATAATACTGATACGATCTCACAAAGTCACTTAGTGAGAAAGAGAGGGAGAGAGGGAGAGAGAGAGACAAAAGACAGAGAGAGAGAGAGAGACAAAGACAGACAGACAGAGAGATAGAGAGAGATGGATAGAGAGCGAGAGAGGGACAGAGAGAGAGAGAGAGAGAGAAAAGACAGAGAGAGAGAGAGAGAGAGACAAAAGACCAGAGAGAGAGAGTGGGAAACAGAGACAGAGAGAGAGAGAGACAGAGAGACAGAGAGAGACAGAGACAGAGTTGAGAGGACAGAGAGAGATAGAGAGAGAGACAGAGAGACAGAGAGATACAGAGAGAGACAGAGAGAGAGAGAAAGACAGAAGACAGAGAGAACACAGAGAGAGAGAGACAGACCGAGAGACAGAAGACAGAGAGAGATAGAGAGAGAGACAGAGAGAGAGAGAGAAGAGACAGAAGACAGAGACAGACAGAGAGAGACAGAAGACATATAGAGAGAGCAGACAGACAGAGAGACAGAGAGAGACAGAGAGAGAGACAGAGACAGAGAGAGAGACAGAAGACAGAGAGAGGTAGAGAAAGACAGAAGACAGACAGAGAGAGACAGAGAGAGAGACAGAGAGAGAGAGAGAGAGAGACGAGAGAGAGAGAAGACAGAAGAGACAGAGAGAGCAGGAGAGAGGAGAGAAGATGAGAGAGAGAGAGACAGAGAATTCAGAGAGAGAGGAAGACAGAGAGAGAAAGAGACACAGAGAGAGAGAGTGACAGAAGACTGAGAGAAGAGAGAGAGAGAGATCAAAAAACAAAAGTCAGAGAGAGAGACAGAGAGAGAGACAAAAGACAGACAGAGAGAGAGAGAGAGAGAGAGGAACAGAGAGAGATGGACGAGAAGACAAACAGAGAGACAGAGAGAAAATAGAGACCGAGAGACAGAGAGAGAGAGAGACAGAGAGAGAGAAACCGAGAAGACAGAAGAGAGATGAGAGAGAGAGGGGGGGGGGGGGGAGGGGGTGGACAGAGAGACAGAGAGAGAGAGAGACAGACAGACAGAAGACAGAGACAGACAGAGAGAGACAGAGGGAGACGAGAGACAGAGAGAGAGACAGAGACAGAGAGAGAGACAGAGAGAGAGAGACAGAGAGAGAGAGTGACAGAAGACAGAGTGAGAGACAGAGAGAAGAGAGAGAGAGAGAGACCAGAGAGAGACAGGAAGACAGAGAGAGAGAGAAAGACAGAAGACAGAGAGAGAGAAGACCAGAGAGAGAGAGAGAGGAGACAGAGAGAGACAGAGATTCAGAGAGAGAGAGAGAGAGAGAGGACAGAGAGAGAGACTGACAGAATTCAGAGAGAGGGAAGAATTTTATGTGAATTTTACTCTCAGTAGAGCATCTCGTCCTCGTCCTCCTCGTCCTTGTCTTCCTCCTCCTCCTCATCTTCCTCCTCCTTGTCTCCTCCTCCTCATCTTCCTCCTCCTCTCTCCTCCTCTCTTCCTCCTCCTCTCTCCTCCTCCTCCTCCTCCTCTTCCTCCTCCATCCCTCCTCCCGCGCCTCCTCGCCTCATCCTCCTCCTCTTTCCTCCTCCTCCTCCTCCTCCTCTTCTCCTCTCTCCTTCTATCTTCCTCTCCTCTCTTCCTCTCCGCTTCCTCCTCGTCTTCCTCCTCCTCATCCTCCTCCTCTGTCTCGTCCCCTCATCCCTCCTCCCAAGTCTTTCCTCCTTTCTCCTCTAACTCTTCTCCTCCGCCTCCTCCTCTGGTCTCTTCCTCCTCCCTCGTCTCCTCATCCTCTCCTCTCCTTCCTCCTCTCCTCCTCGTCTCTTCCTCTTCCTCCTCCTTCCTCTCCTCGCCTATATTCCTCCCCTCGCCTCCTCCTACTGTCTCTTCTCTCTAGGCTCCGTCTCTCCTCATCTCCTCCCTATCCTCCTCGTCGTCTCCTCCTAGTACTCCTTCCTCAGTCTCCTCCTCCTCATCCTCCTCTCTCGTCTTCCTCCTCCTCCTCCTCCTCATCTTCCTTCTCTCCTCCTCGTCCTCCTCTCTCGTCCTCCTTTCCTCCCTCCCCCCCCCCCCCCTGTCTTCATCATCCTCCTCCCTCCTTCTCCTACTATCTCCTCCTCCTCCTCCTCCTCCTCCTTGTCCTCCGTATCTCCTTTTCCCCTCATCCTCTCCTCGTCCTCCTCGTCCTTGTCTTCCTCCTCCTCGTCTTCCTCCTCCTCATCCTCCTCCTCCTCCTCCTCCTCCTCCTCTTCCTCCTCCTCCTCCTCCTCCTCCTTCCTCTGTCTTCCTCCTCCTCCTCGTCTTCCTCGTCTTCCTACTATCCGTCTTCCTCCTCCTCGTCTTCCTCCTCCTCGTCTTCTCATCCTCCTCCTCCTCCTCCTCCTCCTCTCTCCTCCTCTCGCATCCTCGTATCTCCTCATCTCCTCGTCCCCATCCTCCCCTCCTCCTCCTTGTCTTCCACCTCCTCCTCGTCTTCCTACTATCCGTCTTCCTCCTCCTCGTCTTCCTCCTCCTCGTCTTCCTCCTCCTTGCCCTCGTCTTCCTCCTCCTCATCCTCGTTTCTCCTCCGTTCTTCCTTAAGCCTGAAAACATTCCCAGTCTTCTTATGAGAAACATCTACATGCTGTTTTGCTGCCCCCCCTCTTCACCCCCCCTCCATCGCCCCCCCACATACAAGTGCACGTAACACTTTGAGGTTTGGAGCAGAAAGCTCTATCTTACCCTCATCTCTGACCACAAAAGTGTTTCTACAACGTCCCTCTCACATTTACAGGTAGTGCTTTTGGAGTAATGGTGCTTTTTATAAGCGCTGTACGAATGGTTGACGGGAGGAGAAGCATTAGTCTCCGTCCAGCCCGTGAGATCATTTCCTCAGTACTGCAGGATATCATAAAGATCCCACATCCTGATTATTCATCCATCTTCCTCTCCTCCCTCTCTCTCTCCTCCTCCTCTCTCCCTCTCTCTCTCCCTCCTCTCTCTCTCTCTCTCTTTCTTTCTTTAAGTTCATGTTATATTCCAGATTTTCCCCAGAAGCCACAGAGAAGATATTTTGACAAACTCATGCCATTTTATGAAGAGAAAATGGTGTCAAGTCAATACCCCAAATATAATGCCCTAATACCACTAATAATACCCCTAATACCTCTAATAATGCCTCTAATACCCGCAATAATGACCAAATACCCCTAATAATACCTTCAATACCACTAATAATACCCCAATACCACTAATAATATCCATAATACCCCTAATAATGCTTCTAATACCGCTAATAATGCATCTAATACCCATAATAATGCCGCCAACACCACTAATAATACCCATAATACACCTAATAATAGCCCAATACCAGTGATAATACCTTCAATAACACTAATTATACCCCAATACCAAATATAGCGGTAGAAGATGAATAAATATATATATATATATACGGGGCACAGTGGTTTAGTAGTTAGCACGTTCGCCTCACACCGCCAGGGTCCGGGTTTGATTCCCGTCTCGGCCATGTGTGTGTGTGGAGTTTGTGCATGTTTTTCCCCGTTTTCTCCCCCCCACCCCCGTGCCTCAGGGGTTTTTTCTCCGGGTTCTCCGGTTTCCTCCCCCCCTCCCTCCCCCCCGGTCCAAAAACATGCACGGTAGGTTGATTGGCACCTTGGAAAATTGTCCCTTTTTGTGTGTGTGTGTGTGTGTGTGTGTCCTATAATCGGTTGGCCTTTCATCCAGGATGTATCCTGCCTTAATGCCCATAGACACCTGAGATAGACACAGACTCCCCGTGACCCGAGGGAAGATCGGATAAAGCGCTAGAAGATGAATGAATGAATGAATGAATCACATTGGAATGAATCGAATCGAGTCGGAATGGGAGGCGAATCGTTTCGGTTGCTGCTTCATGTGTATGTGTAATGTGTCGTATCACTGGCTCGCGTTCAGACGGGAATGGGATGGAAATGAACGGGAACGCTGTAAACCTCGGAAGTTTCCGTCCTCTGCGTGTCGTCCGTCAAAAACAACCCGGGTTTTGTCATCTGTAACGAGTCGTGCAGGAAATGTGTTTAGGATGAATTCACGTAAAGGATTTTCCCTTTGATACTTACGGGTTTGTTTGGAAAGTGACGGAAGAGACGGGAAAACCGACGGGAGAAAAAACAAAGACACACAAAGAGTTCGGAACGCCGGAGGTCACGCCAGACAGACGTCTCTTTCTCCATATTCTCTCTGTTTCTTTCATTCATTCACTCATTCCTTCTTTCCTTCTTTCATCCATTCTTTCTTTTTATATATTTTGAATGTTTAATCTTGCTCATGGTCTTTCTTTCTTTTCCTTCCCTTCCTTTCCTTCTTTCTTTCTTTCTTTCTTTCTTTTTTTATGGACCAAACTCCACACACACATGGCCGAGACGGGAATCGAACCCGGATCCTGGCGGTGTGAGGCGAACGTGCTAACCACTAAGCCGCCGTGCCCCGTCCAATGTGATTCAGTGGACCAAAAATACGATGCTTTGTATTTCACCATGGTACAGATTATTACTTTACTACAGACAGACATCGGATCAAATGTGTACCTAAATACCTTCTGATTTGTAAATAAAAACACTTGTTTGTAGTGGAAAATAAGAAAAGGCCTCTCAAAATATCTCCCTTCATTTAAAAAAAAAATTATACATTAATATTCTTTTTTAATGTATTAATATTTAATATTTTTTCAATCAATTATTGATTATTTAATATTTATTTTACATCATTTTTTTTTTTTATATTACTTTCTAGTTAATTTCAGTGTTACTTGTTGTTTTAAGTGTAAAATATGGGACGTGGCTCCTTTAAGAATTGTGTTCCGATTTGGGAATGCGATGCGCCTCTGTAAGTTTCCATACGATAAAACTTGAGCTTTTCATTCATCTTTGTTCATTGTACGTTAATAAAAATTGGTGTCGTTAAAGTGGATTTGGGTTTACGCGTTAATAATGCGTTAAACTTTTGACAGCCCTTATATATACACACACACACACACACACACATATCCATATACATATATATTATATATATATATATATAGAAAGAAAGAAAGAAAGGAAGAAATTAAGAATAATTGCAGCAGCAATTACAAAAGAATAAAAGACAGAAATGAGAGAGAATTTATACATGAACAAAAGAAGGAAAGAAAGATAGAAAGAAAGAAAAAGACAGAAAGAATGGAGCAAAAGAAGACAAATGGAGAATTGCAAAGGAAAGACGGAAAGGAAAGTAACAGGGAGAATGAAAAAGGAAAGAAAGAAAGAAAGAAATTAACAAATTATTGCAGCAAGATCAAACATTGAAAATATATAGAAAGAAAGCAAGAAAGAATGAATGAGTGAATGAATGATTGAAAGAAACAGCGAAAAGAAAGAAAGAAAGAATGAAAGAAAGAAAGACACAGTGAGAATGAAAAATGAAAACAAACAAACATGGAGAATGAAATAAGAAAGAAAGAAAGAAAGAAAGATAGAAAGATAGAACGAAGTAAAAGCGGAGCAAACCAAATGCATTTGGAGAATTGAAAAGGAAAGACGGAAAGAGGAAAGGAAAGTAACAGGAGAATGGAAAAGGAAAGAAATAAAGAAGAAACAAACAAACAGAAAGAAAGGGAGAAAGAAAGAAAGAAAGAAAGTAAAAGGGAGAATGAAAAAGGAAAGAAGAAAGAAAGAAAAAGGGTGAATTAACAAGGAAAGAAAGAAAGTTGTTTGGCACCTTGGAAAATTGCCCCTAGTGTATGAATGTGTGTGTGTGTGTGTGTGTGTGTGTGTGTGTGTAATGGGTTGGCATTCCATCCAGGGTGTATCCTGCCTTAATGCCCATAGACGCCTGAGATAGATGAATGAAGATGAATGAATGAATGAATGAATGAATATCCAGTACTCGAACAGCACCAATAAGACCTGGTTTACATGCACTAACATTGCGAATGCAAGGAGCAAGAAAACTCCGGTACCATTGTGTTATAAAGCTCCGTAAACAGGAATATAACTTTTCCCTGTCGCAGGATTCGATCGGGTTCGAGAGGAAAGATTTCTGCGTCTCGTCATGTGTTTAAAATAATACGATTAAGGAAATAAATTCCCGCTGCCATCCAAGACACATAAACAGTCCGTCGCAGGATGGGCTTTAGGAAAACAATCATACACAGGATGTCTGTTATATTTATCCAGAATAAAACTGTGTGTGTGGGTGTGTGTGTGTGTGTGTGTGTGTGTGTGTGTGTGTGTGTGTGTGTGTGTGTGTTTATATGATTCATATTTTAATGTGTTTGCTTTTCCGTTCCTGTATCAAGTGATAAATCGGATTTGGGTATAAAAAGATCACAAATAAAAGGGAAAAGATTCACACATTTCAAACGACTCATTTTATTGGCGAAATTCATTCATCAAAAGGATTTATAATAAAACAATAAAGATTTTTCCTTTTTATTTTATTTTATTTTATTTCTATATATATATTTAATTTTACTTTGTTTCTTGTTTTGTTTTGTTTTTTTATTCTTGAACAAATCAAGATTCAGATTTTATTCGTCACATACATACACCGTACGACATGCAGTGAAATTTTTTTGATGACCGTCCAGCATGTAAACATAATTTTTAAATATATAAATATATAATATATATAATATATATATATATATATATATATATATATATATATATATATATATATATAAATAAAACTAAAGTAAAAAGGAAAAGGAAAAGGGGCATGGTGGCTTAGTGGTTAGCACGTTCGCCTCACACCGCCAGGATCCGGGTTCGATTCCCATCTCGGCCATGTGTGTGTGGAGTTTGTGCATGTTCTCCCCGTCCCCGTGACTCAGGGGGTTTTTCTCTGCCGGGTTCTCCGGTTTCCTCCCTCCCTGGTCCAAAAACATGCACGGTAGGTTGATTGGCACCTTGGAAAATTGTCCCTAGTGTATGAATGTGTGTGTGTGTGTGTGTGTGTGTGTGTGTCCTGTGATGGGTTGGCATTTCATCCAGGGTGTATCCTGCCTTAATGCCCATAGACGCCTGAGATAGACACAGACTCCCCGTGACCCGAGGAAGATCGGATAAAGCGGTAGAAGATGAACGAATGAAAGTAAAAGGAGTAAAAATAGTTATTTATTTAAATATATAAAAATATAAAAAATATAAAAATAGTGTGGAAGGTGTGCAGTGTTGTGTGATGTTGTGCAATGTTGTTCGATGTTGTGCGATGTTGTGCCAGTGTAAAGTGAGCAGTGTTTATTGTGCAATGTTGGTCGATGTTGTGATGTTGTGCGATGTTGTGCGATGTTGTGCGATGTTGTGCGATGTTGTGCAATATTGTGCAGTGTTGTGCGATGTTGTGTGATGTTGTGCAATGTTCTGCGAATGTTGTGCGATGTTGTGCGATGTTGTGCGATGTTCAATGTTGTGCGATGTTCTACAATGTTGTGCAATGTTCTACAATGTTGTGGGATGTTGTGCAATGTTGTGCAATATTGTGCAGTGTTGTGCGATGTTGTGCAATGTTGTGTGATGTTGTGCAATGTTGTGCAATGTTCTGCAATGTTGTGCGATGTTCTGCAATGTTGTGCGATGTTCTACAATGTTGTGGGATGTTGTGCAATGTTGTACGATGTTGTGCAATGTTGTGTCATGTTCTACAATGTTGTGTGATGTGCAATATTGTGCAGTGTTGTGCGATGTTGTGCAATGTTGTGTGATGTTGTGCAATGTTCTGCGAGGTTGTGCGATGTTTTGCAATGTTGTGCAATGTTGTGTGATGTTGTGCAATGTTCTGCGAGGTTGTGCGATGTTGTGCGATGTTTTGCAATGTTGTGCGATGTTCTACAATGTTGTGGGATGTTGTGCAATTTGTGCAATGTTGTGCAATGTTGTGCGATGTTGTGCGATGTTGTGTGATGTTGTGTGATGTTGTATGATGTTCTGCAATGTTGTGGGATGTTGTGTGATGTTGTATGATGTTCTACAATGTTGTGGGATGTTGTGCAATGTTGTGCGATGTTGTGCAATGTTGTGCAATGTTGTGCAATGTTGTGCAATGTTGTGCAATGTTGTGCGATGTTGTGTGATGTTCTACAATGTTGTGCGATGTTGTGTGATGTTCTACAATGTTGTGCGATGTTGTGCCAGTGTAAAGTGGCCAGTGTTTATTGTCTGTGTCTATCTCAGGCGTCTATGGGCATTAATGCAGGATACACCCTGGATGAAATGCCAACCCATCACACACACACACACACACACACACACATTCATACACTAGGGACAATTTTTTCAAGGTGCCAATCAACCTACCGTGCATGTTTTTGATGGACCGGGGAGGAAACCGGAGAACCCGGAGAAAAACCCCCTGAGGCACGGGGAGAACATGCACAAACTCCACACACACATGGCCGAGACGGGAACTGAAGTGGCCGAGTGTTAAGCGAGTGGCTTAAAAGAAGTAAAAAAAAAAACACAACATATGTACTTGTGTTTGCATGTAGAACATTTGTGCATCTACAATACACGTGTTGTTGTTTATGCACTTTCAAATTACAACTTGTTTTAATGTAGAAACTTGAACACTGACTTTGTTTTGCTTCTAAATACAATATGTTTATTTAAAAACAAAACGTATAATGCACTGATGCTATGTAGTTAAAAATACAGTATATATCTTTTAATGTATAAAAAGCCTACTTGGGTGGATTGAAGCCTCATTTGGGAGGATTTTCATGGACTGACCCCCCCCCCCCCCCCCCCCCCCCCCCCCCCCCCCCCCCCCCCCCCCCCCCCCCCCCCCCCGCCCAACCATGCCCCCCCCCCCCCCCCCCCCCCCCTCAACTAATTAAATATCCCTGATATACGTTATTGTGATTCGTTTTGCAGCTCTTATACAATCATTAGACTCATTTTTACAAATGGCTTTGATGATCGTAACCAACAATTCATTTTACGTCTTGATGGCATTTCGAAAGACCATTTCAAATGACTCGCATGGATGAACAAGTCCTCCATCGTTAAAACAATCCAGAATTTCATTCATTAGAGAACTCATTTTTGCTATTTAATGATTAAAGTCGTTAAAGCCATTCATTTGTAATGGATTAAAGTATTTATATATATATATATATATATATATATATGTGACAGAGTGACCTGTCCCTGAAAGCAGCAAGTTAAAAAACACACTATACATACGCGAACTTTCTCCTCCTTCTCTTCTCCGTCCGTTTACTGCTACGGCGCGGTGGGTGCACACACACGCCGGACAGCATGCCGCTCGCATACACACAATACAAACTCACGTCATAATTTCCAGAACCCCAACAATATAACCGCACACACACACACACACACAAGGACAAAAGTGACTTCCTTTATTTGTTTAAAAACAAAATACTGTTTGTACTGTTTGTAGCAGTATGTATTATTTTTGCCTAAAGGTTAACACTCGCCTGTTTGGTGCATCCGTCTTCCGGGTTGAATTTATTTACAGCCAACCGGAGCTTTGGAAATAACCGGCTTTTAAGCATCAGCGCTGCACCAAACATGTGCAGAACCCGGAAGGCGGCAAATCCATTAGAGCAGGGGTGTTGAATGATATGTCAAATGGGAAAATACCCTTACAAGCATTTGTTAACAGTTTCATTGTTATTTTTCTGTTATTAGTTTTTGTCATTTCCATGACCGGCCATAATCTCTAAAATGCCATTTTGTTTTATATTATTGTATGGTATGCTTTCATGATGTAGCGTCCCCCTTCCTTAACGCAATGGGTGAGTCCAGGGGAGGGGCTTTAGCTTTAAAACCCAGTACCCTACCGGAGTTGGGAGTGGGAACTGTGAGAGAGTTGGTGTGACTAAAAGGCTACTGTGAGTAAATGCACACTTGTAGGTGCAATAAGCTTGTATATAGTTTTTTTTTTGCCTCTAGCATTGTTTTTCTTTTCTTCCCCCTTTTTCTGTTGTGTCCCGGGGACTGGTGAATATTTGTGGATTTTCTCCCTTTGTGCACTGTAAATAAACATCACTTTACACCATACCATCATAGCGAGTATTGCCATCATTTTGGTAGTAGGCGAATCCGAAAGGCTGCTCTACCACAATATATATATATATATATATCATAATATCAAATATATTATTAAATTAAACCCACTCAAATCGTTAAATCAGGGGGCACGGTGGCTTAGTGGTTAGCACGTTCGCCTCACACAGCCAGGGTCCGGGTTCGATTCCCGTCTCGGCCGTGTGTGTGTGGAGTTTGTGCATGTTCTCCCCGTGCCTCAGGGGGTTTTTCTCCGGGTTCTCCGGTTTCCTCCCCCCCTCCCCCGGTCCAAAAACATGCACGGTAGGTTGATTGGCACTTTGGAAAATTGTCCCTAGTGTATGAATGTGTGTGTGTGTGTGTGTGTGTGTGTGTGTGTGTGTGTGTGTGTGTGGGATGGGTTGGCATTCCATCCAGGGTGTATCCTGCCTTAATGCCCATAGACGACTGAGATAGACACAGACTCCCCGTGACCCGAGGGAAGATCGGATAAAGCGGTAGAAGATGAATGAATGAATGAATATATTAAGTATGAAAATACCCAATTTTTCTCAAATGATGGGAATATTATACAGTAGTAATAATGGAATACTATACCATTTGGAATGATGGGAATTTTTTACTTTAGTAATAATGGAATATTACACCATATATAGATATGTTCTCCGGTTTCCTCCCCCGGTCCAAAAACATGCACGGTAAGTAGATTGGCACCTTGGAAAATTGTCCCTAGTGTATGAATGTGTGTGTGAATGTGAGTGTGTGTGTGTGTCCTGTGATGGGTTGGCATTCCATCCAGGGTGTACCCTGCCTTAATGCCCATAGACGCCTGAGATAGACACAGACTCCCCGTGACCCGATGGAAGATCGGATAAAGCAGTAGAAGATGAATGAATGAATGAATATGGAATAATATTCCCATTATTCCCAACTGAATAATAAGAAAACATTGTATATTGTAGGAACAACAGGAATGTTATAATGTTGGGAAAAATGAAATATTATACCATTGGGAATGATGGGAATATTATACAGTAGTAATAATGGAATATTCTACCACTGGGATGATGGGAATGCTAGTAATATTAATGGAATTTTGTACTGTAATATTAATGGAATATTATACCATTGGGAATGATGGGAATATTATACAATGAGATTGACACGATGTTATACCATTGAGAATAATGAAAACAGTGTACAATTAGGAACAAAAGGAATGTTATATTGTTGGGAAAAATAAAATATTATACTATTGGGAATGATGGGAATTTTATACTGTAATATTAATGGAATATTATACCATTGGTGATTGATGGGAATATTATACAGCAGTTGTATAATATACAACTACTGTATATTGGGAATGTTTGGAATTTTATACTTTAGTAATATTCCATTATTACCAAGTATAAAATTCCCATCATTCCCAATGGTATAATAATCCATTATTACTACTGTATAATATTCCCATCATTCCCAATGGTATAATATTCCATTATTAATAATGTATAATATTCCCATCAATCCCAATGGTATAATATTCCATTAATATTACAGTATAAAATTCCCATCAATCCCAATGGTATATATATATATATATATATATATATATATATATATATATAATATATATCCTTTATTGGTCACATATACATTACAGCACAGTGAAATTCTTTTCTTCGCATATCCCAGCTTGATGTTGGTAGCTGTGGGTCAGAGCGCAGGGTCAGCCATGATACGGCGCCCCTGGAGCACAGAGGGTTAAGGGTCTTGCTCAAGGACCCAAGGACGGCATCTTGGCCATACCGGAGCTCGAACCCGGACCTTCCAATCAGCAGCCCAGCGCCTTAGACCACTGAGCCACACTCTCCCGTATATATATGTTATATACTACAGATGACGTCCAATGGGTCGGTACCGGCCCGAGGCCCTAGGCCCTGAGGTTTCGGGACCCGTGTTGTATATGCTTCATTGTCAGAGGCTTGTTGAACCTGTGGGATGACCTTGTGTCCTGTCTCGTGTCCTGCAAGACACAGTAGATCATCTCCCTTATAAGCCACACCTGGAGAGATCCTGGAGCTACATCTGTTCCTGTGTCATCTGTCCATCTCCATAGTAACAAACTACACAGGGATCAAAGGTCATGTAGAGGCTTCAAATAAGCACAATCCCTTTCACCTCTGTGCTTTTCTTCCTGTTCATTGACCCTGAACAGCCGCCTGCATTAGTCCTTATTGTTTGTTTGTTTGTTTTTTTTTATTCACTGTAATTACATCCTGAAATAAACAATTCAAGCGTAGAAAAGGGGAAAAATAAATTGGATACACGGAGAGACACAGGAAAAAAAAAAAGAGGACACTGTGCGTTTAAGAGAAAAACTATGAGGCCATTGATTTTCCAAAATAGGAAAGGTTGTTGTTTTGTCATCATCAAAATCACATGTGTATTCTTTAAATTGTTTATATATTTTATGTTGGTTTCACACAAAAAAAATGGAAAATGGATTTTTACCTGCTGGAATAATGGAATACTGTTGCACTGGGAAAGATGGAATATTATACAACTGTAAATGTGGGAGTATTAAAGAATGCTGGGAATGCTGGGAATATTATACCATGAGAGTGATGGAATGTTATACCATTGGGAATTATGAAAACATTGTACAATTAGGAACAACAGGAATGCTATATTGATGGGAAAAGTAAAATATTGTACCATTGGGAATGATGGGAATTTTATACATTAGTAATAATGGAATATTATACCATTGGGAATGATGGGAATATTATACATTACTAATAATGGAATATTATACCATTGGAATTGATGGGAATTTTATACTGTAATATTAATGAAATATTATACCATTGGGATTGATGGGAATATTATACATTATTAATAATGGAATATTATTCCATTGGGAATGATGGGAATTTTATACTTTAGTAATAATGGAATATTACTAAAGTATAACATTCGAATCGTTCCCAATATACAGTAGTTGTATATTATACAACTACTGTATAATATTCCCATCAATCACCAATGGTATAATATTCCATTAATATTACAGTATAAAATTCCCATCATTCCCAATGGTATAATATTTAATTTTTCCCAACAATATAACATTCCTGTTGTTCCTAATTGTACAATGTTTTCATTATTCCCAATGGTATAACATTGTGTCATTCTCATGGTATAATATTCCCATCATTCCCAATGGCATAATATTCCATTAATATTACAGTATAAAATTTCCATCAATCTTAATGGTATAATATTCCATTATTACTAAAGTATAATATTCCCATCATTCCCAGTGGTATAATATTCCATTATTACTACAGTATAATATTCCCATCATTCCCAATGGTATAATATTCCATTATTACTACAGTATAATAATTCCCATCAATTATAATATTCCCAATGGTATAATATTCCATTATTACTACAATATAATATTCCCATCATTCCCAATGGTATAATATTCCATTATTACTACAGTATAATAATTCCCATCATTCCCAATGGTATAATATTCCATTATTACTACAGTATAATATTCCCATCATTCCCAATGGTATAATATTCCATTATTACTAAAGTATAAAATTCCCATCATTCCCAATGGTATAATATTCCATTATTACTAAAGTATAAAATTCCCATCATTCCCAATGGTATAATATTTAATTTTTCCCAACATTATAACATTCCTGTTGTTCCTACAATATACAATGTTTTCTTTGTGCTTGATGAGAATATTATACAGCTGTAAATAATGATAATGTTCGATAACTTTTAGAATGATGGAATATTATTCGGTTAGGAATAATGGGAATATGATATCACTTGGAATCATGTAGCTGATTATACTGCCAATGATTTATTACGACAAGTCCTTTGTAGGTATCATATATTAATATAATACATGAATACAAATGACGCAAACAAACAAATCTGAAGTTGTGCAGAATACACCAGTTACGAATGAATCACTAATGAATCATTTGGAATGAACAGTGAATCACTCGTGAATCATTTGAAGCTGTGACGAATACACCAATTATGAATGAATCATTTCAAGAAATGACTTATTGTAATGAATGCATTGCTGATTGATATCATGACATTACGGACATGACATTAATGACAATGTTTAAAGGAGGAAAATATTTCATTATTTGATTTGCAATGAATAAGTGAATAAATCAATTCAAATGAGTCATTTAAACAAGTGATTCGGTAAATAGATTGCGGTGAGAAATGGAGCATTTTGCACTAATAAGGATTTTTGGGATTTTGGTTTTAAACCACTATAAACCCTACCCTGACCCCCCCCCCCCCCCCCCCTCACCGCCCCCCCCCCCCCCCCCCAGACAAATTAGCAACAACATAATAATCAATACTGCAATCAAGACGGGTGATTTTCCACGAGCATGGTAATGAAGACCAGCTCAGGGTTCATTCAAGCACCGTGAACTCGATTATCGATCCCGACCCTCAGTTCCGCTGCACGACTGCGAACACCGCCGGGTTAGAAGTCCCGATGCGTTTCGCCCCCGTGTCTCCATGGTGCATTCGGATCTGGAGAGCAGGTCGAGCAGGTACAAGGGGACTAATTATTGTTGTTTATCAGATGGAGCTGCTCAGCCTGGAGCTCTGCTGCCTGCAGCTGCACTACCTGGCCTGCATTAATTCATCACACACACCACACACACACACACACACACACACACACCACACACACACACACACACACACACACACACTCGCTACAGCTTCGCTCTTTAGCCAGAGCTTTAGTCGTCCTAATCTCCTTCCGTCCTGTGTCCATTTGCGAGATTAGGTCTCGTTGTTTTGGCGCTCCGGAGCCAACGGGAATGAAGGGAGATCAGGAGTCGACGTCCCAACTCAAATTTCATCCGGATTTTTCTCACATGCTTTTCCTTCTTAGATGTGATTTGTTTATATATAATACGGTTATTATTTAGAAAGCGACCAATGCTTTTTTCTCAAGAGCGAGAGCTGGATAAGCGTGTCTGCCAAATTCCATAAATATAGATTATACAAGTGGGAATGTTGGGAATATTACACCATTTTGGAATGGTGAGGATATTGGGAATCATGGGGTATTTTACTGTTGAGAATTTTGAGAATGTTTGGGAATGATGGGAATATTATATAATTGGGAAGGATGGGAATATTATACCATTTAGAATGATGGGAATATTATACAATTGAGAATGATGGGCGTATTATACCATTGGGAATGTTGGGAATATTACACCATTTTGGAATGGTGAGGATATTGGGAATTATGGGATATTTTACTGTTGAGAATTTTGAGAATGTTTGGGAATGATGGGAATATTATATAATTGGGAAGGATGGGAATATTATACCATTTAGAATGATGGGAATATTATACAATTGAGAATGATGGGCGTATTATACCATTGGGAATGTTGGGAATATTACACCATTTTGGAATGGTGAGGATATTGGGAATTATGGGATATTTTACTGTTGAGGATTCTGAGGATATTTGGGAATGGTGGGAATATTATACCATTGAGAATAATGGGAATATTATACCATTGGGAATGAAGGGAATATTATACTACTGAGAATGATGGGAATATTATACTATTGGGAATGATGGGAATATTATACCATTGGGAATGATGGGAATATTATACCATTGGGAATGATGGGAATATTATACCATTGGGAATGATGGGAATATTATACCATTGGGAATGAAGGGAATATTATACTACTGAGAATGATGGGAATATTATACCATTGGGAATGATGGGAATATTATACTATTGAGAATAATGGGAATATTATACCATTTGGGATGAAAGGAATATTATACCATTGGGAATGATGGGAATATTATACCATTGGGAATGTAGGGAATATTATACCTTTGAAAATGATGGGAATATTATACCATTGGGAATTATGGGAATACTATACCATTGGGAATGATAGGAATATTATACCATTGAGAATGAAGGGAATATTATACCATTGGGAATGATGGGAATATTATACTATTGAAAATCATCGGAATATTATACCATTGAGAATGATGGGAATATTATATCATTGGGAATGATGGGAATATTATACTATTGATAATGATGGGAATGTTACATCATTGGGAATGATGGGAATATTATACCATTGAGAATGATGGGAATATTATATCATTGGGAATGATGGGAATATTATACTATTGATAATGATGGGAATATGATATCTTTGTAAATTGCAGGAATATTATAGAAGTGGGAAGAATGAACATTTTATCGTTGGGAATTGTGGGGGAAATTACTATAGAAAGGTTATACTTTTTGCAATGGTTCAGAAAATGATAGACTTTGGAAATAATGGAAACATTAAAGATGACTTTTCTATTATTAGTTATTATTTTCTACAACAACTAATGACATAATAGTTATTATTTTCTATTAAGTTATATTACATTAATTTCCTATTATTGCACCGTATTGCATTTAATCAAACGTGTGTTGAATGAATCAAATGCGTGTCGATACGAATTTTGCTTCACGCTAATTATAGACTTTGGAAATAATGGAAATATGAAATATGTTCTTGTTTTGCCACATTTTAAAACTTGGGGGATGAATAATAATAATAATATTAACAATAATAATAATAATAATAATAATAATAATAATAATAATAATAATAATAATAATAATAATAATAATAATAATCATGCACTCTTTTAAGTAAAAGAAAAATGCATGGTATGTATATTACAAAGAATAAAACAAAAATATTGCATAACAATATTACAGGCTTTCTGTTGTTGTTGTTGTTGTTGTTGTTGTTATTGTTGTTATTTTAAGAGTAGGAGAAAAACACAAGCAGGAGATGTGAAACGAAGGCGAATAAACCATTTCCGGACCTCTGACGCAGGTCTACAGATCTAATAGCGAGAGACGTGGCATCATTTCTAAAGCGTAAAAGTGCTTCTGTCTTCTCGTTATCCTCTGAGCCACGGTGTTTAAATAATACTTACCGGATTACACTTTACAACCTGCAATCTTTCATGTTAAGTGCATACAGGCCGCATTAAAGCATTAAAGCGTTCCCACTGCATACAATTATCACAGCGAGATTAGGAATGTCTTGTGAATAAAAGTTGCTGGCTGCTTTCTTTCAGGCTTAGTTGTCCTCCGAGGTATACGGCTTACGGCCTGGTAATAAAGACTTAATTGTTGTTGGTGCGTTTAACACCCGGTCTGAAAATTACACATGAGGCCTCACACACATTCAGGACATGGAGCATCGCTTACCATGTTACAGGAGAACGCTTAGGAAGGCTTTTGTTCCTCCTTCCCACCACATATATATATATATATATATATATATATATATATATATATATATATATATATATATATATATATATTACACCATTGGGAATGATGGGAATATTATACTATTGAGAATGATGTAATGATATATATATATATATATATATATATATTTAATCACGATTAAGTTAACTTGTGATTAATCGCACATTTTCAGTGCACCATAAATTAATATTTTTCATGTTTCTAATACTGTAACTAAACTGTAACAGATGTTATAATTCTATACATTTCACTCAAAATCTCTCCCTTTAAAAAAAATATTGATTATTTAATATTTATTTTACTCTGGAAATGATTCTTTTAATATTAAAATTTCTTGTTAATTACAATGTTATTTGTTTAGTGTTGGTTTTGAAGTGTAAAATATGGGACGTGGCTCCTTTAAGAATTGTGTTCCGGTTGCTTTTCCATATAAACTGGTGATACGGTGTTTAGGTTATACGGAAGCGCTTTATTGCGTTCAGTAAAAATGCGCTTTATTGCAGTAATACGGATTTGGGAATGCGATGCGCTTGCGTAAGGTTTCCATGTACGGTAATATACGCTAATATAGTGAGGAGATCGTACCTGTTGTGAATGCGCAGATAGTAGGTGTAATTTGGGGGGAAAATTTAGGAAGCGTGAGTGGATGCACTGAACGTTTATTTATTTATTTGTTGTTGTTTTTGTTGTTTCATTCATTCGCCGACACGACGCAGAGTGAAAGAGCAGATCACTCACATAGTAATGCACACTGCGTTATATAACACGCGTTAATAACATTAGCACTATTACATTACAGTCAATATATATATATATATATATATATATATATATATATATATATATATATATATATATTTCTTGAGCACTTCTAGAGAGATTGTGATATCCACCAATAAGAGCAGGCGTTCTTTATTACGGGTGTCGGCATGCGATTTGTCCGAGTCATCGGTGCTGAACGATGTACTGATTAATGACGTTTTGATTGAGAGGCGAAAGCCGTTCTGGATGTTTCCTTTGCTGGTTTCACCTCGTTACTCAGCAATCGTTTTTGTTTTGCTGTTATCTGTAGGAACATCTGTAATTACTGCACATTCATTAGGCCTCTGATTAGTCCGTTTGTCCTTGAAAGGTTTGTCGGGTGACGTCGTATTAAGTGGCGTTTCGCTCGGCCGCGCGCTCGGATCCTTAATGAAATACCAGCCGTTTACATCCTGACTGAACACAAACACTTCCATTTCCTCTGGTTTTACACACAAAGCTTTACAGCCACGAGGAACATCCCAAACACTGGCATTTATACCTGCTGTCTGACTGCTTTCATCACAAACTCACAATCACAGAAATATGATTTATATAAAGACCGAGTATACAATAAACAATACATACTAATAATAATCTATTAAAAAGTGTTTATTTTCTTATTAATTTAGAAATGATGTTTACATGTAGACTGATTAAAAAAAACATTATCAGTTATAGTGGTGGTATTTTGTTGGCCCTAAACAACAAGCTATTGGGATTAGAGTAGATTTGGGTAAAGATTAGGATTAGGATTAGATTTGGGTAAGGATTGGGATTAGGGTAGATTTGATAATGATTACGATTAGGGTAGATTTGGGTAAGGATTGGGATTAGAGTAGATTTGGGTAAAGATTAGGATTAGGATTAGATTTGGGTAAGGATTGGGATTAGGGTAGATTTGATAATGATTACGATTAGGGTAGATTTGGGTAAGGATTAGGATTAGAGTAGATTTGGGTAAGGATTAGGATTAGGATTAGATTTGGGTAAGGATTGGGATTAGAGTAGATTTGGGTAAAGATTAGGATTAGAGTAGATTTGGGAAAGGATTGGGATTAGGGTAGATTTGATAATGATTACGATTAGGGTAGATTTGGGTAAGGATTAGGATTAGAGTAGATTTGGGTAAGAATCGGATTAGGATTCGGGTAAGGATTAGGGTAAATATAAGGGTTAGAATTAGGGTGAAAATAGGATTAGGATTAGAGTAGAATTGGGTAAGAATAGGATTAGGATTTGGGTAAGGATTATAGTATATTTGGATAAGGATTAGAGTAGATTTGCGTAAGGATTAGGATTAGAGTTGACTTGGGTAAGGATTAGGATTAGGGTAGATTTGGATAAGGATTAGGAATAGAATTGACTTTGGTAAGGATTGGGATTAGGGTAGATTTGGGTAAGGATTAGGATTAGAGTAGATTTGGGTAAGGATTAGGATTAGAGTAAATTTGGGTAAGAATAGGATTAGGATTTGGGTAAGGATCAGGATTAGAGTAGATTTGGGAAAAGGATTGGGATTAGGGTAGATTTGGGTAAGAAAAGGATTAAGATTTGGGTAAGGATTAGGATTAGAGTAAATTTGGGTAATAGGATTAGGATTAGGGTAGAATTGGGTAAGGATTGGGATTAGAGTAGAATTAGGTAAGAATAGGATTAGCATTTGGGTATGGATTAGGATTAGAGTAGATTTGGGAAAAGGTTTGGGATTAGGGTAGATTTGGGTAAGGATTAGGATTAGGGTAGAATTGGGTAAGAATAGGATTAGGATTTGGGTAAGGATTAGGATTAGGATTAGAGTAAATTTGGGTAATAGTATTAGGATTGGGGTAGAATTGGGTAAGGATTGGTATTAGAGTAGAATTAGGTAAGAATAGGATTAGCATTTGGGTAAGGATTAGGATTAGAGTAGATTTGGGTATTTGGGTAAGGATTAGGATTAGAGTAGAATTGGGTAAGGATTGGGATTAGAGTAGAATTAGGTAAGAATAGGATTAGGATTTGGGTAAGGATTAGGATTAGATTAGAGTAGATTTGGGGGTAAAAGGATTAGGATTTGGGGGATTGGGATTAGAGTAGATTAAAAGGATTGGGGTTAGGGTAGATTTGGGTAAGAATAGGATTAAGATTTGGGTAAGGATTAGGATTAGAGTAGATTTGGGTAATAGGATTAGGATTAGGGTAGAATTGGGTAAGGATTGGTATTAGAGTAGCATTAGGTAAGAATAGGATTAGCATTTGGGTATGGATTAGGATTAGAGTAAATTTGGGTAATAGGATTAGGGTAAATATAAAATGTATAATTAGGGTGAAAATAGGATTAGGATTAAGTTTAAACTGGAGTTAAATCGGGAATAAAGCGAACTTTAGGGTTTCGCTTGTTAACTTTAGGATTAATTCGCCGAGGTTAATCACTGGTTCCAGTTGATCGCACATATCGGGATTATTTATTGGGGTTTATTGCGCACACATAATAATATTCGGGTTTATCTCTTTACTTTTACAGTTTATCCTAATCTGGTTCTTTCACCACTTATTAGAAAGAGTAACGAACGTCGCTCAGGCTGACAGGAGCGAGCAGCGCCGTCACTCTCACCCTGACAACACGGACCCCTTTTAGTACAAGTGCTACGTCGCGGTGCATCGCCATGGCAACGACGTGACAGATCACAAATAGGCCTGTTGAGCATGTAATTATTTATTGTAACTGTATTTGTTATTTTGTTGTTGTTGTTGTTGTCCATCCATCATCCATCTTTATTTTTATTAAAGGAATATTTTGAAGGAGTTCTAAGGAAAAAACAGATTAAAGGATGGAGGAATGGGAACATCATTCGTCCGTCATAAACCCTGGGGGGGGGGGGGTGGGTAAAAAAAAAAACGATGATGCGATGCTTTATAATGTACAGAAGTCATGTGAGGCGATGCATTATAATGTTTCTTTGTTCCTTGATTTCTTGTGATCATGAATTCATTTTCTCATCATCATCTTGACTTTAATGTTTCGCCGAGATCGAGGGGAACGAACTGCTGGTTATGAGGGAACCATGTTTTTGTCATGATCTAGAAATTTCACAGTGAAATGATCACGTGATCGCAAGAAAACGACTTGTGCAGCGATCATGAAAAAAAAAATAGGATAGTATTTTTTTAAATAATGCATGTAACAATAAATGTTGTATAAAATAAAATGAAATGCAATTAAATCCACTCATTCATTCATTCATTCATCTTCTAGCGCTTTATCCGATCTTCCCTCGGGTCACGGGGAGTCTGTGTCTATCTCAGGCGTCTATGGGCATTAAGGCAGGATACACCCTGGATGGAATGCCAACCCATCACAGGCACACACACACACACACACAGGACACACACACACACACACACACACACACACACACACACACACACACACACATTCATACACTAGGGACAATTTTTCCAAGGTGCCAATCAACCTACCATGCATGTTTTTGGACCGGGGGGAGGAAACCGGAGAACCCGGAGAAAAAACCCCCTGAGGCACGGGGAGAACATGCACAAACTCCACACACACACACACATGGCCGAGAGACGGGAATCGAACCCGGACCCTGGCGGTGTGAGGCGAATGTGCTAACCACTAAACCACCGTGCACTTAATTAAATTAAATTAAATTAAATTAAATTAAATTAAATTAAATTAAATTTACCATAGGGCTACAGAATTCTCATAATTTATATGCAATAATGAAAAGATAAGGAACTAAATTAAGCATTCAATAAATCAATATATCAATCATTAAATAAACAAACAACTAAATAAATAACTAAATAAAGAAATAGAGTAAGTAAATAAATAAATAAATGAAACAGTAAATAGTTAAAAATGATTACTAATACTAATGTCTTAATAAAATGACTGCGGAACATCAGAGTAACAGAACACTTGAGGACATGATGTGCGATGATAGCGATTCTGATTCTTATCGATTCTTATAGATTCAAATCAATTCTGATTCTGATTCTTATCGATTCCGATTCTTAAATCAATTCTTCTTAGATTCCGATTCTTATCGATTCCGATTCTTATCGATTCTTTCTTATTGATTCGATTCTTATCGATTCTTATCGATTCTGATATCTTATCGATTCCGATTTCTTATCGATTCTTTCTTATCGATTCTGATTCTTATCGATTCTTTCGATTATCGATTCTGATTCTTATCGATTCTTATCGATTCTGATTCTTATTGATTCCGATTCTTATTTCTTCGATTCTTATCGATTCTTATCGATTCCGATTCTTATCGATTCTGATTCTTATCGATTCTGATTCTTATCGATTCTGATTCTTATCGATTCTGATTCTTATCGATTCTTATCTTATCGATTCTTATCGATTCCGATTATTGATTCTGATTCTTCCGATCGATTCTGATTCGATTCTTATTGATTCTGATTCTTATCGATTTTGATCTTATTGATTCCGATTCTTATTGATTCCGATTCTCATCGATTTTGATTCTCATCGATTCTGATTCTTATCGATTCTGATTCTTATCGATGATTATCTCATCGATTCTTATCTTATCGATTCTGATTCTTATTGATTCGATCGATTCTTATCGATTCTTATCGATTCCGATTCTTATCGATTCTGATTCTTATCGATTCTGATTCTTATCGATTCCGATTCTTATCGATTCTGATTCTTATCGATTCTGATTCTTATCGATTCTTATTGATTCTTTCGATCGATTCTTATTGATTCCGATTATCGATTCTTATTCTTATTGATTCTGATTCTTATCGATTTTATCTTATCGATTCTGATTCTTATCGATTCTTTCTTATCGATTCTGATTCGATTCTGATTCTTATCGATTCTTATTGATTCTGATTCTTATTGATTCGATTCTTATTCTTATTGATTCTTATCTTATCGATTCTTATCTTATCGATTCTTATCGATTCCGATAGATTCGATTCTTATCTTATCGATTCCGATTCTTATCGATTCCGATTCTTTCTTATCGATTCCGATTATTATCGATTCTTATTCTTATCTGATTCTTATCGATTCCGATTCTTATCTTCGATTGATTCGATTCTTATCGATTCTTATTGATTCGATTCTTATCGATTCTGATTCTTATCGATTCTTATTCGATTCTTATTGATTCTTATCGATTCTTATCGATTCTTTATCGATTCTGATCTTATAGATTCCGATTCTTATCGATTCCGATTCTTATCGATTCTTATCGATTCTTATTCTTCGATTCTTATCGATTCTTTCTTATTCTTATCGATTCTTATCGATTCTGATTCGATTATTCGATTCCGATTCTTATCGATTCTGATTCTTATCGATTCAGATGATTTATCTTATTGATTCTTATCGATTCTTATTCTTATTCGATTCTTATCGATTCTTATCTTCTGATCTTATTGATTCCGATTCTTATCATTCTGATTCGATTCTGATTCTTATTGATTCGATTCTTATCTTATCGATTCTTTCTTATCGATTCTTGATTCTTATTGATTCGATTCTTATCAATTCTGATTCTTATCTTATTGATTCCGATTCTTATCGATTCTTCTTATCGATTCTTATTTCTGATTCTTAGCTTATTGATTCGATTCTTATTGATTCTTTCTTATCGATTCTTATCGATTCTGATTCTTATCGATTCTGATTCTTATTTCCGATTCTTATTCTGAGATTCCGATTCTATTCCGATTCTTATCGATTCTGATTCTTATCGATTCTGATTCGATTCTTATCGATTCTTATCGATTCTTATCGATTCTTATCGATTCTTATCTTCTGATTCTTATTCTTATCGATTCTGATTCTTATTGATTCCGATTCTTATCGATGATTCTGATTCTTATTGATTCGATTCTTATCGATTCTTCTGATTCTTATTGATTCTGATTCTTATCGATTCTTATTGATTCGATTCTTATCGATTCCGATTATCGATTCTGATTCTTATCGATTCTTCTTATCATTCTGATTCTTATTGATTCTTATCGATTCCGATTCTTATTATTTTGATTCTTATCGATTCTGATTCTTATTGATTCCGATTCTTATTGATTCTTATGATTCTTATCGATTCCGATTCTTATCGATTCTGATTCTTATCGATTCTTATTATCAATTCTGATTCTTATTGATTCTTTCTTATAGATTCTGATTCTTATCGATTCTGATTCTTATAGATTCGATTCTTATTGATTCTTATTGATTCTTATAGATTCTGATTCTTATAGATTCGATTCTTATAGATTCGATTCCGATCGATTCTGATTCTTATCGATTCTTATCGATTCTGATTCTTTCTTATTGATTCGATTCTTATCTTTCTGATTCTTATTGATTCCGATTTTTTGATCTGATTCTTTCTTATCGATTCTGATTCTTCTTATAGATTCTTCTTATCGATTCTGATTCTTATCGATTCTTATCGATTCTTTCTTATCGATTCTTATCGATTCCGATTCTTATAGATTCTGATATCGATTCCGATTCTTATCGATTCTGATTCTTATCGATTCTTTCTTATCGATTCCGATTCTTCTGATCGATTCTTCTTATCTTTCTTATTGATTCGATTCTTATCGATTTTGATTCTTATTGATTCTGATTCTTATCGATTCTTATTGATTCTGATTCTTATGATTCTTCTTATCGATTCTTATTCTTATAGATTCCGATTCTTATCGATTCTTATTGATTCTGATTCTTATTTCTGATTCTTATCGATTCTGATTCTTATCGATTCTTTCTTATTGATTCCGATTTTTATCGATTTTGATTCTTATCGATTCTTATCGATTCCGATTCTCATCGATTCTTATCGATTCGATTCGATTCTTCTTATCGATGATTCTTATGATTCTGATTCTTATTGATTCTTTCTTATTGATTCTGATTCTTATCGATTCTTATCGATTCTTATTGATTCGATTCTTATCGATTCTTATTGATTCTGATTCCGATTCTTCGATTTCCGATTCTTATAGATTCTGATTCTGATATCGATTCTTATCGATGATTCTTATCGATTCTTATCGATTCCGATTCTTATTGATTCTGATTCTTATCGATTTTGATTCTTATTGATTCTGATTCTTATCGATTTTGATTCTTATTGATTCTGATTCTTATCGATTCTGATTCTTATCGATTCTGATTCTTATCGATTCCGATTCCGATTCTTTCTTATCGATTCTGATTCTTATCGATTCCGATTCTTATCGATTCTGATTCTTATTGATTCCGATTTTTATCGATTTTGATTCTTATCGATTCTGATTCTTATCGATTCTTATTCTTATTGATTCTGATTCTTATCGATTCCGATTCTTATTGATTCTTATCGATTCTTCTTATTGATTCTGATTCTTATCCGATTCTTATCGATTCTGATTCTTATCGATTCCGATTCTTATCGATTCTGATTCTTATCGATTCCGATTCTTATCGATTCTGATTCTTATCGATTCTTATCGATTCTGATTCGATTATAGATTCTTATTGATTCTTATCGATTCTTTCTTATCGATTCTTATAGATTCTTATCGATTCCGATTCTTATCTTTCTTATTCTTATCGATTCCGATTCTTATCGATTCTGATTCTTATTGATTCTTATCGATTC
>JACRUU010000013.1:22925704-22930704 GCA_030449085.1 Kryptopterus vitreolus
TATACACATTACATTCAGAAGCATTTCTTCCTTTCTTTCTTCCTTCCTTTAATACTGCAGCTAGGTTAAGAACCTTCTTGCTACAGTAACTGATCAGCCCGTGAGCAGCTCGGTGCTGCTGGGATTTGAACCCATGACCTTCTGAATCAAAAGTACAATATCTCATCCAGTGTATGTGCTGTTTCCATCTGACAGCAGTCCTGCGTCCTCTTTCCTTCACGTTCTCTGTCGTTTACACCATTCATGTCGGGTTTGGAAAGCCTCAGCAGGTGTCATGTGTGTGTGGTGTGTGTGTGTGCGTGTGTGTGGGGGGTGGGGGGTGAAAGCGTCGGGTGGCGGCGTAACTGCCCATGTGAATGATATGACAGAATTTCATTGGATAACGGAGACTCGCTCTTTCCTTTCACGCCGCCTGAAAGCAGGATTACGCTTTTCTCTTTTTTCCTCTCTGTCGTTTCACAGGCCTGCATTTTATTTACCGCCACAAAATGGAGAGGTAACATCACACACACACCAACACAAAACACACACACACACACAGGAATAATGCTAAATAATCGAATAATACAAGCAATACAACATGAACAAACTACACTATATGGTCAAAAGTTCAGTCCCATTACACAGAACCCCAGGAGTCGTCGGGTTAGGGCTTGACACGACCCACGACCCTCTGGTGATTAACACTACATACTCGTACACATTAAATTCATATTTGTCCCCTCCGTTTTTTGGTCTTCCGTCCACACTGGGTCGGTGTTTATTCGTTTACACAGAAAAGTAGCTAAAAGTGGATAAATATGAAAACGTGGTGTGTTTGCGGTGTGTCAATACGATACCGAGACTAAATATCACGATACCAATATCGATACAAATGAATTAATAAGAATAATGATTTTTATAAATAATAAATAATAAACACATGCTGTCTGCTGAAACAATGTCGATAAATTTAAGCTTCATCAGCATGGTAGTGAACACACACACATACACACACACATACACACACACACACACACTCCACACACTGCCCCTATAGTTCAACACTCGGATCTACAGTCGTCAATTTCTTTAATCACTGGTACTAATAAAATAAACAAACGTATTGTTTTTAAAAGCAGGGTATCGCGACACCTTTCTGGTACCGTCTAGTATATCGTGTAGCACTAGTGTGGACAAAAACAATAATAATAACAACAGATATTTAATAACCATTTTTATAGATAACTGGTTTCGTTTGTCAATAAACACAACGTATAGCTAAAAATAAAATCAATATTTCATCAAATAAATCAATTGTCATTTAAAAATATTTACAAAGTTTCAAGTTTCATCAGCATGGAAGTGCGCACACACACACACACACACACACACACACACATATACAGTACACACTGCCCCCTATAGTCCGACGATCGGAACTGCGGATGTCATTTTCTTTAATTACTGGTACTAATAAAATAAAATAAAAAGAAAGAAAGAACGAAAGTAAGAAAGAAAGAAAATGGGGAAAAGGAAATCTAGTAAAAAAAGAAAGAAAGAAAGAAAGAAAGAAAGAAAGAAAGAAAGAAAGAAAGAAAGAAAATGGGAAATTAAATCTAGTCAAAAAAACAAAGAAAGAAAGAAAGAAAATGGGAAAAGGAATCTAGAAAAAAAAAGAAAGAGAAGAAGAGAAAGAAAGAATTGGGAAAATTAAATCTAGTCAAAAAACACGAAAGAACAGAAAGACAGAAAGAAGAAAGAAAGAAAGAAAGAAAAGCAAGCGAAAAAGGGACAAAATGGGGAAAAGGAAATCTAGTAAAAAAAAAAACAAAGAAAGAAAGAGAAAGAGAGAAAGAAAGAAAGAAAATGGGGAAAATTAAATCTAGTCAAAAAAGAAAGAAAGAAAGAAAGAAACAGAAAGAAAGAAATGGGGAAAAGGAAATTTACTCACAAAACAAAGAAAGAAAGAAAGAAAGAAAGAGAAAGAGAGACACAGATGTCATTTTCTTTAATTACTGGTACTAATAAAATAAAGATATCGTTTTTAATAGCAGGGTATCGCGATGCCTTTCTAGTACCGGTATATCGTGCAACACAACTATGGACCGTGCGTAAAAACGAAGTCTTTTGTAAAATCGGAAAGTAAACACAGGCAGAAACGATGCCGCTCAAATGTCTTACATTTAACGTGTGATCAGTACAGCGACGTATTCATTTTTAAATAAAATAGAAGAATAAATTGCAATTAAATTAATTAATTAAATTTAATTGATGTTTCATCAGCATGGAATTTTGCACATACATACATACATACATACATACATACATACAGTAATCACTGCCCCCTATAGTCCAACGATCTGAACTGCAGTTGTCATTTTCTTTAATTACTGGTACTAATAAAATATGTATCGTTTTTAAAAGCAGGGTATCGCGATACCTTTCTAGTACCGGTATATCGTGCAACACTAGTATGGACTGTGTATAAAAACACAAAAGATGAGGCAGAAATGATACAGCTCAAGAAAATCCTGAAAGTCTCCTTACCAGGAACTTGCGTTTCTGTTTCCAGTGTGAGCCCTGGGCGTTGGTGTGGCGATGAGCCTCGGTCACGATGCGGATCAGCTCCCACTCTGTCCCCGTGGGCTCGGGCCGGTTCTGCATGGTCTTCACCATCTCCTCTTTCTTCCTCTTCTCCCGGTTCTCCTCGATGAGACGCCGCTTAGCCACTCGCTTTGCCTCGTCCAGGACCACTGCACACAAACAGAGGCAGATAATTTAGCAAAATAAAAACGAATAAATAAACGAATAAATCATTCATTCATTCATTCATCTTCTAGCGCTTTATCCGATCTTCCCTCGGGTCACGGGGAGTCTGTGTCTATCTCAGGCGTCTATGGGCATTAAGGCAGGATACACCCTGGATGGAATGCCAACCCATCACACACACACACACACACACACACACACATTCATACACTAGGGACAATTTTCCAAGGTGCCAATCAACCTACCGTGCATGTTTTTGGACCGGGGGGAAACCGGAGAACCCGGAGAAAAACCCGGGTAGAACATGCAAACTCCATACACTCATGGCCGAGACGGGAATCGAACCCGACCCTGGCGGTGTGAGGCGAACGTGCTAACCACTAAACCACCGTGCCTCCACAGAGGCAGATAATTTAGCAAAATAAAAACGAATAAATCATTCATTCATTCATCTTCTACCCCTTTATCTGATCTTCCCTCGGGTCACGGGGAGCCTGTGCTGAGTCTGAGTCAGGGCGTCTATGGGCAGGATACACCCTGGATGGAATGCCAACCCATCACACACACACACACACACACACACACACACACACACACACACACACACTCATACACTAGGGACAATTTTCCAAGGTGCCAATCAACCTACCGTGCATGTTTTTTGGACCGGGGGAGGAAACCGGAGAACCCGGAGAAAAAACCCCCTGAGACACGGGAGAACATGCACAAACTCCACACACACACGGTCGGCTCTGTGAGGCGAACGTGCTAACCACTAAACCACCGAGCACGAAAAAATCAACAAAGTGGAAATGAACATTTTCTCCGACTACTTCCGACTCATTTGGAGATACATGGTTTTGAAGATGTGGAAGATCTTCCTGCTGTAGAACTCCAACCCTATTCGAGGCCTCATCACCTCCTCACCATAATCGGGTGTCCACAAACTTTTGACCCACGTGTAAGTGAATTTCCCAGTGCCTGTATAGCGTCTGTATCCTTTTAGCCGCATCAGCACCCTCGATATATCTTCTTGTGTCCCTCCAGTGGTGTTAAATGACGCCTGGGGAATAATGAGCGGCCCGGCCGGAGCAGGGAAATGTGCTTCCAATAATACTAATAATATCCCAGCAGCATTTTTGGACATCGACTATTATGACTAGACAAAGAAAAAGACGAGCGTGCCGTAGACGAGCGTGAACAGATCCAGCTGGAGACCCCGAGCTTTAAAGACAGGAATCTGGCAGAGGCTCAGAGATCCGCGGCAGAGCCGGATCCTGACGCAGAACAGAGGCAGCGGCTGCTACAGAGACGAACCCGGACAGGAACAGGTTTCTCCAAGAACGGAAAAGTTCCCGGAAAATAGAACAACTTCCTTTGAACATTCCCTCGGCTGCCCGGGGATGAAACGTGCCTCGATCTCTTTGGAGAGAAGAAACACGGCATCTGGAGACGTGCGATCCGTTACAGGGACTCGGGATCTGGATTCTTTAAGGATATGTAAGTGAATATGAAGAGACAAGACGATGATGAAATTCAGACTGGATGAGGAGACATAAAGTCCCATAAAAGCCCACTTTTTTTTCTATTATTATTGCTAGATTTAGTTTTATACACTATTTATATATTCATACATTTTGTACGTTTCGTATGTATGTATATATATATATATATATATATATATATATATATATATATATATATATATTTATTTTTTTTTTTTCTAAGGGGTGCACAAACTTTCAAGCAACAGTCTATGAACTCCAGATCAAGATCAAGAAATAATAATAATAATAATAATAATAATAATAATAATAATAATAATAATAATAATAAGCGGAAAAGCTAAATCATTGGAAAATAAATAAAATAAATAAAAAAATAAATAAATAAAAAGGGCTCTACACAAAATCTTCACTTCATTAATTGCCTAAAATTATTATTTTATTTTTTATTGTATTACTTTTCTTTTTTATTGTTATTATTATTATTATTATTATTAGTTATTATTATTATTATTCCTCATTAGCTTCATACACTATTTAATATATTCATACATTTTTTTATTTTGTTTTATATATATATATATATATATAGATATATATATATATATATATATATATATATATATATATATTCTAAGGGTGCAAAAACTTTCAAGCAACAGTGTATAAAAGTTAGGAAAAGTATAAAGCTATTAAACTATTAATAAATAATAATAATAATAATAATAATAATAATAATAATGA
>JACRUU010000013.1:22935704-22953204 GCA_030449085.1 Kryptopterus vitreolus
GAGACAGTAGTGGCAGTGAGACAGTAGTGAGAGTGAGACAGTAGTGAGAGTGAGACAGTAGTAAGAGTGTGAACAGTAATGAGAGTGAGACAGAAGTGACAGTGAGACAGTGGTGGCAGTGAGACAGTAGTGAGAGGGTGAAACAGTAGTGAGAGTGAGACAGTAGTGAGAGTGAGACAGTAGTGGCAGTGAGACAGTAGTGAGAGCGAGACAGTAGTGGCAGTGAGACAGTGAGAGTGAGACAGAGTGAGACAGTAGTGAGAGTGAGACAGTGAGAGTGAGAGTGAGACAGTAGTGAGAGTGAGACAGTAGCGAGAGTGAGACAGAGTGACAGTGAGACAGTAGTAAGAGTGTGAACAGTAAGAGTGAGACAGAAGTGACAGTGAGACAGTGGTGACAGTGGTGACAGTGAGACAGTAGTGAGAGGGTGAAACAGTAGTGAGAGTGAGGCAGTTGCGAGAGTGAGACAGTAGTGGCAGTGAGACAGTAGTGAGAGCGAGACAGTAGTGGCAGTGAGACAGTAGTGAGAGTGAGACAGTAGTGGCAGTGAGACAGTAGTGAGAGTGAGACAGTAGTGGCAGTGAGACAGTAGTGAGAGTGAGACAGTAGTGGCAGTGAGACAGTAGTGAGAGTGAGACAGTAGTGAGAGTGAGACAGTAGTAAGAGTGTGAACAGTAAGAGTGAGACAGAAGTGACAGTGAGACAGTGGTGACAGTGGTGACAGTGAGACAGTAGTGAGAGGGTGAAACAGTAGTGAGAGTGAGACAGTAGTGAGAGTGAGACAGTAGTGAGAGTGAGACAGTAGTAGTGAGCAGTGAGACAGTAGTGAGAGTGAGACAGAGTGATGCCAGTGAGACGTAGTGGGTGTAGTGAGACAGAAGTGACAGTGAGACAGTAGTGAGAGGGTGAAACAGTAGTGAGAGTGAGGCAGTTGCGAGAGTGAGACAGTAGAGGCAGTGAGACAGTAGTGAGAGTGAGAAAGTAGTGGCAGTGAGACAGTAGTGAGAGTGAGACAGTTGGCCTTGTAGCTGTCAGTGAGAGATAAAGCTGTTGAGTGCTGTATTTTTCAGTCCTGTTCTGGGCCAAGGGCAGCGGATCGAAAACCACTTACATACACAGCACAAAACACCCAGAGAGAGAGAGAGAGAGAGAGAGAGAGAGAGAGAGAGAGAGGGGGGGAGGGAAGAGAGAGAGTGAGTGAGAGAGGACGGTGAGAGAGTGAGGGATTGACTGTGTGATGAGTGAAATGTGCCAGGGTTTCTCTCAATTTCTATAGTGCTCGATTCCCTACAGCGATACAGTCATGTGACGCTCTCCTATTTCATTGTCACTTCAGTGCATTATAATCAGTGCATTATAATCAGTGTATTATAACCAGTACATTATAATCAGTGTATTATAACCAGTAAATTATAATCAGTATATTATAATCAGTGCATTATAATCAGTTCATTATAATCAGTGCATTATAATCAGTGCATTATAATCAGTGTATTATAACCAGTATATTATAATCAGTGCATTATAATCAGTGTGTTATAATCAGTATATTATAATCAGTTCATTAAAAACAGTGCATTATAATCAGTTCATTATAATCAGTGTATTATAATCAGCTCATTATAACCAGTGTATTATAATCAGTTCATTATAATCAGTGCATTATAACCAGTGTATTACCAGTGTATTATAATCAGTGCATTATAACCAGTGTAATATAATCAGTGTATTATAATCAGTGTATTATAACCGGTGTGTTATAATCAGTGTGTTATAATTAGTGCATTACAACCAGTGTATTTTAACCAGTGTATTATAACCAGTGTATTATAACCAGTGTATTATAATCAGTGTGTTATAACCAGTGTGTTATAACCAGTGTATTATAACCAGTGTATTATAATCAGTGTATTATAACCTGTGGGTTATAATACTGATTATAACCTGTGGGTTATAATCAGTGTTTCATAAGTGTTATAAACAGTGTATTATAACCAGTGTATTATAATCAGTGTATTATAAAATGTATGTATGTGATTTGTTTGTGTTTGTGTATTTACACACCTTGCAGCCCTCGCAGGTTATACAGCGGTAGTGGTATCCCGTGGCTTTATCTCCACACACCACACACGGCTCATCCTTCTCTAGATAACTCGGGATGTACCCTGATAACAACGAAAACAGGGTGGAGTTACAAACACACACACACACACACACACACACACACACACACACACACTAGTTGGAACTTGTTTCCAGTAACTGAACTCTGAAACGGAGAATCTCGCGCTGGATAAAAACGTAAACATCTTGCCTCATAAACAACGTTCCAGGCGTTGAAGTAAAACAATGACATCATAAACTTCTGTATCGGTTTACACGCGATCGCGGGCGCCAGGTTTTACATAAACCCCCCTGAGCTTTCAGTGATAACCAGCAGTGAAGAGTGATGTTTGGCTGCGTTACAGGAGATAGTCAGGAAATTTACATATATATATATATATATACACAAAAGCAGAAAGAAAGAATAAAGAAAGAAAAGAAAGAAAGAAAGAAAGAAAGAAAGAAAGAAAGAAAAGAAGAAAGAAAGAGAAAAGAAAGAAAAAAAAATTGAATTGGAAAAAGAAAATCGAAAGAAAGAAGGAAGAAAATAAGCAGAGAAAGAGAACGAATAATAAAGAAAAGAAAGAAAGAAAAAAATAAAAAAGAAAAGGAAGATTAGAAAAAAAGAAACGAAATGAAAAAGAAAAAGAAGAAGAAGGTAAGGAGGAGAGATAGAGACATCAGAAAGAAAGAAAGAAAAAGAGAAAGAAGAAAGAAAGAAAGAAAGAAAATGTGAAGGAAAAGAAGAAGAGAAAGAAAGAAAGAAAAGAAAGAAAGCAAGAAAAAAGAAAGAAAGAAAGAAAAAGAAAGAAATCTAGTCATAAGAAAGAAAGAAAGAAAGAAATAAAGAAAAAAGAAAGAAGAAAAAGAAATAAATATAGTCATAAGAAAGAAAGAAAGAAAAGAAAGAAGGGAAGAAAGAAAGAAACGAAAGAAAGAAAGAAAGAAAGAAAAAGAAAGAAAAGAAAGAAAGAAAGAAAAAAAGAAAGAAAGAAAGAATGAAAAAGAAAGAATTAGTCTAGAAAGAAAGAAAGAAAGAAAGAAAAGAAAGAAGAAAGAAAAGAAAGAAAGAAAGAAAGAAGAAAAGGAAAGAAAGAAAGAAAGAAAGAAAAAAGAAAGAAAGAAAGAAATGGAATTTGTTCTTTGTCCTGTTTAATGTAAATAAAATTCCCACATTTTCTCTGATGTTAAACAAATCAGGAAACATTTCGAGGAACTTTGTGAGGAACTTCAACATCCTCCACACGTCCTCACGTCCACACGTCCACACGTCCACACCGTCCTCACGTCCACACCATCAACACGTCCACACCGTCCACACCATCCACACGTCCACACCATCTACACGTCCACACCATCCACACGTCCACACCGTCCACATGTCCACATGTTCACCGTCCACACCGTTCACACGTCCACCACACGTCCACACCATCCACACGTCACACCACCCACACGTCCACACGTCCACACCATCCACACATCCACACCGTCCACACCGTTCACACCGTTCACACGTCCACACCATCCACACGTCCACACGTCCACACGTCCACACCATCCACACGTCCACACCATCCACATGTCCACACCGTTCACACGTCCACACCATCCACACATCCACACACATCCACACCGTCCACACCGTCCACACCATCCACACATCCATCCACATCCACACGTCCACACCGTCCACACTTCCACACGTCCACACCATCCACACCCTACACGTCCACACCATCCACACGTCCACACCATCCACACGTTCACACCGTTCACACGTCCACACCATCCACACGTCCACACCACACACGTCCACACGTCCACACCGTTCACACGTCCACACCATCTACACGTCCACACCGTCCCCAGGTCCACACATCCACACATCCATCCATTCTGTCCACTTTCCTCCTCACTGAAGTGCTTTAATGATGGAGGGATAAACACTTTAATGATGGAGGGATGAACACAAACCCAGTGGAGAAGAACAGAACAGAACACAAAGGCATCTTCATGGCTCCTGATTTACACAGTAACCTCAGAGGACACGTAAACGTCTCCAGACATCGGAATCTTCTTTAAACCCGGAGGAACGCGATGGATTTCCGATGTGATCACGTGGAATTCCTGATCCGGAATCACAATGTGAGCGTGATGACGATTTTCCTTCCCTGGGTTGGAAGTGAAGGATCTCCTGTGGGATGGATTTCCGTCTCCAGGCCGCAAATCCTGAAGGAATCGCCACAAAATCCTGAGGAACATTTTCCCCGAAGAGTGGAGGTTAATCTGCCAGGAAATGTGGACTCTTTCTTTCTTCTTTCTATTCTCCTTCTCCTTTCTTTCTCAATCATTTCCTTTCTTTCTTTCTTTCTTTCTTTCTTTCTATTTCAATTTCCTCCTTCTTTGTTCCTTTTTTCTTTCTTTCTTTCAATTTCTTTCTTTCTTTCTTTCAATTTCCTGCTTCTTTCTTTCTCTTTCAATTTCCTGCTTCTTTGTTCCTTTCTTTCTTTCTATTTCAATTTCCTTTCTTTCTTTCTTTCTTTCTTTCTTTCTATTTCAATTTCCTCTTTGCTTTTTCTTCTTTCTTTCTTTCTTTTCAATTTCTCTTGTTTCTCTTTCCTTTCAATTTCCTTGGTTTTCTTTCTTTCTTTCTTTTTCTTTTCATATATTTCCTTCTGCTTTTTTCTTCAATTTCCTCCTTCTTTTTCTTTCTTTCTTTTTCTTTCTATTTCATTTCCAGCTTTCTTTGTTCATTATTTCTTCTCTTTCTTTCTTTTTCTTCTTTCTTTCTTTCTTTCATCTTCTTTTTTCTTTCTTTTTCTTTTTCTTTCTTTCTTTTCTTTTTTTCCTTTCCTTTCTTCCTTTCTTTCTTTCTTTCTTCTCTTTCAATTTCCTGCTTCTTTGTTCCTTTCTTTCTTTCTTTCTTTCTTTCTCTTTCAATTTCCTGATTCTTTGTTCCTTTCTTTCTTTCTTTCTCTTTCTTCTTTCTCTATTTCCTGCTTTGTTCCTATCTTTCCTTTTGATTCCATGTCTTTCTCTCTCTCTTTCTTTCTTTCTGTCTTTCTTTATTTTTTATTTTTTCTTCCTTACAATTTCTTTCTTTTACCTTTCTTTCTACTTGCCTCCGTTTCTTTTTTTCCTTCTCTTCTTCTTCTGTATTTCTTTCTTTCTTTAATTCATTGAAATGTGTAAAATTCATTACAAAAAGTCGATGCTTTCTCGTTTCCGTTTCTCAGAAGCCAGGTGTCTGCCTCGCCTGTCTTCTTCTTCTTCTTCTTCTTCTTCTTCTTCTTCTTCCACTCCATCCAGGATGGACAGAATTAATTGTTCTTTCCCGTACCGCAGACTCCGGTGCAGACGCAGGAAATCGACTACTGCTAATGAAATATAACGCAGAGTACGCTCCGGCGGCGACTCACAAATCACTGGATGCTAGGAAACACTAATCGGGTGGGTATTCCGAAATCTGTGTGTGTGTGTGTGTGTGTGTGTGTGTGTGTGTGTGTGTGTGTGTGTGTGTGTGTGTGTGTGTGTGTGTGTGTGTGTGTGGGTAGGGGAACGCCACACAAACAACGTTAAAGCCTTTTAACCTCCACTCAGACGCAACAACGCGGACGAGGAGATGCTGCATAGAGCTGCTATCAAAAAAATCAATACAGCAGTTACTGAGCAAATCCATAACGATACACACACACAGGACACACAACACACACACAACACACACACACCACACACACACACACACAAGTTATTACATAAAGACCAATCCGAGGTTCAGTGAAGTGTTTATAATGATGCCAACTTGAAGCCTTCACCAGGTATCATACATGTATCAGAGATTAGCTAGAACACACAACACACACACACACACACACACACACACACACACACACACATTCATACACTAGAGACAATTTTCCAAGGTGCCAATCAACCTACCGTGCATGTTTTTGGACCGGGGGAGGAAACCGGAGAACCCGGAGAAAAACCCCCTGAGGCACGGGGAGAACATGCAAACTCCACACACATATGGCGGAGACGGGAATCGAACCCGGACCCTGGCGGTGTGAGGCGAACGTGCTAACCACTAAACCACCGTGCCCCCATTTGTCGACATTTTCTTTCTTTCTTTTCTTTCTTTCTTTCTTTCTTTCTTTCTTTCTTTCTTTCAAATTCTTCCGTTTTTTTTTTTTTTTTTTACTTTTTCCTTTCTCTCCATTTGCCTCAATATATCTTTCTTTTTTTTTTTTTCTTTTTTCTTTCTTTCTCTTTCAATTTTTTGCTTATTTGTTCCTTTCTTTCTATTTGTCTACATTTCTTTCATCTTTTTTCTTTCTTTCAAATTCTTCTCTGTTTTTTTTTTACTTTTTGCTTGCCTTTCTCTCTTTCTTTCTTTCTTCTTCATTACAATTTTCTTTTAATTTTCTTTCTTTTTCTTTTCTTTCCATTTGCCTACATTTCTTTTTTCTGTCTTTCTTTCATTTATTGAAATTCTTCTCTGATTTTTTTTAACCTTTTTCCTTTTGCCTCGATTTCTGTCTTTCTTTATCTCTCCTTTCTTTCAATTACTTTCTTGTTTCTTTTTTCAGTTCATTCCATTTGATTCCCATGTCTCTCTCTCTCTCTCTCTCTCTCTCTCTCTCTCTTTTCTTCCTTAAAATTCATTTCTTTTTTCCTTTCTTTCTATTTACCTCCATTTCTTTCTTTCTCTTTCAGGAAGAGGTGTGAATAGAACAGAGGATGTTCCCACTGTAGTATGATGATTATAACGTGTTCTCCTCACATACAGTGCTATGCAGGGGCTCGGCGACATGTCGCGTCGTAACGCATCGTATCAGAGCTGAAGTGTGAACTTTATTCCCAGTGGTACACTGTCATGTCCAACTTAATACAGATCAATGACAGCTAATTACAAAATAAATAAAAAAAAACAACAACTTTAGACAAATAATATAAAAAAGTATTTTAACAATGGTTAGAATTCTGATTAAAAAAAAATCGATTCTTTCAAAAAAAATATAATAAATCTTATGAATATTTTTATTCATAAGATTAAATTAAGAAAAACATATATCTATATTTTTTATCAAATCTGGTTCAATAATTATAAAACTTTTTCAATTTCCACATTGTAAAAATTTATAATACACAAAAGGATAATAAAATATAAAAATACAAAAATATAATATAAAAAAGTTACTTAAAAATGCATAATATATTATTGTTATAATTATTATTATTAATATTATGCTATTGTCGATATTATTTATAAACAAATTATTTATTGTACTTATATTAATATATATATATATATATATATAGATATATATATATATATAATATATATATAATATATATATATATATGTTTGTGTGGTGTGTGGTGTGTTTTTGTGTTTAGTATAGACATATATATATAGATATATATATTAATTAATTAATTAATTAAAATTGTTTTTAAATATTTATTTTAATAGGTTTTGCTGTGTGTGTGTGGTGTGTGAGTGTGTATTGTATGTGTCTTCTATTTGTAGCCGATGTGCGTTCTGATGTTTGAGCCGGGTTTTGCTTCTTCTATCTATGTGGTATATAACGCTAACGTTTTCAGACGGTCATGCTATATCTGTCTCATTGCGTCGAGAACCTGTTGCCTTTTTCTCTCGCGCGCTACGCTCCGTGATATCGCCTCGGGACGGCATGTTAACTCCTGGCACAGCGGCGTGGAGTCACTGAGCTGTTCCCTCATTCATACCTGGACATTCTCCTCCTCCATATATATATATATATATATATTATAGAGAGAGAGAGATAGAGAGTAGAGAGAGAGATATATACATACCATTACACAACACACCACACACACACACACACACACACACACACACAACACACACACACACATATATATATATATCCCACTCCTCATCAGCAAAGGTCCATTCATAACAGCGGCCTCATGGGTCATGTGATCAGGTGATCAGCTGCTCCCCGATAAATGACTGAGCTGTTCATTGTAATTGAACCCTGAAGCCATTGTAGCAAACTGTTCGTATTAATTACAGTCCAAATCCATCTGGTGCTCTATCGCTCTATCACTATATCGGCTGCCCCGTTTTCTGTGTGTTTAATCTTTCCTCGGAGTGGGGGGGGGGAAAAAGTGGGCGTGTCCTTCTTACCTGACATGCTCTTCATCGAACACTGACTATTCTTCCTCTTCCTCTTCGGGCCATTGAGCCACCTGAGAACATAAGAACATTCATGTTTTATTTTAAAATGCATGAAAAATAACAAATATATTTAATGTAACAAATATTTACTGTGCATATTAATGGGCGATTGTTTTATTAAAAATGATTAACGAAAAAGAGGGATTGCAACTTTCAACGCAACACACATTTATTTATGATGTCCTTTCTTTACTCGGGTATCCAAAAAAAAACAAACAAATAATATAAATAAATAAAGTCCACCGAAAAATCTTTTTTAATCACTAAACATTTGTTTTATTGATAGTCTCACTTACTTATGTTTCACTAATAATAACATGCACCCAATTAGATTATATGATTGCAGCCTAATTATATATTATATATATATAGATATATATTATATATATATATATATATTTATATATAGGGGGGACAATCATAGTATTAAGAGGTATTATAGGAAGTATATATATAGGGAGATATATAATATAAATATATATATAGTAGAATATATAGATAATATATAGATATATATATATAATATATTATATATAAATGTGACAGTCGTTTTTGTATGTTTATTTTTATAAGATCAAAAATGAAGAATGCAAACAATTAGAAAGCAGCTTTCAAGATTTCCCCCCCTTTTTTCTACTTTTTCTTTCTTTTTCCACTGTTCTTTTTTTCTTTTTTTTTTTTTTAAAGATGATGGAACAAATAACAATATTTTACCCTATTAATCATATCTGATAAGTTTCATGGTTATTTTTCCTCTATACTTTCAATATTTGCAAAAAAAAGGATTGAGGTCACTTTTTCACACGTCGTAGACACACACACACCACACACAGATATATATAATATATAATATATATATATATATATATATATATATATATATATATATATATAATAATTACTTCGAAAACTTGTAGGAATGTTTGTTTATAAATTTTTTACCTTTTTTAATTCCCATATTACTGAGAAACCCCCAAATAATATAAATGATAAATAATATAATTTGTTGTTTGCTATAGAAACACAACATAAGAGTGAGAAATCTGATATAAAAACGAATCCAGACGCGTCTTTTTCAGAAACGCTGATAATTTCCTTGAAATGAAATCTAGCCGAGGTCCATCTCTCTCTCTCTCTCTCTCTCTATCCATTTTCTCCCTTATTAATCTAGTCTGAATCAGATACGATCTCTAACCCAATTGCAGGGCGAGACGTTTACGAAACGCATGCGCGTTCACACTTACGAATTCCGTAGCGCAAGGCAAACATTCGCTTTGTTCGAAGAAGCACGGTATTTGTGTGTCCGACGCCACAGAGAAATCCAAATACACACCACCGTGAACCTTCACACAGGAGGTAACTACGTCTTCTAATAGCATAAATACGATGAAAAAGACTGCCCCCCCCCCCCCCCCCCCCAAAGGTCAGAGGAGGAATGGACTGAGTCCTGAGGATTTCTCTTCTTTTCCCAATGTTATAGGATATATTGATATAGTGATTATATATATATATATGTATTTTTTTGGTGTGTTGGGGGTTAAGTAAAATAGAAAAGTAAATCCAAAAACTAGTAAAAATAGTAAAGTAAATATATTTTGTAAATAATGTGTTATATGGCTTTAAAACCAAAGACGAAGAAACTATAATAAAGAAAAAAAATTAAATGAATTAAAAATAAATTGGAATTTATTAATATTGAATGCACACAAAAATGATAAACGGAAAATAAAAAGGAAAGAATGAAGAAATCATAGTTTGGAATAATAATATACTGTAATGGGTCCCCCAAATAAAATAAAGTTTTTAAATACTAAAAGTATATATATATAAAATATCGCGGACAGGGAGGGTAGACGAAGAGGAGTCATGGGAGATGTGAAAGAGGATGAGAGATAGAAGAGAGAGAGATAGGATTATAGATATATAGGAGGAGAGATCTTTAGATATGAATATAGGAGATGTTTAAAAAGAATACAAATGCAACAAAGTATAAAACATTGTATAACGTTTTTACTGAATCATCTTTGGAAATAATAATAAATAAAGATAAAAAAATATAAAAAAATAATAGAAAAAGAAAGGTAAAAAGAATAATAATGAATCAGAATAATAATAATTAATCATTAATAATATAATAACCTTAAAAGGAGTAGTTAAACACAAAAACATTTCGGTGTGAGAGCGGCATTTTTGGGCCATTTTATTTTTATCGTGCAGAAACCGAATGAATGTTCAGGGGAGGGTCAACGTTTACGGACGCCCGCGCATTAGTGCCCGTTTAGTCCTCCGTGGAATTCCGGATACTCGGACTGTCGTGGAGCGCATATGTCAGGAAAACATGATGTGAAATATAGGATGTAAAAAATGAATAAGGTTTATAAGAGTTGGAGCGTATCTCCCGAGTCCTGCTGTTTTAATTTAATGTAAAGCAACTCTCTCAGATATTTACGGTACTTCTGGCTTGATTACAGTAGCTGTCAATCATTTATGACCCCACACAACCCCCCCCCACACACACACACACACACACACACACACACAC
This sequence comes from Kryptopterus vitreolus, assembly GCA_030449085.1. Taxonomy (NCBI): domain Eukaryota; kingdom Metazoa; phylum Chordata; class Actinopteri; order Siluriformes; family Siluridae; genus Kryptopterus; species Kryptopterus vitreolus. The sequence continues at coordinate 22,946,579 of JACRUU010000013.1, forward strand.
TGCCTGAAGCTGGTATTCACATTATAGAGGACAGAGACTGACTCAGGATGGAGCTTCGACCCTGACAGCATCACGGCCTGTCACGTGGACAGCACATCTGAGGCGTCCCAAAGAAGGAGAGAGCGCACATGCACACGAGAGAGAGAGAGAGAGAGAGAGAGAGAGAGAGAGAGAGAGAGAGAGGGATGCTTGGAAAGAGGAAAGAGAATTTTTTCCCCCCAGAATACATCATTATTATTTCACATCTAAATGGAAGAGATACATGACTTTGCCATTAGTGAGGAGACCCCATGTGAGCTCATCTCACACACACACACACACACAACACACACACACACACACACACACACACGCTCGCACACGTGATATCACAAGAAAGTGAACTTGATGCCATATTACTCACACTGTTAACAAGCATAAAAATTTAAGCCCAAACATCAAAAGCCTCCCTGCCTATGTGTGCGTGCATGCATGTGTGTGTGTGCGCGTGTGTGTGTGTGTGTGTGTGTGTGTGTGTGTGTGTGTGTGTGTGTGTGTGTGTGTGATATGATTCTTACCTGATGACACTATTGGAATGTAAGATGTGCATGGCTGAAGCGCTGCGCTGGAGCTCAAGTGTACAGGGACTGAGCCACTCAGACCGACACGATGAGATACACACACACACACACACACACACACACACACACACACACACAACACACACTCTCTCTCTCTCTCTGTCTACATAAGCTCTCTCTCTCTCTCTCTCTCTTGCCCTCCTTTCTATTTTCGGACACTTTTTGATCCACTGCACATCCTGCAATAACGATGCACCGATCCGCCGTGATTTCCTGCGCGGTTTTATTACAGATAACGCCGTCGCTCGCGATAACGTCCTCAAAAACGAACACGCGGCGTCTCGCTTTACGACTCGCTGCCGCACAGCGCAAAGGTTCTGCGGTAAAAAGGCGGCGAAAGCATTAAAGTCCGTCTGTTTATTCCTTTTTTCCCCCGAATCCCGAATCAAAGACAAGGACATGATGATGATATAATACAGGATGAGACGAGACACAAGACAGGACAAAGGTCACAAGACAAAAAAAAGTGCAAGAAGAAATGGAACACGAACAGGAAATCACAAGACAAGCTGAAACTAGACAAAATCGAACAAGACGAAACAAGAAACACAAGACAACAGGAGAAGACCTGAGCAAGAACAAACAAGACAAGACAAAAACAAACAACATGGTGGTCATGTGAGGGACTGTGAGGGACATGGAGGTCACTGTGAGGGACTGTGAGGGACTGTGAGGGACACAGAGGTCTTGTGAGGGACTGTGAGGGACATGGAGGTCTTGTGAGGGACATGGAGGTCTTGTGAGAGACAGTGAGGGATATGGAGGTCTTTTGATGGGCAGTGAGGGACATGAGATCTAGTGAGAGATTGTGAGGGACATGGAGGTCTTGTGAGGGACATGGAGGTCTTGTGAGGGACTGTGAGGGACATGGAGGTCTTGTGAGGGACTGTGAAGGACATGGAGGTCTTGGGAGGGACTGTCAGGGACATAGAGGTCATGTGAGAGACTTTGAGGAACATGGAGGTCATGTGAGGGACTGCAAGGGACATGGAGGTCTTGTGAGGGACTGTGAGGGACATGGTGGTCATGTGAGGGGATGTGATGAACATGGAGATCTAGTGAGAGATTGTGAGGGACATGGAGGTCGTGTGAGGGACTGTGAGGGACATGGAGGTCTTGTGAGGGACTGTGAGGGACATAGAGGTCTTGTGAGGGACTGTGATGTACATGGAAAGGTCTAGTGAGAGATTGTGAGGGACTGCGAGGGACAAGAGGACATGGAGGTCTTGTGAGGGACATGGAGGTTTTGTGAGGGACTGTGAGGGACATGGAGGTCTTGTGAGGGACAGTGAGGGATATGGAGGTCTTTTGATGGGCAGTGAGGGACATGAGATCTAGTGAGAGATTGTGAGGGACATGGAGGTGAGTCTTGTGGGGTCTGTGAGGACAGTGAGGGATATGGAGGTCTGATGGGCAGTGAGGGAAGGTCTGTGAGGGTGAGGGACATGGAGGTCTTGTGAGGGACATGGAGGTCTTGTGAGGGACTGTGAAGGACATGGAGGTCTTGTGAGGGACTGTGAGGGACATAGAGGTCATGTGAGAGACTTTGAGGAACATGGAGGTCATGTGAGGGACTATGAGGGACATTGAAGTCTTGTGAGAGATTGTGAGGGACACGGTGGTCTTCTGGGGGACTGTGAGGGACATGGAGGTGTTGTGAGGGACTGTGAGGGACATGGAGATCTAGTGAGAGATTGTGAGGGACATGGAGATCTAGTGAGAGATTGTGAGGGACACGGAGGTCTTGTGAGGGACTGTGATGTACATGGAGATCTAGTGAGAGATTGTGAGGGACTGTGAGGGACAAGAGATCTAATGAGAGATTGTGAGGGACTGCGAGGGACATGAGATCTAATGAGAGATTGTGAGGGACATGGAGATTGTGAGGGACACGGAGGTCTTGTGAGGGACTGCGAGGGACATGAGATCTAATGAGAGATTGTGAGGGACACGGAGGTCTTGTGAGGGACTGTGGACAAATCTAGTGAGGGATTGTGAGGGATGACATGGAAAGAGATAGTGAGAGATTGTGAGGGTGAGGGGACAAGAGATCTAATGAGAGATTGTGAGGGAATGCGAGGGAGAGACAGATTCTTGTGAGGGACACGGAGGTCTTGTGAGGGACTGCGAGGGACATGAGATCTAATGAGAGATTGGGAGGGACTGGGAGATCTTCTGACTTCTCGTGAGGGACTACCAAATACAGCGACTTCAATCAGGACGGATGACTGTGATGCTCATCTGCTGCACTAATATATGTTTATTGTGTGTTATTGTTTGTTTGTGTGTGTGTGTGTGGTGTGTGTGTGTGTGTGTGTGTAGGGGATTGAGATGGGATTATCATGAATGCAGGCTAAAGATCAACTCAGACCATCTCTATCTCTCTCTTTCCATCTCTCTTTTCCTCTCAACCCATTTGTGTCACTTTCTTTTCAATCTCTCTATCTCTTTGTCTCCCTCACTCTCTTTCCATCTCTGTGTCTCCCTCTATCCTCTCATCTCTCTTCCCGTTTCTGTCTACCTCTCTTTTCTCATCTCTTGACCCCTCTCTCTTTCTATCTCTCTTTCCATCTCTCTGTCTAATGAATGGTCTCCATCTCCGTGTCTCTCGCGAGATTCCCCTCTTCATGTCCTCGTGTCTCACTTTGTGTCTCTCTGTTACATTTTTCAAGTCTTTCTCGTTTCCTTCTGTACTTCCTGTAACATTTATGTTACACTACTCTCTCTTTACATGTCCTCCTTTCTCACTTTCACTTTCTCCATCTTAAAGTCCCCCACCCTCTCTCTCTCTCTCTCTGTCTCTCCTCCCCCTCTCGGTTTTATAAGCAGCTTATTTTAGCTCCAGTCTAAATGTGTGTTGGCCTATGCTGTCGTCCACGTGCTCCTCCTCTACAGAGAGTAGCAAACAGATGGAAAGAAATGGTGTGCTGGTGTGTGTGTGTGTGTGTGTGTGTGTGTGTGTGTGTGTGTGTGTGTGTGTATTGTATGTGTGTGTGTGTGTGACGGTGTGTGTGTGTGTGCCTGAGTGAGGGCATGTGATGTTAGATAAGACAGTAATTAACAGAGGATGTGCTGGATGCTGCCACAGGAGGCCACTCAAATCTCCACATTTTCTATAATTTAGAAATAATCTCCGGTTCTGTGACTTTCTTTCATGTCCTTGTCCCTGAGAAACTCTGAGCAGGGCCACTGTCAGAATGACAAGTGTGAAGATATAAGGTGATGAACTGTGAGGTAATGTGAGGTAACGTGATGAATTGTGAGGTAATGTGAGGTAACGTGATGAACGGTGAGGTAATGTGAGGTCATTTGATGAACTGTAAAGTAGTGTGATGAACTGTGCAGTAACAAAATGTCAGGTAACGTGATGAAATGTGAGGTAATGTGTGTTAATATGATGAACTGTGAGGTATTGTGAGGTAACATGTTGGACTGTGAGGTAATGTGAGGTAATGTGATAGACTGTGAGAATGTGATAGAATGTGATGGAATGCGAGGTATTCTAAGATAATGTGATAGACTGAGGTAGTGTGAGGAAATGTGATGGACTGTGAGCTAATGTGTGGCAATATGATGAACTGTGAGGTAATGTGAGGTAACGTGAAGAACTGCGTGGTAATGCGAGGCAACGTAATGAATGTGTGATGCCATGTGAGGCAATGTGAGGTAATGTGATGAATTGTGAGGTAATGTGAGGTAACGTGATACACTGTGAGGTAATGTGAGGTAACGTGATGAATTGTGGGGCAATGTGTGGTAATATGATGAACTGCGAGCTAATGTAAGGTAACGTGATAAACTGTGAGGTAATGTGAGGTAACGTGATGAACTGTGAGGTAATGTGAGGTAACGTGATAAATTGTGAGGTAATTGTGAGGTAACGTGATAAACTGTGAGTAACGTGATAAACTGTGAGGTAATGTGAGGTAACGTGATAAATTGTGAGGTAATGTGAGGTAATTTGATGAACTGTGAGGTAATGTGAGTTAATGTGATAAACTGTGAGGTAATGTGAGTTAACGTGATGAACTGTGAGGTAATGTGAGGTAATTTGATGAACTGTGAGTTAATGTAACATAAAATGTCAGGTAACGTGATAAATTGTGAGGTAATGTGAGGTAATTTGATGAACTGTGAGGTAATGTGAGGTAATGTGATAAACTGTGAGGTAATGTGAGGTAATGTGATGGACTGTGAGTCATTGTGAGGAATGTGATGGACTATGAGGTAATGTGATGGACTGTGAGGTATTGTGAGATACCATGGGGTATTGCAAGGTAAAGTGATGGACTGTGAGGTATTGCGAGGTAACAATGAGGTATTGGGAGGTAATGTGATGGACTGTAAGGTATCGCGAGGTAACACAATGCACTGTGAGGGACTGTGAGGTAATGTGATAGACTGTGAGGTGGTGAGAGGTAATGTGATAGACTGTGAGGTATTGTGAGGTAATGTGATGGACTGTGAAGTATTGTGAGATGTAATGTGATAGACTGTGAGGTAGTGAGAGGTAATGTGATGGACTGTAAAGTATTGTGAGAGTTAATGTGATAGGCTGTGAGGTAGTGAGAGGTAATGTGATGGACTGTAAAGTATTGTGGGAGTTAATGTGATAGGCTGTGAGGTAGTGAGAGGTAATGTGATGGACTGTGAAGTATTGCGAGGTAACAATGAGGTATTCTGAGGTCATGTGATGGAACGTGAGGTATTGTGAGGTACCAATGAGGCATCGCGAGGCACCAATGAGGTATTGTGAGGTAATGTGATGGACTGTGAGGTAACAATGATGTATTGCGAGGTAACAATAAGGTATTGTAAGGTATTGTGATGGACTGTGAGGTATTGCGAGGTAACAATGAGGTATTGTGAGGTAATGTGATGGACTGTGAGGTACTGTGAGGCAACAATGCGGTAGTGTGAGGTAATGTGATAGACTGTGATGTATTTCGAGGTAATGTGATGGACTGTGAGGTTTGATGAGGTATTATACATTCCAAGGGAAATCAACTTTCTCTAAACATCAAGATAAAAAAGGAGACGCTAAAGACCCTTATTAAGCGTACTTATCCGAGCAACTGGAAGTGAAACAGGATTTCTTCTCTCAAACAATGTGTTTACATACACACACACACACACACACACACACACACACACACACACACACACACACACATCACATTGTTTGTGTACATCACGATTCATTTGCCAAAATTCCTCAACAAAGCATAAAATGGAAAGTGGAGTCGGAAAGTATATTTCATTATTAAAGTGTGACTGTCAAGAAAGGCAGCTTCATGGTGAATTTGATATATAATATATATATATATCTATATATATATATATATATATATATATATATATATATATATATATATACTATATATATATATATATAATATATAATATAATATATATATTATATATATAATATATAATTAATAATATATATATATATATATATAATATATAATATATATATATATAATACAAACACACATACATGGTAAAATACTGTATTTCTTCCCCAATATTCTCACTAATCATCTACCAATAATGTTTTCTTAAAAAAAAAACACTGCAAATATAAATCGAATGACATAATAATCCGCAAAATGTGACCACCAATAGAATAGGATGTATTTGAAAAAGGGGTCATTAAATAGTGTAAGTCATGGTTACAGTGAATTAAACAGTGACCTTTAAATGTGAGAGTCAGTCAGAGAAGGACATCAGTCAGAGCCCATCTGTGTCTTTACGAGTCTGTGTGAGCCAATCAGAATCTGTCAGTCAGTTAGAGCCAATTAAATTCAGTCAGAGCCAATTAAATTCAGTCAGAGCCATTTAGAATCCAGTAGAGTTAATGAAAGTCGGTCAAAAGCCAATCAAGGCAAACCGAGTTAGGAGATGCCAATTAGAGTCCATCAAAGCCAATCAGAGTCAGTTAAAGCCAATGAGATTTTGTCATAAACCAAAGAGAATCTGTCAGTCAATCAGAGCCAATTAAAT
>JACRUU010000013.1:22958204-22968204 GCA_030449085.1 Kryptopterus vitreolus
TGGGATTTGAACCTATGATCTTCCGGTTCAGAGTCCAAAGACCTTAACTACTGAGCTCCCACCTCCATTAGCCCTCACTATTCACAGGGTTAAGGGGAGCTTATGAACTATGCCATCGAAAGCACTACTATTGGCCCTTCTACTCAGCCCCTCCCACCCAGAGATACTAGCCAATCCCAGGTCAGAACAGGAATGTCTTAAATCAGGGGTGTGAATCTCATTATCAGTATGGGTCACATCAGCATTATTGTGTCCCTTGAAGGTGTAGCTATAAAACACTATATATAGTGTTTGATGAGCGACGTCGCCTCATAACACAAAACACATTTCTCCTCGAAGCACAACATGTATCTGCTTTCACTCCTTTCTTGGAAGTGCAGTCCATCTGCATCCATTTTTTGATACTGGGACATTTTGGTATAGATTACGCTTGCTGGGAAAATCACCGTCTGTAAACGCTGCACTCTAGTGGCGGGACGCCGTCACTTCGGGGGTAATATGTGGGAGATGTATTTAATCATCAATGCATTTAAACCAGCATCGCCTTGTTGTAATACACCTTTTAAGTTATTGAGGGCCACATGTAATGACGTGCGGGGCCACATTCGGCCCCTGGGGGCCATGAGTTAGACACACGTGTCTTAAAGTATTAGATTTCTTGGAATGCTGTCTGCAATTGTAGAACTCTTTTTTATTGACCCTGATTGGACGCTTGACCACTTTTTTACCTCCACCTTCTACATGCGTGCTTTAGGACTCCCATGATCCTCTGGTCACGTCACGGGGGATCTGACGAGGACTATCTGAACTATTCACGCGCGGTTACTTTTACATGGGAAGGTATTATTGGTATTGGAACAGACACCCTCCTGGTTTTCGCCCATTATCTCAGCATATTTTTGTTTCTGGCCAGGACTGAAATATATAAATAAAAAAATAAATAAAAAAATAATAAATAAATAACGAAAAAACAAGAACAAAAGAGGGGGCACGGTGGTTTATTGTTTAGCGCCTGCGCCTCACACCGCCACAATCCGGGTTCGATTCCCGTCTCGGCCATGTGTGTGTGGAGTTTGTGCATGTTCTCCCCGTGCCTCAGGGGGTTTTTCTCCGGGTTCTCCGGTTTCCTCCCTGGTCCAAAAACATGCATGGTAGGTTGATTGGCACCTTGGAAAATTGTCCCTAGTGTATGAATGAGTGTGTGTGTGTGTGTGTGTGTGTGTGTGTGTGTGTCCTGCGATGAGTTGGCATTCCATCCAGGGTGTATCCAGCCTTAATGCCCATAGACGCCTGAGATAGGCACAGACTCCCCGTGACCGGAGGGAAGATCGGATAAAGCGGTAGAATATGAATGAATGAAATATGGCATATTTACACCACGCATCCGGATAAAAAGCCCAAGACATTGGAGCTGGGATGTGAACTCACAACCTTCCATTGATAAAATCTAATCCGCCCGCTGCCAATTTTCCTTTTGCTGTCGCACACTGTTAAACCCTGCGTTCAAGAGCCCAAATGCTATTCATTTATAATTTATCCTGTCCCTCATTACAAGGCTCCATATAGCAAGCATGTGATTAGAACCCCGCCCCCTTTGTGTTTGGAAAGTAATTTAATGAGTGTGGAAGAAAAAGAGAGACGCTGAAGAGATAAAGATTAGTGAGACGACTGGTCCTTAAAATTGAAAAAGAGCAGCCGTGTGTGTGTGTGTGTGTGTGTGTGTGTGTGTGTGTGTGTGAATCTCACTGCATCCGGCAGTCCCGTATTACGTATTCAATGCAGGACTTCAGTTCAAGGGCACTGAAACAAGTATGTGATGCAAGCTAGCAAGAGCAGAGCCAAAGGGACATTCATCCCACGTTAGTTAATGCTCGGCTGGCTGCTTTCACGACGTTGGATCGCTCGTGTCTCCACCGGCCAAAGTGTCCCGCTACTACAGGCCAAAAAAAAAAAGGAATGAGGCTGCACGAGGCTCTTACATCGGTCTGTCAACAATTTGTGTATGCGCGTCTTTGCGCAATCGCTTCTGAGTCACAGAAGGACGACGCTCTCAACTGGGAGTTTCTCTCTCTCTCTCTCTCTCTCACACACACACACACACACACACACACACACACAAAACACGGTCCTTGTCCTCCGCAGCCGTTTATAACAACATGACATGTGGCTGGTCATGGCGTCGCAGCTCGTGCCTGCTGCCTGCCTGCTGCCTGCCTGCTGCCTGTCTCTCTCCCGTACAGGTCCCGGGTCAAATCCATAAAACATCCAGCCTTCAAACACTCAGGACCTATAAAAGAAGCTTTACGGCCCGGGCTTCTCGTTTCAAAAAAGCTACGGTGCGAGGCGGAAAAGAGAAAATGCAGAAATCTGAGTCGGAAATGACTCGAGAGGGGTCAGGAGTTGAAGGGGAAAAGTGTCACTACACGAAATCAGGAGATAAATTACGCCTGTAAATGTGACTGGATTATAAGTGTGTGTGTAGAAGAGGAGAGAAGCTCATTAATATACGGCACACTTATAACCCACGCAGGTGTACAGTATATATATATATATATATATATATATATATATATATAGTATATATATATACTACTATACTATACAGCTACTAGCTGCGCATTTTCACAACAGGTACGATCTCCTCACTATATTAGCGTATATTAGCGTATGGAACCTTACGCAAGCGCATCGCATTCCCAAATCCGTATTACTGCAATAAAGCGCATTTTTACTGAACGCAATAAAGCGCTTCCGTATAACCTAAACACCGTATCACCAGTTTATATGGAAAAGCAACCGGAACACAATTCTTAAAGGAGCCACGTCCCATATTTTACACTTCAAACCAACACTAAACAAATAACATTGTAATTAACAATGAAATTAATATTAAAAGAATAATTTCCAAAGAGTAAAATAAATATTAAATAATCAATAAATTATTAAAGGGAAAGATTTTGAGAGAAATGTATATAATTATAACATGTATTACAGTTTTATTATAAGGGTATAGACATATTCACTTATGCTACATTAATGTGGTATTAATTGCAATTAAATACTTAATTGATATATATATATATATATATATATATTATATATATATATATATATATATATATATATATATATATATATATATATATATATATATATATATAAATATATACTGTATATCTTGCATCGCCTAAATTGCCTGTATGACAATGCATTGAAATTGGATCGCACTGCAGGCAGTGTAGCATAACGTAGGTATAGTTTTCCACCGTCATGCTGCAACAGTCACGGCTCACGTTCCTTCCAAAAAGTTTTTAATTGGCCGTAAGAAACTCGATCTTTTCTTTTTCTTTCTTCCTTTTTTTTCTTTTCCTCTCTCTCTCGCTCTCTCGCTCCTTTGCCATGGCCTTAATTGCGTACTTCAAAATGCCAGGCTTGAAAGAGCATCAAAAAGAATAATTACTGACCATGTTGCTACATGTTATTCAGCCGCCCCGTGTTCGCTTAATTAGTCTCAGTATTGAGGTTTTAAAGTGCACGTAATAATAAAAAAAAAAAACGCAGTATTGCTAAAAGAATTCAACCCTGAAGAAAAAGTGTAGAAGGTCGACTTGTGTTATAAGCGTGACATGACACGACGCCCCTGACGCGTCTTTCCAGTTATGATGACACAATGGCGTCTTTATTTTAACTGATCGAGCCGATATAGTGGAGAGTCTTTCCTCTACGGTCTTTCCAGAATGCATTCGGGAGACTTGTTTTCATCTGGTAATTCATCGCATGGTTCATATTTTATTCAGGTGAACAGCTGATACAGGTCATATCCGATTAGATTAGACTAGATTATGGGATGGGATGATGGTCAATCTCACAAGTACACTATCACGCCTATGTTGCAACACATAGAAGGAGATCACAGGGACTCCCGTACACTCCCAGGAAGAAGGTGCGAAATTGGATTTGAGATCAAACCAAAGGCCCCGGAGCTGTGATGTTCCAACGCCACCCACACGACACGTATAATTCCCTGAAAGTGTCAATAAAACCTAAACGAATTGGGTTGACTCGGTATGCGGCGAGTCACATGACAGGAAAGCTGGGGTTTTTCTTTTCTTTCCATATAAACAGTCATCTTATATAAGAAGAAGACGAGCAATGTGTGTCCAATAAACCAATGAGATGATGTTGAAGCGTCCTACAAACATGACATCATAATCAAAAAACCTTTGATCTCACCAAAATGAGGATCTGTTCGGTCACGGGCTCGCTCGTCACCGGGGAACGCACGTCATTTAATTATAGTAACATTTTTCTGTTATTATAATTACAGACGGGCCGGGCCGGGCCAGCACCAGATGTATACATATACAGCTTTATGTACAGCAGCAGCTATATCACGCTGTATCCCTATATCTACACACCCTGTATCCCTATATCTACCCTATATCTAGAGCAGCTATACCACCCTGTATCCCTATAACTACACACCCTACATCCCTATATCTAAACACCCTCTATCCCTATATATACCCTATATCTACAGCAGCTATATCACCCTGTAGCCCTATATCTACACACCCTCTATCCCTATATCTACCCTATATCTACAGCAGCTATATCACCCTGTAGCCCTATATCTACACACCCTCTATCCCTATATCTAAACACCCTGTATCCCTATATCTACAGCAGCTATATCACCCTCTATCCCTATATCTAAACACCCTGTATCCCTATATCTACCCTATATCTACAGCAGCTATATCACCCTCTATCCCTATATCTACATACCCTGTATCCCTAAATCTACCCTATATATCTACAGCAGCTATATCACCCTCTATCCCTATATCTACATACCCTGATCTTCATCTCCACCCTCTACCCTATACACCCTATATCCCTAATATCTACCCTATATCTACAGCAGCTATATCACCCTCTATCCCTATATCTACATACCCTGTATCCCTAAATCTACCCTATATCTACAGCAGCTATATCACCCTCTATCCCTATATCTACACACCCTGTAGCCCTATATCTACCCTATATATACAGCAGCTATATCACCCTGTAGCCCTATATCTACACACCCTCTATGCCTATATCTAAACACCCTGTATCCCTATATCTACCCTATATCTACAGCAGCTATATCACCCTGTAGCCCTATATCTACACACCCTGTATCCCTATATCTACCCGATATATACCCTATATCTACAGCAGCTAGATCCCCCTGTAGCCCAAGACTGGTTTCCCACTGAAGCTAAGCAGGGACGAGCCTGGTTAGTACCTGGACTGGAGACCACCAGGGAATACTAGGTTGCTGCTGGTAGAGTTGTTAGTGTGGCCAGCAGGGTGCCCTTACCCTGTGGTCTGTGTGGGTCCTAACACCCCAGTATAGTGACGGGCAACGCTATACTGTTAATTAAAAGGGATAAAAAGGGCCAAGGGCCCCAAAACACCGGCTAATAACAGATAAAAACAGCAGCCACATTTTCCCCACATATTCATGTTACATGCCACACGACTTCTCTCCATCACTACAGTCCAATCACTCGTCTGTACTGCGCTTCGCCTCCTTTCCACCTTCAGTCCTGCACCTTTGCCTACCTCAGATGGACTGTAAAGGTCATGCATTATAACAGGTTGACTTTACCCGCAGTGCATTTCCATGCATTTCTTCTTCTCTTCTCTTCTCTCTCTCCGCCTTTGTGTTTACCTAAACGTAGAGCGTGCCATTAAACAGTGTCCGCCGTGTGTAATCCTTGCTGCCTCCAGAGGACCTCCGCAGCCCTGTTTACTGTCACACGGGTATTAATAGGCTCTAATAAATCACACTCGCCGGAGACCTGGCGGCGTCGGGTTTTATGCCTCTTACAAGGGCAGAGTAAGTGATTGCGAGGGTGTGGATGCGAGAAAAAGGGGAATTCGAGAGGCCCTAAATCAATGCACAAAACGTTTCGACGAAATCTAGGCACTGGACGAAACTGCTATATAATGCAAGGTGCAGGTGTTTATATATAATATATATATATATATATATATATATATATATATATATATATCTATATATATATATATATATATATATATATATCTATATAGCTATATATATATATATATATATATATATATATATATATATATATATATATATATATATATATATATATATCTATATATATATATATATTATATATATATATATATATATATATATATATCTATATATATATATATATATTATATATAATATATTCTATATATATAGATGTTGCTCTTTATTTCCTCCCTGGGCGTAAAAAAAAAAAGGTCCGGAATAACGCTTGGACGTAGGGATGCATGATTCATCGGACAAAAAACAAAATCGCGATCCGTACGTATATACGATCTCATTTCTAAATGACGATGTTTCGCCTCCCAATGTCTATGAGTTTACGACGTATCCTGCGCATCGACGCCTACCCTATACCGTAACCCGACACCGCAACCTGCCGCTGCACCTCTGCAAGAAAGTAACCACGTGTAACGTCGACGCAGAGAAGCGAGGTCTGTGATTGGTCGGCTCGGCGGCGGCGTATCGTCGTTACGCATTCCGTCGTATTCCTCCGTACCGATATTTTTAAAGTGACGAAACAAAGCACGGAGTAGCCGAAATGATCATTCATTCATTCATTCATCTTCTACCACTTTATCCGGTCTTTCCTCGGGTCACGGGGAGTCTGTGCCTATCTCAGGCGTCTATGGGCATTAAGGCAGGATACACCCTGGATGGAATGACAACCCATCACAGGACACACACACACACACACACACACACATTCACACACTAGGGACAATTTTCCAAGGTGCCAATCAACCTAACCGTGCATGTTTTTGGACCAGGGGGGAGGAAACCGGAGAACCCGGAGAAAAACCCCCCTGAGGCACGGGGAGAACATGCACAAACTCCACACACCTACATGGCGAGACGGGAATCAAACCCGGACCCTGGCGGTGTGAGGCGGAACGTGCTAACCACTAAACCACCGTGCCCGAAATGATCATGGAAGAGGAAATATAAACACCTCTGTGATTCTTCATCACCATTTTACAAAGACTGGCAGGAAATCACATTGTTGCTACAGCGGAAACCCGAAACTCAAACAACCTCACCACCGCCAACTAGTGTTCGGGAATAGTCACTGCAGGGTGACGCAGAAGTATAAACGTTCACATCATGCTACATTCATACACACATATATATATGAGTGAGTGTGTGAGTGAGTGTATGAGGGAGTGAGTGTATGAGTGAGTGAGTGTATGAGTGTGTGTGTGTGTGTGTGTGTGTGTGTGAATGAGTGAGTGAGTGGGTGTATGAATGTGTATATGAGTGAGGGAATGAGTGAATGTGTGAGTGTATGAGTGTGTATAGGAATGTATGAGTGAGTGACTGAGTGCGTGGGTGAGTGTATGAATGAGTGTATGAATGTGTATATGACTGAGGGATGGTGATGAATGAGTGTGTGTGAGTGAGTGAGTGAGTGTTGATGAATGAGTGTGTGTGAGTGCCCGTGAAGTGAAGTGGTGAGTGTGTGTGAGTGAAGTGAGATGTGAGTGTGTGTGAGTGCAAGTGAATGAGTGTGTGTGTGAGTGATGAGTGTGTGAATGTGTATATGTGAGTGAATGAGTGAGTGAGTGTTGAATGTGTGTGTGTGATGTGCAATGTGTGAGTGAGTGCGTGTGAGTGATGAGTGTATGAATGTGTATATGGACTGAGAGTAGATGAGTGAGTGAAATGAGTGGTGGTGATATGAGAGTGCAAGTGATGTGTGTGTAGTGTTTGAGGTGTAATGGCTGAGTGTGTGTGTGAGTGCAGTGCGTGTGAGTGAATGAGTGTGGTGTGAGTGAGTGAGTGTATGAATGTGTATATGGCTGAGGGAATGAGTGAGTGAGTGTATGAATGAGTGAGTGTGTGTGAGTGTGTGAGTGTGAAGTGAGTGTGTGTGAGTGCAAGTGAATGAGTGCGTGTGAGTGGGTGTATGAATGTGTATATGGCTGAGGGAATGAGTGAGTGAGTGTATGAATGAGTGTGTGTGTGAGTGCAAGTGAATGAGTGCGTGTGAGTGAGTGTGGTGAAGAGTGAGTGTATGAATGTGAGTGAGTGTGTATGATGATGTGTATAATGAGTGTGATGGGATGTGCGTGTGTGAGGGAGTGAGTGAGTGTGTGAAGTGAAGTGTGAGGTGAGTGTGAGTGCGTGAGTGTATGAGTGTATGAATGTGTATGAGTGAGGGAATGTATGAGTGGGGTGATGAGTGTGAGTGTGAGTGAATGTGTGATTGTGTGAGTGAGTGAGTGTATGAGTGTGTATGATGTGCATGAATGATGAGTGTGTGTATGAGTGTGTGTGATTGTACTTATATGTATATTGTATTGTATTGTATATTGTACATATTGTATATATATATATATATATATATATATATATATATATATATATATATATATATATATATATATATATATATATATATATATGAGACGGGGGAGTTTGTTTTTCCAGACTTTTCTGCATTGCAGTCTATGTGTACGTGTGTTTTAAGTGTATTTATTTATTTATTTATTTTATTATTAGTCACAGAACTTGCCCATTTACTGGTAAAGAATAATAATAAATAAATAAATAAATAAATAAAAATAAGATGAAAGCATGAATATCTATAGCAGTTAAGGCGTCCCTGTCAACACAACCGTCTGTTTTTTGTTTTTCCCGTATCATTTTTTATGATCGCTCTTGGAATTATATGACGCCTCGGTCGTACCAGTCCCTGGGAAGGATCTGTTACTATAGAAACGGTGACGCATTACGGACATGTACAGTAACATAAAGCTGTAATTGGACGTCTGTGCACAGGACGCAAGGAAAACCCAATTGTTGTACTCAAAACCTTTTTTTTCCCCCCGTTGAAACAGATGGTATTTTTCCAGGTGTGGAATTTGGTGGTTTTTACATTCCATACTTTTCCCGGACTGGTGCATTAGTGTTGTCCTCATTTCTCTCTCTCTCTCTCTCTCTCTCTCTCTCTCTCTCTCTCTCTCTCACACACACATACACACACTCTAGCTGTGTCGAGTTAAACATGCTCCGGATGTACAGCGATGTACAGCGATGTTCCTGTCATTTTCTCCTCTGGATCTGTTGGAGCTAATCCAGTTCACTCCAATGAAGAGTCCACTCTGTGTGAACAGCGTAAAGATGCGTACATAAAACGTGTGCTTTAAAATTAGACTACAAATTCTCAAGTAATTCTATAGGTTAAATGAACATTGTTGCATTTTATTAGAGTTTGAGCAATAATTGTGGATCATTTGTGAATACTGTATAATTAAAGAAAAAAAAAAAAAAAAAAAAATATATATATATATATATATATGTGTGTGTGTGTATACACATATATATGTTTAATTATTAACGCATTAACGCAAATTGACTTTAATAACGCAGTGTGCATTACTATGTGAGTGATCTGCTCCTTCGATCTGCGTCTGGCAAATGAAACGAAACCCGAACAACAAAAACAGGAATAAATGCATCCACTCGCGCTTCCTAAATTTCCCCTAGCTGCACATTCACAACAGGTACGATCTCCTCACTATATTAGCGTATATTACCGTATGGAACCTTACGCAAGCGCATCGCATTCCCAAATCCGTATTACTGCAATAAAGCGCATTTTTACTGAACGCAATAAAGCGCTTCCGTATAACCTAAACACCGTATCACCAGTTTATATGGAAAAGCAACCGGAACACAATTCTTAAAGGAGCCACGTCCCATATTTTACACTTCAAACCAACACTAAACAAAATAACGTTGAAATCATTTTATTTTGAGAGTTGTTTTGGTATAGATTTTGAGTGAAATGTAGAAACTTCTCACTGTCCAGGAATCATTCATTCATTCATTCATCTTCTACCACTTTATCCGATCTTCCCTCGGGTCACGGGGAGT
>JACRUU010000013.1:22970704-22976631 GCA_030449085.1 Kryptopterus vitreolus
CAACAATAATAATGCCATTACTACTAATAAGAATGCGTTTACATAAATTAACATATTAAATTAACATACTAATATGCCATTAATTCCAAATCTACAGGAATATCTGATTTGGAACCTGATAATATTATTGTTAAACTGCTGCCCGGTTGTTTTAAATTTAATACTTTCCTGGTTACACGCTCAGTGAGCGTAAATATTGGCACCATGCCGATAACTGAGATAGCCTGCGGATTTATTGTTGTGTTTTTTATGAATGAAAAGCGTTAGGAAGAATGTCGGCTATAAAGAGAAAGCGGAAGTGAAATAAAGAGAGTGTGACTGAGTGTGTGTGTGTGTCAGAGCTCATCAGGACTGGCACGATGTGCAGAGAGCGAGGCCAGGTAAATGATGAGGGCTCTGGGCACACTGCCCTAAAGCTCCCGGCCGAACGGTCACGAGACACAACACAACTCCACGTGCCAAGACAATCTCAACTGGGGAAATAAAAAAAAAAAAAAAACGCATGAACTATCGCTCCATTTCTCTTTCTTTATCCGACTTGATATCGCAATAACATTATCACGTTATCTCAAGTAACGATGCGTCTTATTTAATCATTATTTTTTAACTATAGATACATCTGGGGTTTATTTTTTGAGCGTCACAAACGTCATAGAAATCATATCTCAGATTTATTTAGACACGATTATGTCGCTATTTGCACGTGTTTGTATTCTGTGTTTTGACAGAGCCGAACTCAGACTACAAACAGATGTCCTGAATCGCATTCCTGAACCATATTCCTGTTTCTGAATCACAATCCTGAATCATATCCTTTGGTCCTGAATCATATTTCTGAATCATATTATTGGTCCCGAATCATATTCCTGTTTCTGAATCGCATTCCTGAATCATATTCTTTGGTCCTGGATCATATTTCTGTTTCTGAATCCTAATCCTGTTTCTGAATCATATTTCTGAATCATATTCCTGTTTATGAATCATATTCCTGAATCATATTCCTGTTTATGAATCACAATTCTGAATCATATTCCTGAATCATATTCCTGTTTATGAATCACAATCCTGAATCATATTCCTGAATCATATTCCTGAACCATATTTCTGTTCCTGAATCATATTCCTGAATCACACTCCTGTTCCTGATTCGTATTCCTGAATCATATTCCTGTAGATAGCTACATATATAGATAGATAGATAGATAGATAGATAGATAGATAGATAGATAGATAGATAGATAGACAGACAGACAGACAGACAGACAGACAGATAGATAGATAAGATAGTTCATATTCCATATTCCTGTAGATAGATAGATAGATAGATAGATAGATAGATAGATAGATAGATGGATAGATAGATAGATAGATTTGTTCCCAAGAATATCTTTGTAAAGTCATTCAAGCCCCAGATTCTGATACAGAACCTGACATCCCTTGATTTGTTCATCAGAAACCTCGGTATCTAATAATAATCCATAAGTAACCAGAGAACCTCACGACGGAACCTCAGCGTCAGAAACGGGGCTCCAAGTCAAACCCTTCCCGAACGCCGTCTCCGTATTGATTGGTGTTGTGATGAATACAGGATTCATCAGTATAACCCATGTAGGCATCTAAGAGTATAATGGCTTGTGGTTCAAGTCCCGTATACGTTTTGATGGAGCTCCATTTTCTTGTAAAGTTCGACCTGGAACCCGACAGTACATTATTTTCCCTTTAAAAATGGGCCCTATTGTGTATTCTAGGATTCTTAAGAGCAACTTTATTAAGAATATCAAAAAGGCTTTTCAGGGTAAGAATGAAACTATTCCTTTGTTGTTGTTGTTGTTGTTGTTGTTTGTTTTGTCAGACTTCTCAGAGCCACAAAGCTGAAAGCTTATCCGTGACTTTTTCCAAACCGAATCCCTGCGTAATTTCAATAAGAGGATTAAACGAGACCGTGTTTATGAAAAGAATTGAAAAATCATAAACTGGTGGCTTTGGGGTTTTTGCTAGTTTCATAAACAGTGGGCAGAAGATCCCGAGGAACCTTCTCAGCCTGAGAAACCCAAGTGTACACACGCACATACTAACTATAAACGATAAACATAAATCAGCGTTTTCATTTTAAAAGGGGGTTTCTTTAGACTTCGGAGTTCCTCGGAGGAAAGATGTATTGCCAAAAATATCTGGACACAGGATTTTCAAAGGTACATGTGGTTCTTCCCCGAAACGTTACCACAACATGAGAGACCAACGTCTATTTAATATTCGGTATAAGATATATAATATTCCTGTTCCTGAACTGCATTCCTATTACTATTCGTATTCCTGTTTGTGAATCATATTCCTGAATCATATTGCTGCTCATGAATCATACTGCTGCTCATGAATCGTATTTCTGAATCATATTCCTGTTCCTGAATCATATTTCTGAATCATATTGCAGCTCATGAATCATATTGCTCCTCATGAATCGTATTTCTGAATAATTTGGTGCTCATGAATCATATTGCTGCTCATGAATCGTATTTCTGAATCATTTGGTGCTCATGAATCATATTGCTCCTCATGAATCGTATTTCTGAATCATTTGGTGCTCATGAATCATATTGCTGCTCATGAATCGTATTTCTGAATCATTTGGTGCTCATGAATCATATTGCTGCTCATGAATCATATTTCTGAATCACATTGCTGCTCATTAAGTTTTTCTGACAGGAAAAAAAAAATCATATTTCTCGTAATGAAATAAGAAAAAAAAAATTTCCTCTTGATTAAAGTATTCCTAAATCATATTGCTGCTCATGAATCGTATTTCTGAATCATATTGCTGTTCCTGAATCATATTTCTGAATCACATTGCTGCTCATGAATCATATTGCTCCTCATGAATCATATTTCTGAATCATTTGGTGCTCATGAATCATATTGCTGCTCATGAATCGTATTTCCGAATCATATTCCTGTTCCTGAATCATATTTCTGAATCATTTTCCTGTTCCTGAATCATATTCCTGTTACTAATCCTATTCCTTAATCGTATTCCTGCTCATGAATCATATTTCTGAATCATTTTCCTGTACCTAATCGCATTCCTGTTCATGAATCATATTCCTGTTCCTGAATCCCATTTCTGAATCATTTTCCTGAATCATTTTCCTGAATAATATTCCTGCTCAAACATTGTATTTCTGAATCATATTCTTGATCCCAAATCTTATTTTTGTTTCTGAATCAGACTCCTGAATAATATTCCTGTTTCTGAATCATATTCCTGCTCATGAATCATATTTCTGAATCATATTCCTGCTCATAAATCATATTTCTGAATCATATTCCTGTTTCTGAATCATATTCCTGCTCATGAATCATATTTCTGAATCATATTCCTGTTTCTGAATCATATTCCTGCTCATGAATCATATTTCTGAATCATATTCCTGCTCATGAATCATATTTCTGAATCATATTCCTGCTCATGAATCATATTTCTTCTCATGGATCATATTTCTGAATCATATTCCTGTTCCTGAATCATATTTCTGAATCATATTCCTGCTCATGAATCATATTTCTGCTCATTAATCATATTTCTGAATCATATTCCTGTTCCTGAATCATATTTCTAAATCATATTCCTGTTTCTGAATGATTTTCCTGTTCCTGAATCATATTTCTGCTCATTAATCATATTTCTGAATCATATTCCTGCTCATGAATCATATTTCTGAATCATATTCCTGCTCATGAATCATATTTCTGAATCATATTCCTGCTCATGAATCATATTTCTGCTCATGGATCATATTTCTGAATCATATTCCTGTTTCTGAATCATTTTCCTGTTCCTGAATCACATTCCTGCTCATCAATCCTGGTTGGTTGGAGGAATCTGGAGCAGCCATATAGAGGATTCTCCCAAGTGCTCATGGGAGCATGGGAAAACATCTATCCAGATCTATATGTTTATTTATTTAGTGTTGTTTTTTTTCCCAGCATTACCCGGTCCTCGGGGACTCTGTAAAAAGCTCGCGAGGGCTTTTAGTCGCGAACCCGTCATTATTTCTGTTTAGACACCGCACTGGTGTAAGAGAGCCCTGAAGGGTATTTGTTCACGTCCCTGCGCGTTAACCAGGCTATTTGTAAAGACGTGTTTGTTCAGCGGGACGGCGAATGACTGAGTGTCTTTCTGTCTATTTATTTTCGAGTAAACACAGCAGTTCTCTTATGGCCTTCACCCTCTCTCTCCCTCTCTCTCCCTCTCTCTCTCGCTCGCTCGTTCGCTAAACGCCCTTTTTGTTGAGTGACGGCAGTAAGATTAAGCTTTCGACGCAGGAAACTCAAACTCCTGTGAGGTTCTCGGTTAAGTCTGACCGCACACACGACCCCCGAACGGGCTTCGACAGCTTGGGCTCTTTGTACAGCACTAATGAGAAGTGGAGGCACTTCACCGGCAGCTCCACGTGGAGGCTTCTGGAACAAAACCTGCCTCGCATGGTTTCTTCGCTACAGTGGCTCCAATCGGCGGCTCGGTGTGGGCCGTGGGTGTGGGCCGTGGGTGTGGGCCGTGGGTGTGGGCCGTGGGACGATGTGTGGTAAAGGTAGGAAGCCTGGATAGGAACCACAGAGTGCAGTAATTGGGGTTAAAGGGACATGAAGGGAGAAGCTAGCATCCAGCAAAAGTACAAAGAACTTCCTTTTAATATACACGAGTGAACTGAGGACCAGATCACAACCGCCACAGGTGACCATCGGGCATTGTTCTAATCCCATTCCACCCTGGTCAGGGTTATGCTGGACCTGGAGCCGATCCCAGGAGTACGAGTGGGAAAGGAATTCCATTCACACTTTCATTCACACTTAGAGGAAATTCAGAAGCAAGAAATTCACCGTCGAAGGGAAGATTATAGAACATAAAATGTAAAAAAAAAAAAAAGGATACTATTTGGAGGAAAATATATCTATCTATCTAGCTATCTATCGATTTATCTTTCTATCTATCTATCTATCTATAGATCTATATCTATATATATCTATATATATTATATTAGATTATATATATATATATATATAATATATAATAATATATATATATATATATATATATGACTGTCCTGTCTGTCTGTCTATCTATTGATCTATCTATCTATCTATCTATCTATCTATCTGTACATCTGTCTGTCTATCTGTCTGATCGTCTGTCTGTCTGTCTTCTATCAAATTCTGTCTGTCTGACTATCTATCTATCATCTATCTCTATCATCTATCTATCTATCTATCTATCTATCTATCTATCTAGATCTATCTATCTATCTATCTATCTATCTATCTATCTATCTATCTATCTATCTATCTATCTACCTATCTACCTACCTGCCTGCCTGCCTGCCTGCCTGCCTGTCTGTCTGTCTGTCTATCTAGATATCTCTTTCTATCTGTCTCTAATCATCTATCTGTTTGTCTGTCTGCCTATCTAGATATACATTTAATTAAAAATTATATTATATATACCTATTACAATACATATATAACACCATACAAACACCACACACACACACACACACACACACACACACACACACAGTGTGACGTCATCACACGCACACAGCCTATTTGTGTTTAAAATTTACACTCCAGTCGATTTACACTTGTTCTCTTTATGCTGAATAAACATGAACAGAGCTAAAGCTCAGATTTAGACCAAGGCCATTCTGTTGTGTGTGTGTGTGTGTGTGTGTGTGTGTGTGTGTGTGTGTGTGTGTGTGTGTGTGTGTGTATCCTGAGCTCTGTGAGAATGAGGCTGAGGTGCATGTGAAGGTGACACGAGGGTGAAACAGAGTCGGCGAGATCTCGGAGAAAGACGCCACTGTCGTCCAGCCTGCGCGTGTGTGTGTGTGTGTGTGTGTGTGTGTGTGTGTGTGTGTGTGTGGTGTGTGTGTGTG
>JACRUU010000013.1:22977131-22987131 GCA_030449085.1 Kryptopterus vitreolus
CCGAGCATGTGATGAAGTGAATTCCTGCAGGTGCATTCTGGGAGGTCGGAGAGGAATTTCCTCGGTGTTTGGAGAGGTGGGGGGGGGTGTGGGGGGTAAGGGACTTAATTAAGTGACACTTGATTGGTTAATGATCATCCTGAGTTATTGGTTAATTCCTGGCCACCGCTGCTTGACTCTGGAGGGTCGTTATCTCGTGGCGCACTGTCTCGCGGCGCTAAGCTAATCCTCCGCTAATTTACGCGCCGCGCGGAGGTTTTTATTTGCCGCGTTTCCTCTCTCCTGCACTGAAACCCATTCCTGGGAATGCTATCGCTGGTTATTTTCCTATATCGAGTTAGCTCTGAATGATCCAATCTTCACACACACACACACACACAAACACACACACACACAGACACATCCACAAACACATAAACACAACCTATTACAGTAAAGCAATCACCCTGCGCTCAGGCTACGGGGGGCGGGCAGATGAATAGCGTCGCCGAGCATTCGGGGGGGATCCTCTGATGAACGAGTCCTGCTCGAGGTCACATGTCACTGTATTCTGCGTGTACAAGCAGATCACGGCCGAGTTCAGACTCCCCGCTGTTCCTCACGCTGCTGTTCCCTCTGTCCTGCATGCTGTTCCTCACGCTGCTGTTCCACGCTGTCTGCATGCTGTTCACTCACGACGCTGTCCTCTGTCCCACGTGATGTTCCTCGTCCTGCAGGCTGTTCCTCTGTCTCCTGGCGTTCCTCACGCTGTTGTTCCGCTGTCTCCGTGTTGTTCCTCATGCTATGTTCACTAGTCCTGCATGCTGTTCCCTTGTCCACCTGGGTCCTAACTGCTGTTCGCACTGTCCTGTGATGTTCCTCATGCTGCTGTTCCCTCTGTCCTCTGTGCTGTTCCTCATGCTGCTGTTCACTCTGTCCTGCATGCTGTTCCCTCTGTCCTCCGTGCTGTTCCTCATGCTGTTGTTCCCTCTGTCCTCCGTGCAGTTCTTCACACCGCTGTTCACTCTGTCCCACATGCTGTTCCCTCTAAACTCCGTGCTGTTCCTCACACTGCTGTTCCCTCTGTCCTCCGTGCTGTTCCTCACGCTACTGTTCACTCGTCTGCATGCTGTCCCCCTCTGCCTCCGGCTGTTCCTCACGCTGTGTTCCAATTCTGTCCTCCGTGTTGTTCCTCATGCTACTGTTCACTCAGTCCTGCATGCTGTTCCCTCTGTCCTCCTTGCTGTTCCCACTGTCCTCCGTGCTGTTCCTCATGCTGCTGTTCCCTCAGTCCTCTGTGCTGTTCCTCATGCTGCTGTTCACTCTGTCCTGCAAGCTGTTCCCTCTGTCCTCCGTGCTGTTCCTTACGCTGCTGTTCACTCTGTCCTCCGTGCAATTCCTCACACTGCTGTTCCCTCTGCCCTCCATGCTGTTCCCTCTGTCCTCTGTGCTGTTCCACACGCTACTGTTTACTCTGTCCTGCATGCTGTTTCCTCTGTCCTCTGTGCTGTTCCTCATGCTGCTGTTCCCTCTGCCCTCAGGGCTGTTCCTCACTCTTTCTTTTGCGTTTTCCTTCAGACTGTCCCTCAAGCTGTTCCCCCAGGCCTTCCGACAGCCTCATGCGGTGCCTCGAGCTGTTCCTAATGTTCTCCTTTGAGCTCTCCATTGTAGCTCATCTCTCTCTCTCTCTCTCTCTCTCTCTCTCTCTCTCTCTCTCTCCCTCAGGTTCTCCCTCACGCTGTTCCTCAGGCTGTCTCTTATTTTGTTCCGCAAACTATAACTGTTCCTCATGCTGATCCTCACTCTATCCCTCATGCGATCGCTCTCTAGCTGGTTCCTCGGACCGCTCCTCACGCTTCCCCCTTATGCCTACGGTCTCCTTTAAGACCTCCCTCACACTATTACACACGAGCTGTTCCTCCAGCCGCATTCCTCTGGGAATTTCACGCTGCTCCTCGCGTTCTTCTCATGACCTCTCCAACAGTAATGTCGTAGGGAGAGAATTACAGTGCACTAATCCGAACCATCAAGGAAGCAGGATTTCCAACCAATGCCTTCGGACTGCTCAGACCAGAGATATAATGAATGTGTGTGTTATAAACACATGTGCGATTTTGGACGTCCACACGCAGGAAGTTGGCTTAGAAAAAAAAACAACAGCACCAAAAACCATCCACTTCCTCGACGGAAACCCCGGAAAGCTCTCAAACCCGTGTTTGATGTGGGCCGGGGTGTCAATACTTTTGGGACCTGACTACAGAGAGTGAAATCTGAGACGCTGAGCACATGTGCTCATGATGATGTCAGGTCCTCGGGAGGGAGATCACACACACACACACACACACACACACACACACACACACAACACACACACACACACACACG
This sequence comes from Kryptopterus vitreolus, assembly GCA_030449085.1. Lineage (NCBI taxonomy): Eukaryota > Metazoa > Chordata > Actinopteri > Siluriformes > Siluridae > Kryptopterus > Kryptopterus vitreolus. The sequence goes on from JACRUU010000013.1 coordinate 22,979,496, forward strand.
CAGGGTTGGATTTTCCTACTTAGAAGACAATTAGGAGGATTCTGATTGGTTGGAAACGTGCCACACCCCCCACACACCTCCATGGGGGCATTTTTCCATGTTTGTGCATATTTCCCGTTGTGTGTGTGTGTGTGTGTGTATGTGTGTGTGTGTGTGTGTGTGTGTGTGTGTGTGTGTGTGCAGTTAACTTCAAGGCAGACTATAATTTGAACCCCTCCAAACGGTAAAAATCACAGAAAACGCCTCTTCGGCGAGAGAAAACATTAAAAAATAGGAAAAAGGGGCGGGGCTTCCAGGAAGCCACTGTTAATATAGGAGGTCACAACACACATGCGACTGTCAATCATTCCAGGGCCGTGTTCTGATTGGCTCATATAACAGATTTTTAAGGAACCATTATTCATTAAGTATTCATTAATAGCAAATACATTATTGAAGAATCTCACATCGTTCATGAACCGGGAGGTTTTGGGTTTTATCCCAGGATTTGGGTTTTACCCCCCCACAGTGGCAGGCTTTATACCTGGGCTTGTGTTCTACTCCTTTTAATCAGTGCTTTGGGTTTTATCCCCCTGCATATCCCACCCCCCCCAGTGATTGGGGTTTCAGGTTCTACCCCCGTTGATTGGGGTTTCAAATTCTCACCCCTGGTGATTAGGGTTTCAGGTTCTACCCCCGGTGATTGGGGTTTCAGGTTCTATCCCCATTGATTGGGGTTTCAAATTCTCACCCCTGGTGATTAGGGTTTCAGGTTCTACCCCCGGTGATTGGGGTTCCGGGTTCTAACCCCGGTGATTGGTGATCCGGGTTCTACCCCCCGGTGATTGTGGTTTCAGGTTCTAACCACCCAGTGATTGAGATTTTGGGTTCTAATCCCACTGATTGTGGTTTCGGGTTCTACCCTCGGTGATTGGGGTTTCGGGTTCTAACCCCCGGTGATTGTGGTTTCAGGTTCTACCCCCGGTGATTGGGGTTCCGGGTTCTAACCCCGGTGATTGGTGTTCCGGGTTCTAACCCCCGGTGATTGTGGTTTCAGGTTCTAACCACCCAGTGATTGGGATTTTGGGTTCTAATCCCAGTGATTGTGGTTTCGGGTTCTACCCTCGGTTATTGGTGTTCCGGGTTCTACCCCCGATGATTGGTGTTCTGGGTTCTAACCCCCGGTGATTGTTGTTCCGGGTTCTAACCCCCGGTGATTGTTGTTTCGGGTTCTAACCCCCGGTGAGTAGCACCTTGCTCTACTCAGGGAAACAGAAGCGAGGAAGTGCGCTAATTTGTTTTGGCTTGCTTTGCTATCCTGCTGCCGCCGTTTCATTTGGGTTAAAGTTGAAAACGACCAGCACACGGCCGTCTGGAATTTCAGCCTCGCCTCTGTGTAATGAGGCTGATCCTTCCTCACAGGAACTCCTCATCTGCTTTCTTCACACGTCACACACACACACACACACACACACACGAGGGCTCACCTCGGATAGTGGACAGGAATGAGAAACAGAGTGAGAATGTGTCTCTCGTTTGTGAAAGACACTGTAGGAGGACAAGAACGAGAGGGCTGAATGATCAACAATGTGCGGCTGCAATAAAGCAGTTACTATAGCAACTGCTGGGTTATTTTCCCATTAATTGCAGGAATTTATTGTAATAAAGAACCGCATGCACTATTTATCCGTTTAGAGGTACGATCAGCACTGCTGGCTCTCGCAGACAAAAACACTCGTTCACGCCAAACACAAAGAAAGCGCGCGCGCGCGAGGCGCGCGAGAGCCCAGCAACAAACAACCATCCCTCTATCTCTCTCTCTCTCTCTCTCTCTCTCTCTCTCTCTCTCTCTCTATATCTATATATATATATATATATATATATATATTCTATATATATATATATATGTGGTGGTATTGTATATATATATATATATATATATGATATATATATATATATATATATATATATATAAAAGATTCAAAAGATTCTCCTGGTTAATGCAAAACTCTCGGACCGAAAACGAATTCGTCCGTACGGAAAACATCACCTTATTAACAATTACACGCGTTTGTACAACATAAACAAAAATAGTTAATAATTAAATCATAAATAAATAAATAAATGCTACTACTACTACTACTAATAATAATAATATATAATATATTCTACTAAAACTAAGTAAGCATGGAAGAAAAAATAAGGCTACAAATGAAAACACGTCAATAGATATTAATGATAAAAAGAAGAACAAAAACAAGCAAACAAACAGACAAATAAATAAATAAGTAAATAAATACCACTGAATACTACTGCATTTACCGTTATAATAATATAAAGTAGTATCTGAATGGTTAAAGCTCTGGGTTAATGATCAGGGGATCATCATCATCATCATCATCATGATCATCAAGTTGGGCCCTTGAGCACGGCCCTTAACTGTTCGTGCTCCAGGGGCGTGCTGTATCGCGGCTGACATGCGCTGAAAGAACGTAGTAATGTCTTTATAGTGCACAATTGTCATGCTGGGCAATAAATGCAAGTTCTCCAATGACGTCCGATAGTATACGTCCAACTTTGTATACAAAGCACGTACGGCAGGGAAAAATAAATAAATAAATAAATAAATAAATAGCCATTGTAGGAGAATCCAATTAATTTTGCTCAAGCGTTTGTTTTTTTTTTAGACCAATTTGGGAAGAAGGTCTGGTTTTCTGCTTCGTACACTGGACTTCCTTAAAACTGTCACCACGGCAACGGGATCGGGAGCACGGTGCGCAATTTCACCCTGTTTTACCCTCCGGCATGTCTTCATTTACGCTTTTGTACCACAGGAAAAAACGCAGAATTACATTTTTGAACGCTGAAGCAGGAATGTTCAGTTCAGGGAAGTCCAGGGTGCGTTTCAGTAACACGTGTCACCCGAAACCTGCATTCATTTCAGATTTATAGTCCGAAATAAATTCATATATATATATATTGACTTTTAACGGCGCTAATGTTATTAACGTGTGATTAACGCAGTGTGCGTTACTATGTGAGTGATCTGCTCCTTCACTCTGCGTCGTGTCGGCGAATGAAACGAAACCCAAACAACAAAACAATAAAAAATAAATAAACGTTCAGCGCATCCACTCACGCTTCCTAAATTTCCCCCCAATTACGCCCCCTAGCTGCGCATTCACAACAGGTACGATCTCCTCACTATATTAGCGTATATTACCGTATGGAACCTTACACAAGCGCATCGCATTCCCAAATCCGTATTACTGCAATAAAGCGCATTTTTACTGAACGCAATAAAGCGCTTCCGTATAACCTAAACACCGTATCACCAGTTTATATGGAAAAGCAACCGGAACACAATTCTTAAAGGAGCCACGTCCCATATTTTACACTTCAAACAAAGTAACACTGAAATCAACAAGAAATAAAAGTATTTTTGTTGACGTGTCATTAAGGAAATAAACAGCGATTTACATGCAACGTATGATATTATGTAAATATAAAAATGCTTCCTTGATGGTTTTTTCATTCCCCCCCCGGGCTCAAGGTGAAGCAGCAGCAGCAGGAAGTCTGTCATTTCACTAATCGCTTTAAATGTTTCCTTTTCGGTAAAAAGGGGGGAAAAAAATGTCCACCCAAAAATATGTTTTTACTTTTATTTTTATTAGAGCTACAAAATAAATAATAATTTACACACGTTTTCACATAATTTTCCTTCACTTGAGCTAGAAACCCGTTCCGGTATGCCAATGCGGCTGTAACAGAGCCGGCTCCGTGACGAGATGTGTTAGGTGGGTCGGAGCAGGAGATCTTAAGGTTCTACTCTGGTCCGAGGACAACAACAACAACAACAACAACAACAACAACAACCAGGACTCACTGCCTTAAAGCCCTGTGTGTTATATATGCTTCGGTGGCAAAAGTATTGGAACATTGAACTCGTCCCATATTCCATTTGGGCTACTTTAACCACCATCTCAGAGGCACACGATCGTATCGGAGGCCTTTGGACACGTTAGTCCTTTGGAGACACAAACCACGGGACGGGAATTCACGCAGAACAGGTCCATCACACGGCCAGAACACAGATTTCTAGGTAGGGGGATATTTATTGGAGGAGGGGGTGTGGCTCAATGGTTACGGATCGGAAGGTCGGGGGGTTCGAGCCCCGATATCGCCAAGCTGCTACGCTTGGGTCCTTGAGCAAGGCCTTTAACCCTGTGTGCTCCAGGGGGCGCTGTATCATGGCCGACCCTGCGCTCCGACCCCAGCGTCCAAACAATATACGAATATACAAAGAAGCTATTTCACTGTGCTGTAATGTATATTTGACATATACCATGCTATTCTATGCGTTATTGTGTACCAAGACCAAGACTTTACAAACTTTACGATACGAACAAACCAGTCTGTAAAGTAAAATTTGTCCGTATTCGTAAAAAAACAAAAAAACACGTACCACTCGCAGGTGACGTAGCTTAACGAAGGCAGAGCGTCGCGAACGAGTGGAATACCCATGTAATGCTCATAACCTCCACCGTCCACACACGGATTAACCACCACATTCCATAAGTACAGCACTTACCGTATACGTGACGTTCGAATTATTTTATACTGGTTATTAATTTTATTGTTTTTGTAACTTTTCTTAAGGAATGCCGTAAATTTACGTTCTTATAGCTTTTTCATTCATTTCATTCATTCATTCATTCATTCATTCATTCATTCATTCATCTTCTAACGCTTTATCCGATCTTCCATCGGGTCACGGGGAGTCTGTGTCTATCTCAGGCATCTATGGGCATTAAGGCAGGATACACCCTGGATGGGAATGCCAACCCATCACACACACACACACACACACACATACACACGCACACACACGAACTCACATTCACACACACATTCATACACAAGGGACAAGTTTTGCACAAGGACAATTTTCCAAGGTGCCAATCAACCTACCGTGCATGTTTTTGGACCGGGGGGAGGAAACCGGAGAACCCGGAGAAAAACCCCCTGAGGCACAGGGAGAACATGCACAAACTCCACACACACATGGCCGAGACGGGAATCGAACCCGGACCCTGGCGAGCGTGCTAACCACTAAACCACCGTGCCCCCTGCTTATATCATTACGAACTTAATTAGGAGCCATGCGTAGTCAATGGCGAACGCCACGAACGACAAATTCATACGACGAAACTCGCCTTTGTGGTAACATATCAAAAAGCTTTCCATCCACACAAAATAAATAATAATCATAATAATTGATAATAAATCGGATTAGCGAGAAAAATGAGTTATAAATACGAGAAAACTTGGAGAACGTTGGAAAAACCTAGGTTTGGAGCAAAGAGAAACGACGATTTTAATCTGCTTGTTTTACATGAAGGGGCACGGTGGTTTAGTGGTTAGCACGTTCGCCTCACACCGCCAGGGTCCGGGTTCGATTCCCATCTCGGCCATGTGTGTGTGGAGTTTGTGCATGTTCTCCCCGTGCCTCAGGGGTTTTTTTCTCCGTGTTCTCCGGTTTCCTCCCCCGGTCCAAAAAACATGCACGGTAGGTTGATTGGCACCTTGTAAAAATTGTCCCTAGTGTATGAATGTGTGTGTGTGTGTGTGTGAATGTGTGTGATGGGTTGGCATTCCATCCAGGGTGTATCCTGCCTTAATGCCCATAGACGCCTGAGATAGACACAGACTCCCCGTGACCCGAGGGAAGATCGGGAAGAGGGAAGAACTTTTAATTACATCTGAAATTACATGAAGGAACCTTCAGACGCAATAGCCAACCTTGTCTGGGATTAAAAAACAAACAACAACAACAACAAAAAACGCTGGTATTCCTCCGACTGTTTCCTGTTAAAGCGATGTATTTATGGATGTAGAAGTGAAATAAATGAGCAGTTACGGCCGGTTCCAGAAGGTTCCTTCCCCTCCTGACATTCTGCGAGCGAGCTGCGGTCCATCACGCCCGGCGTTTCTCGCAGTCTAAACAAAGAAGCGTCGAGGAGCCGGCGTTGGAGCCGAGGCCCGTGACACCTCATAAAACTGCCTTCCTTTCTTTTCTCTGGCCGGAGAAAAAGAAACGTCGCGTTTTCACGGTGAACGAGCTCGTAGTTAACCTGCGGGCGTTGACGGATGGAGCGTTATTGTGTTATTTTTCGCGGCGGGGCAAGCATCGGGAACGTGTGCAGATACGCTCCGCATTGTAAGCATTCCGGCGCTCGGGACTTCCTCTTGGTGTGCTGGGAGCTTTGGGCTTTGGGCTTTCTGGCGTCCGTGTGGCAGGTGAGATTTACGAGGTGTTAAAGACGTTCAGATGTAAAGCGGGCGACGGGCTCCTTCCCCCTTCAGAACCCCGCCCCCGGACAAAATCTAAACCCGGATCGCGAGGCCCTGATGTCTTTAACATGTGCCTGCTCTGCCTTCCGAGTCCCACGACAAACATACCTCCTGGTGTCAAGCCCCGCCCACCGAACCCCCGTTCTCCTGCTTCCAAAGTCTCTGGTGTCAATACTGCCGTCACACACGGAGAAGGAAATGATACAGGAAGATACCGAGGAATTTGGACGGAGCAACGGGAATAAAATGCTTGGAGTTTTTGAGGCTGGGTTGCCAGACGAAAGGTTAATCCACAGTACCGTGATTTTTTTTTCTCCCTGGGAATTGAGATCACGATCTTTTTTGCACATAAATGTTCTGCACTCAAGTAAAAATAAATAAATAAATAACAGTTAAAAGTGCTGAAATAACAAATATAGTCTACCAATAACTATTTAAAAAAAAAATACCAAAAAGCGTGGTGGGAACGTAGTATGATGTGAACGAGGCTGGTTTATACTTCTGCGTCGACCCTGCAGTGACTTTTCCCGAACACTAGTTGGCGGTGTTTGAGTTTTGGTGGGTTTGGGTTTCTGCTGTAGCAACAACGGTGATATCCTGCAATGACAGTGTTTGTAAAATAGTGATTATAAAGGAATCGTACAGGTGTTTCTATTTTCTCTTCCATGATCTTCCAGAAAAATGGCGGTACGGAGGAATACGTCGGAATACGTAACGACGCTACGCCGCCGCCGACACGACCAATCACAGACCTCGCTGCTCTGAGTCATCATGACGCGTACTTATTTTTTTGCAGAGGTGTAGTGTTGGGTTACGGTGTAGATTACAGTGTAGGTTGCGGTGTAGGTTACGGTGTAGGGTATGGCGTCAACACAGAAGTAATAACCAGATGATACTAACGGACGTATGTAATATACCAGATGATACTGACGGACTATGTATGTATAGTGGGTGTATATCCTATATGTGTGAATATATATATTGTGGGTATATATATATATATATATATATATATATATATATATATATATATATAATATATATATATATATATATATACACACACACAACACAGAGCTACAAAACACAGTGTTACACAACACACAGCTACACAACACAGAACTACACAACACAGAGATGAGGACTAGACAAACCAGTGTAAAAACAAACACACAAACACCAAAATAGCTGCAATGTGGCACATAGTAAAATGTACAAATAATAGAATGAAAACAAGTGACAAAACATATGTATGTATGTGTATATAGATTATTATGATATATATACCGTATATATATATATA
>JACRUU010000013.1:22989631-23007131 GCA_030449085.1 Kryptopterus vitreolus
TTTTCTCCGGTTTCCTCCCGGTCCAAAAACATGCATGGTAGGTTAATTGGCACCTTGGAAAAAAAAATTGTCCCTAGTGTATGAATGTGTGTGTGTGTGTGTGTGTCCTGTGATGGGTTGGCATTCCATCCAGGGTGTATCCTGCCTTAATGCCCATAGACGCCTGAGATAGGCACAGACTCCACCGTGACCCGAGGGAAGATCGGATAAAGCGGTAGAAGATGAATGAATGAATATAATATATATATATATATATATATATATATATATATATATATATATATATATATATACACACACAACACACTCCCAACCCTACGAACAAACACGTCCACAAAGTAAAATTTGTTCGGATTTGAAAGAATCACGCCTCTAGCTAGTCACTTAACGAAGCAACGTAGCCAACAAGTGTAATAACCATGTAATAACCTCCTCCTCCTCCTCCTCCCACCATCCACACACTTATTAACCACCACATTCCATAAGTACAGAGCTTAATGTATACATTACTGTATTCATTTATACTCTTTATTCACTTTAAATGCCATTGTTTTTATAACTTTTCTTAAGGAATGTCGTAAACCCATGCTTTTTATAGCCTATAGTTTACCGACATAGTCAGGAGACATGCGTAGTTAATAGCGTACGTCACGAACAAATCCATACCACGAACGAACTCGCGCTGAGGATCGTCTGTAGAAACATTTACGGCATTTGGGAGACGCCTTTATTCACAACAACTCAGCAGTTAGAAGTTAAGCGCTTTGCTCAAGGACGCAATAGCATTTACATTTACATTTACATTTGCATTTGCAGCATTTTGGCAGACGCCCTTATCCAGAGCGACTTACAACTGAGCAATTGAGGGTTAAGGGCCTTGCTCAAGGGCCCACTAGTGGCAGCTTGATGGTGGTGGGTTTTAAACCTGTGATCTTCCGGTCCCGAGTCCAACACCTTAACCACTGGGCTACACACCTCCCTATAGCAGAAGTTTATATGGCGGCATTGGGATTTGAACCTCCGACCTTCTGGTTCAGAGACCAATGCCTTAACCACAGAGATAATCCCTCCCGAAAAAAGAACACATACGTAGAAATGCTTCTTAAACAAATTACATTTACTTTTACTATTATTGTCCAAAACAAAAACAAACAAAAAAAACAACACCTTCCTGTTCTTCACTTTTACCTCAGGATTTTTGTGAAAGTCCGTTTTTTAAAAAATAAATAAACATCGCACATTCGCGTTTTGCTGTTTAAATGTTTTAAATATGTGCATTCTGTAGGTCATTGGTTGGCTCTTGTAGATATTGAGATCCTCCGCGAAAATAAACATGTAAAGTACTTCAAAAAACAAAAACAAAAACAAGCTCTACACATTAGAAGATCTAAACACATGTAGTAGGTGTCAAGTTCGCTCCGTCTATGTTAAAATTGTACACTTAAATTGTATCCCAATTGTTACTATTCCAACGAGTAGAAAAATGCGCCGAGCTTTCCAATCGGATCGAAGTTCCCGACCGGAATTCATCGTATTCCTTTTCCTCGATGTCAAAATCCATTTGTATTCATTCATTCATCTTCTAGCGCTTTATCCGATCATGGCATAAATGAAAGAAGGAGAAACATTCCGTGCATGTTTTTGAACAGGGGGGAGGAAACCGGAGAACCCGGAGAAAAACCCCCTGAGGCACGGGGAGAACATGCACAAACTCCACACACACATGGCCGAGACGGGAATCGAACCCGGACCCTGGCGGTGTGAGGCGAATGTGCTAACCACTAAACCACCGTGCCCCCTATATATATATGTATTGTAGACCTTTTATTCGCTTTTCTACAAGAATCCCTTTCAGGATTACCATCGTCCATCTCAGGCGTCGTTACTGAACCAACCCGTGTCCACCATGATTAATACTGTATACCCAAGTACGCCGTATAACCACGCGCAGGAATTACTTACCACTGGAGTTTCGGGATGTACGTCTGGTTATATGTTTTCTTCTCTACCGAGTCCTCCGGGGGAAAAAGTCTCACGGGTTTCCTGAGAGGGGAAAAAAAAAACCCAGCATCATCATGACTGGAATCGGCGTGGGAATAATGCGGAATATGGAAAACAAGTGTGAAATACACCACTAATATATACGGCGTTGGGTAGACGCCTTTATAGAGGCCTGAGAAAGGGAGCATTAAGGGCCTCGCTCAAGGGTCCAGCGTGATCGGGGGAAGGGGGGGGGGGGGGGGGGGGGGGTCGGGGGCTGGGATTTGAACTTTTCCCTAGTTAAGGACCTCCCTGGTATTTAAGGGTCCAAGCATCTAGCTTGTTTTACTGTAATATACCCCCATGACAATGTATTTCTTAGTACAGCTTTTATTTACCATATAAACATTACAGCGCAGTGAAAGTGTTTCTTCCTAAACAAGCGCCGGGTCAGCCAAGATACAGCGCCCCCTGGAGCACACAGGGGTTAAGGGCCTTGCTCAAGGGCCCAGCTGGGAAGGGGGGGGGGGGTTGGGCCTGGGACTTCCTATCTAAAGTCCAACGCTGGTATATAGCATCTAGCTGTAATACAGCACAGTGAAACTGTTTCTTCCATGATACGGCGCCCCCTGGAGCAGAAGGTTAAGGGCCTTGCTCGAGGGCCCAAGGGCGGCATCTTGGCGATACCGGGGCTCGAACCCCCGACCTTCCGATCAGTAACCTAGCGCCTTAAACCACTAAATCTTCCACCGCTTCTATAGGGTCATGGGGAGTCTGTGCCTATCTCAGGCGTCTATGGGCATTAAGGCAGGATACACCCTGGATGGAATGCCAACCCATCACACGACACACACACACACACTCACACACACACACACACATTCACACCTTAGGGACAATTTTCCAAGGTGCCAATCAACCTACCGTGCATGTTTTTGGACCGGGGGAGGAAACCGGAGAACCCGGAGAAAAACCCCCTGAGGCACGGGGAGAACATGCACAAACTCCACACATACACACATGGCCGAGACGGGAATCGAACCCGGACCCTGGCGGTGTGAGGCGAACGTGCTAACCACTAAACCAACCTTTAGCGAGGCTAAAATCCCCAGTGTTTTACGATGTATAAAATAACATTTTAAGCGGGACAAACATGTGTTTATCAGAGACATTATTGTTTCCCGCTGCTTAACAGCCACGTCGCCGGGTCGGATCCTTTCAGCAGGTAATGCTGGTAATTACGCCTCTGTTACTCCCGTCGCTGTGATGTTGCACCGATTTGTCTCAAAGATTTGAAACAATCGTCCTCCGACGCACACACACACGATTACGCGCATTGTTGCGTGACTGACCTCGATTTTCACCCGGCGAGGAAACGAAGACATTCGACATTAATGTGAAAAATCAAGATTTATATTAAAGGGTTTAATGTGTTTCCAGTCCAGTGACGCGGCAGAAGCCTGAGAAGTGTGAAGGAATGGAAGGAAGGAACGAAGTGCAGAGAAAAGAAGGAAAAAGAGGCAATAAAGGAAGAACGGACGTCAGGACACACAGAGGGAAGGATTGAAGGAGGGATGAAAGAAGTGCACCGAAAAAGCGAAAGAAAGAACAAATGACAGAAGGAAGGAACAAATTAAGTGCAACAACATGGAAGGATAGAGATAAAGGAAGGTAGTGTGGGGGGGGGGCAGAAGGAAAAGGGGAGGACAAAGACAAGGAAGGATGGAAATGCAGAAACATGGAAGGAAGGAAATAAGTAAAAAAGGGAGAAAGAAAGAAAGAAAGAAACAAACAAAGAAAGAAGGAAGGAAGTGAGGGAGGATGGCATAAATGAAAGAAGGAGAAGGGATAGAGAAAGAAGGATGTATGGCGGAAAAGGAAGGAAAGGGGGAGCACAAAGACAAGGAAAGAATGAAAGAAGAAAGGAAATGCAGCAACAAGCAAGGAATAAAGGAAAGAAAGAAAGAAAGAAAGAAAGAAAGGAAGAAAGAAAGATGGTATAAATGAAAGAAGGAGAAGGGATAGAGAAAGAAGGAAGTATAGGGGGGGAAAAGAAGGAAAAGGGGAGCAGAAAGACAAGGAAGGAAGGAAAGAAGAAAGGAAATGCAGCAACAAGGAAGTAAGTAGAAGAAAGCAAAAGAGAAAGAAAGAATGATAGAAAGAAGTGAGGAAGGACGGTATAAATGAAATAATGGAGAAAAATGGAGAGCAAAGAAAAAGAAGGAAAGAATAAAGACGGAAAGAGAGCAAGACGAAGAACGAAGAAAGAAAGAAAGAAAGAAAGAACGAAAGAAAGAAAGAAGGAAAGAAAGAAGTGAGGAAGGACGGTATAAATGAAATAATGGAGTGCAAAGATAAAGAAGGAAAGAGAGAAAGAAAGAAAGGATAAATGATAGAAGGGAGAACAAAGACAAGGAAGGAAAGAGAGAAAGAAAGAACGAAAGAGAGAAAGAAAGAAGCGAGGAAGGACGGTATAAATGAAATAATGGAGCGCAAAGATAAAGAAGGAAATAGAGAAAGAAAGAAAGAAAGAAAGAAAGAAAGAACGAAAGAAAGAAGTGAGGAAGGACGGTATAAATGAAATAATGGAGCACAAAGATAAAGAAGGAAAGAGAGAAAGAAAGAAATAACGAAAGAAAGAAAGGATAAATGATATAAGGGAGAACAAAGACGAAAAGAAAAAAGGAAGGAAAGAGAGAAAGAAAGAGAACGAAAGAAAGAAGTGAGGAAGGACGGTATAAATGAAATAATGGAGCGCAAAGATAAAGAAGAGAAAGAAAGAAAAACAAGAGAAAGAACGAAAAAGAAAGAAAGAAGTGAGGAAGGACGGTATAAATGAAATAATGGAGCAATGGTAAGCAAAGATAGAAAGAAAGAAGAAAGAAATGAGGAAGAGATAATAAATAAGAAAGAACGTTATAAATAATAAAAGAATGAGAAAGAGAGAAGAATGATAGAAAGAAGTGAGGAAGGACGGTATAAATGAAATAATGGAGCGAATAGATAAAGAAGGAAAGAGAGAAAGAAAGAACAAGGAAGTAAAGAGAGAAAGAAAGAAAGAAAGAAGTGAGGAAGGACGGTATAAATGAAATAATGGAGCGCATAGATAAAGAAGGAAAGAGAGAAAGAAAGAAAGAACTAAAGAACGAAAGAAAGAAGTGAGGAAGGACGGTATAAATGAAATAATGGAGCGCATAGATAAAGAAGGAAAGAGAGAAAGAAAGAACGAAAGAAAGAAGTGAGGAAGGACGGTATAAATGAAATAATGGAGCGATAAATAGATAAAGAAGGAAAGAGATGGAAAAAAGAAGAAAGAACTAAAGAAAAAGAAGTGAGGAAGGACGGTATAAATGAAATAATGGAGCGAATAGATAAAGAAGGAAAGAGAGAAAGAAATGCGCTAAGAACGAAAGAAAGAAGTGAAAAAGGAAATAATGGAAGGACGGTATGAATAATAAATGAAATAATGGAGCGGATAAGATAAAGAAGGAAAGAGAGAAAGAAAGAACGAAAAAAGAAAGAAAGAACTAAAGAAGAAAGAAAGAAGTGAGGAAGGACGGTATAAAATGAAATAATGGAGCGCAAAGATAAAGATAAAGAAGGAAAGAGAGAAAGAAAGAAAGAAAGAAAGAAGTGAGGAAGGACGGTATAAATGAAATAATGGAGCGCAAAGATAAAGAAGGAAAGAGAGAAAGAAAGAACGGAAAGAAAGAAAGAACTAAAGAACGAAAGAAAGAAGTGAGGAAGGAGGGTATAAATGAAAGAAGGGAGCGCAAAGATAAAGAAGAAAGGAAGAAGAAAGAAGAAAGCAAAAGAAAGAAAGAAAAAAAAGTGAGAAAGGAAATAATGGAGCATAAGAAAGAGAAAGAAAGAGAGAAAAAAGAGAAAGAAAGAAAGAACGAAAGAAAGAAGTGAGGAAGGACGGTATAAATGAAATAATGGAGAGCAATAGAATTAAAGAAGGAAAGAGAGAAAGAAAGAAAGAAAAACGAAAGAAAGAAGTGAGGAAGGACGGTATAAATGAAATAATGGAGCGCAAAAGATAGATATAAAGATAAGAGATAGATAAAGAAGAAAGAAAGAAAGAGAAAGAACGAAAGAAAGAAGTGAGGAAGGACGGTATAAATGAAATAATGGAGCGCAATAGATAAAGAAGGAAAGAGAGAAAGAAAGAACGAAAGAAAGAAGTGAGGAAGGACGGTATAAATGAAATAATGGAGCGCAATAGATAAAGAAGGAAAGAGAAAGAAAGAAAGAAAAAAAAGTGAGGAGGACGGTATATAAATGAAATAATGAAAGGAGCAATAGATAAAGAGGGAAAGAAGAAGAAAGAAGAAAGAACGAAATATAAAGAAAGAACGAAGAAAGAAGTGAGGAAGGACGGTATAAATGAAATAATGGAGCTCAAAGATAAAGAATGAAAGAGAGAAAGAGAAAGAAAGAATGAAGGTGAGGAAGGACGGTATAAATGAAATAATGGAGCGCAAAGATAAAGAAGGAAAAGAGAAAGAAAAGAACGAAAAGAACGAAAAGAAAAGAAGTGAGGAAGGACGGTATAAATGAAATAATGGAGCGCAAAGATAAAGAAAGAAGGAAAAGGAGAAAGAAGGAAAGAAAGAAAGATGAGGAAGGAGAAAGAAAGAAGTGAGGAAGGACGGTATAAATGAAAAATAATGGAGCGCAAAAAGATATAAATAAGGAAAGAGAGAAAGAAAGAACGAAAGAACGAAAGAAAGAAGTGAGGAAGGACGGTATAAATGAAATAATGGAGCGCAAAGATAAAGAAGGAAAGAGAGAAAGAAAGAACGAAAGAAAGAAGTGAGGAAGGACGGTATAAATGAAATAATGGAGCGCAAAGATAAAGAAGAAGAGATGAGAAAGAAATAACGAAAGAAAAGAAGTGAGAGGAAGGACGGTAAATAAATGAAAGAATGGAGCGAATAGATAAAGAAGGAAGGAAAGAGAGAAAGAAAGAAGAAAGAAAGAAGTGAGGAAGGACGGTATAAATGAAATAATGGAGCGCATAGATAAAGAAGGAAAGAGAGAAAGAAAGAACGAAAGAACGAAAGAAAGAAGTGAGGAAGGACGGTATAAATGAAATAATGGAGCGCAAAGATAAAGAAGGAAAGAGAGAAAGAACGAAAGAAAGAAGTGAGGAAGGAGGGTATAAATGAAAGAAGGGAGCGCAAAGATAAAGAAGAAGGAAAGAGAGAAAGAAGGAAAGAGAGAAAGAGAGAAAGAAAGAAGTGAGGAAGGACGGTATAAATGTAATAATGGAGCGCAAATCCAAGGAAGGAAGGAAATACAGACAAAGAGAAAAAAGAAAGGAAAGAAAGGGACACATGTGAACGAGAAACAGTATCTCTCTCTCTCTCTCTCTCTCTCTCTCTCTCTCTCTCTCTCTCTCTCTCTGTGTGATTAAACTCCGAAGATGAATATAGGTGCAATAATTCCGGACCTCGGCACACACAGTCCACACAGTAAACCCGACGCCTTCTCTGCTACACACTGCATTCCTGTTGGAGGTGTGGCTTTATACATCCACGGCAGGTTTTGGCACGTCTATTCCTAAGATATGTCAACTAGCGAGTGCGGAACAGGCCTCGACATCCGTGACCTGAAAAACAAGAGTTGCTGCAATGTAATCTAACACACCTCCACGCTTTCCTCACACACACACACACACACACTTTAACACACACGACGCTACACTAAAAATAAACCACACGTCGCCACTTCCTGCAAGAAAATCTTCACAGACTGCTGATGGGTTTTTTTTTTCTTCTTCTTCTTTCCAGGATCAAATGATTTATGAAATACGAGCAATTAAAAGTAGCCCAATGGTGTGCACATGGGATGCTGGGATTTGATCTGGCGATGTCATGATTCCGGGGTTTTGGTGTTGCGTTAAACGCTTCGTCTTGACATTTACATTTGCAGCATTTGGCGGACGCCCTTATCCAGAGGGTTAAGGGCCTTTGTCAAGGGCTCACTAGTGGCAGCTTGTGGGGTGGTGGGGTTTGAACCCATGATCTTCCGGTCCGGAGAGCAACACCTTAACCACTGGGCTACACCACCTCCCTTACACAAAATCACAACGCAAAAGACGTTTTGGTAGGTTTGCCTTGGTTTGTGTCTGAAGAGATTGACAGAATTCTCATGGGTTCCCTTCGTATATCATTCTCCTGGGAGAGGTACTTGACGGGGGGGACGGGGGGGACGGGGGGGACGGGGAGTACACAGCTGGGATGGTAGAGGTACTGTTTCGTTTTCAGAGGTATTACAGAGGTTCTATGGAGGTATGGAGGGGGAATAAGGAGGTACTGGTGTGAAGGACAAAGGAGATAATGGTGAAGTATTTGGAAAATTGGGTAGGGGGGCTTATTGGGGGGGGGGTTATTGTGGTACTGCATTAGGGAGACGAGTAAAGAAGGGGTTGGGAATTTATGGGGGGTTATTGTGGTACTGCATTGGGGAGACAACAGAGGTAGCAGGAAGGTACTTGGAAAATGGGTTGGGGATCTATGGGGCAACTATTGTGGTACTCCAGTAGCAAGACAATGAAGGTAGTGGGGAGGTATCTGGAAAAAATAAGGGGAATAAGGAGGTACTGGTGTGCAGGACAAAGGAGATAATGGTGAGGTATTTGGAAAATTGGGTTGGGGGCCTATAGGGGGGATTAGTGAGGTACTGGGGGAACAAGGAAGATAGGTAGATAGGTGGGAGGTGGTGGCTTGGTGGTAAGGTGTCGGCCTCTGGACCAGAAGATCGCAGGTTCAAACCCCACAACCACCAAGCTACCACTAGTGGGCCCTTGAGCAAGGACCTTAACCCTCAATTGCTCAGTTGTAAGTCGCTCTGGATAAGGGCGTCTGCCAAATGCCACAAATGTAAATGTAAATGTATTTGGCAAATGGGTTGGGAATTTATGGGTTGGGGGGGTTATTGTGGTACTGCATTGGAGACGAGACGAGTACTGCATTGGAGACGAGTAAGGAAGGGGTTGGGAATTTATGGGTGGTTATTGTGGTACTGCATTGGGGAGACAACAGAGGTAGCAGGAAGGTATTTGGAAAATTGGTTGGGAATCTATGGGGCGACTATTGTGGTACTTCACCAGGAAGACAAGGAAGCTAGTAGGAAGGTATTTGGAATATGGGTTGGGAATCTATGGGGCAACTATTGTGGTACTCCAGTAGGAAGATAATGAAGGTAGTGCGGAGGTATCTGGGAAAAAAAGGCTGAGGAGGTATGGAGATATTAGCAAGGTAACAGGGTACCAAGAAAGATAGTGATAGAGATAGGGAGCTATGGGGAATAAGGGAGGTACTGTAGGAACTAGGCAGATAATGGGGAAAAGGTGCTGGGGAAGTATGAGGCAGCATGGATTTACTGGGATGAAGAAGATAGCAGGAAGATATTTGGAAAAGGGCCTTGTGAGTTATGTGGGAATTAGAGAGGTACTGGGGATTAGGAAGGTAATGGGGAGTGGGTAGCTCAGTGGTCAGCTAAGGTGCTGGGCTACTGATCGGAAGGTCAGGGGTTCGAGCCCCAGTGTCACCAAGGCCTTAACCCTGTACTCTGACCTCAGCTTCCAAAAACAAGCGAAGAAGGAATTTCACTTTATACGTGACCTGGTGATGGTAGCTACAGTAACAGCTCATTCACAGCACCCCAGGTTCAGAAACCATAATCCACTTGCGCTGAAACAAGTCCTAATTGGAGCTAGCGTAGCATGATGTATTAGCATAGGTTTAGTAAGCTCTGCATGTGGCTGCACTAGAAGTTCGTTTGGGGCTGTGTGGGTAGTCTGGCCTACTTACGCTTGTGCAAGAACAATAATCTTTGTTATGCTTTCTTCACCAGGCGGGAGGTGTTGAAAGAAAGTTGTGTACAGAATGTACTAATAGCACGGAAGCTGCTTAGATGCAACGACTTGAAGTGGTTTTGCTGCATTGTGTCACTTCACCTTCCCAGTTTTGACTCTAGAGACACACCCTGAGAGGATTAGATACCGATAACTGTTAATAAGTACATGGGGAGGGATTAGGAAGCCTCAGTGGTTAAGTGGGCTGCTGATCGGATGGTTGGTGATGGTTCGAGCCCTGGAATGGGCAAGCAGCCACGGTACGTAAATTAGTACATATACGGAGCCATATCCCTGCGCTCTGACCACTTCCGAACAAGCTGGGATATGCGAAGGAACTACCTCAAGGGAATCAATAAAGTACAATACAAATACATAAATAAATAAACAAACCGGCTAGCAGAGGTTTAAGCTAAAGTTAAGGTGCTGGGCTCTGGTTCAAATCCAACCACCAACACCCTGCCCCTAGTGGACCCTTGAGCAAGACCCTTAGCCCTCAGTTGTAAGTGACTCTGGAGAAGGGCATCTGCCAAATGCAGTAAATGCATAAACCATAACAGTGGTCTATTACTTGTCAGCACATCTCATTCATACACAAATGTGCCCCCGGTTACCACTGTTGGGCCCTTGAGTAAGGCCCTTAATACTCTTTACATTTAATTCGGTCTTGGATCTTCTTTTTATTGTACTTTATTGATTCCTGTGAGAGGGAAATTGTTTCATCGAATTCCCCAGCTTGTTCGGAAGCTGTGGGTCAGAGCGCAAGGTCAGCCACAATACGGCGGTACGATACGGAGCACAGGGGGTAAAGGGCCTTGCTCAAGGACCCAAAGTTAACACCTTTGCGATTCCAGGGCTCGAACCCCCAACCTTCCAAGCAACAGCCCGGCGCCTTAACCACTTAACCACGCCATGCAGTTATGTGAAATATTAGGAATTAAAAAATCGGTTTCTACTCAGTTCAGGGTGTGTCTCTAGAGGTTATGGGTTCAAGTCCCAGCACCACCAAGCTACCACTTGTCAGTTACTCATTTAATGACTTGCTCTGGATAAGAGTGTTGGCCACATTTCAAAGACATAACTGGGCCTTGCATCAGTAGGCTATGAGTTCAAATCCCAGGACCACCACTGCTGGCCTGCAATGTATGAATCATTTTTCATAACCAATTCCGAGTATTAAAGGACACATTAAAACATCATCGCATGTTAAACACGAGTAATGTTGTTTATTAACATATCAATGTGTCCTAGTAGAGACGAGTGCGTGTGGAAGAACAGAAGACGGAGCAAGACTTGGAGGTGAGGACCTGAGGATGGCCCTTTCGACTTGCCTAATTTACGACCGATTAACTTTGGTCGGAGGTCAGATCGCCCCTGTTTCCTCAGTGGAATTGCTCTGAACTCCTACGCTCGAGGGAAAATAAGTCCGTTTCGCCCGTGACCCGATCCGTACTATACAAGCTGCAAGGGAAACTTCTAGTTTAACCAGTTTTTTTTGGGTTCACGTCGATGTTTTTATTAAAACCCAGCGAGTCGCCAGACTGTAGTCTAGGGCAAAATGAGTTCCTTTGCTCACCTCGGCAAATATGTAGACGCTTAATGACCAAAACAACACAAAACGAAGGTTTCTCTGGAAGCGGGAAAAGTCTGACGTCGAGAGTGACCTTTCCCTGTAGGTTTAGCGTCTCTAAAAGGGGGATGCTCAGAGGGAAAAGCGGGACTGTTTCTTTAGAAAAGGTCTACGTCTCGGGTTGCCAGCACAACCCGGGTCTTAATTACAGATCTGGCGTAGGTTCGATGCTGGAGACAGATAGCAGATCTAAAGCCAGTGAGCTGAAAGCCTGAAAGTATTAGCTTACTCTTCGGGGCAATAAATCCCCCCGTAGTGTTATTGAGCTCGTGGAAGGAAGGTGGAGGGTTTGAAAGAAGGGTGGGGGTCCTCTTTATCAGCACTCGCAACAGACTGCCTGACGCACTCGTTTATCAGGCCTATTGTCCTCGTTCCATCTTTCTAAGATCGCAGTAACACTCCATAGATCCCTTCCTTTCAGAAATTGCTAATTTCATCCGAAGACAATGGAGACAGCATTCTGGAACGTGATTGGTCAAAAGGTGTCGATTTTATCATTGGCTTTATTTGTGAGATATACTGGGAGGGCTTAGCGCAGTGGCCCGGAAGGTTGCAAGTTCAAATCCCGCCAACACTAGTTGGTGCCACTAGTGGGCCCTTAAACAATGGAGTCTGGGAAATGCTATTGATACGGAGCCCCCTGGAGCACAATGTTTTGCGAGAGGCAGCTTGGCTTGGTGATACCGGGGCTCGAACCCCCGACCTAGACCCTAACCACGGAGCTACTAATTAGGGGAACATTGTTAGCACAATCTTACAAATTCGCCCATTTCTATCCACTCCCTGAGGAGAGAAGAGACTCCTGGCAGGTCTGGGCAAATTTCACCCACTGCAACTCATCCACAATGCAGATAAACACCTTGATTTCAGGGTTAAGTTTCCCAATTGCTACATTCTCTCCACTGGCTACCAAGGAACAAAAATGATCGTAAACATCCGTTAATTGGCTGTCGGTGATTAAACCAGCAATCAGAGGCTACGGGTTTAAGCCTGGGATTCTTGCGCTCATTTTAGGATCTTCTTAGGATTTAGGAAATTTGCCCCAGACGACCAAATCATTTAGAAAATCACACCTAGAGCACCTGGATTGAGGAGGCGTCACCCAAACGCCAATAGGAAATTTGCCCCGGAAAATAAGACTGGGACCAATCATTGAGAATCATTTAGGATCTATCTAGAGGAGCTCATTATGATCTTAGGATTTAGGAATTTGCCCCAGACGACCAAATCATTTAGAAAATCACACCTAGAGGGCACCTGGATTGAGGAGGCGTCACCCAAACGCCAATGTAATTCACACTAATATTTCCATACAAATTTATATATATATATATATATATATATATATATATATATATATATATATATATATATATATATATATATATATTAAAACTAAGGGGCACGGTGGTTTAGTGGTTAGCACGTTCGCCTCACACCTCAAGGGTCCGGGTTCGATTCCCGTAATTCGGCTAATGTGTGTGGAGTTTGTGCATGTTCTCCCCGTGTCTCAGGGGGTTTTTCTCCGTCTCCGGTTCATTCTCCGGTTTTCCGTTTCCTCCCGGTCCAAAAAACATGCACGGTAGGTTGATTGGCACCTTGGAAAAATTGTCCCTAGTGTATGAATGTGTGTGTGTGTGTGTGTGTTTCCTGCGATGGGTTGGCATTCCATCCAGGTGTCCTGCTTTAATATGCCCATAGACGCCTGAGATAGACACAGACTCCCCGTGACCCGAGGGAAGATCGGATAAAGCGGTAGAAGATGAATGAATGAATAAATATTATAAACTTGCGTTGTAGACGGGATACATATCATTATGATGGTCAAAACTTTAGACGAGGCTGAAATATGAAAGGAGACTTTATTCCGTGTCAGGGTTCCCACTCTCAACCTAATGTTGAAATTCCCAGACTTTTCCCAGACGTTCATAATTCATAATGAATGGAAAAATACTCAATCCGTCCATTAGATTTAATACGCTGTTATTTTAAAAGGAATTATTTGTATTATTTACATTATTTTCATTCATTCATTCATTCATCTTCTATTCTACCGACTTTATCCGCTTTATCCGATCTTCCTCGGGTCACGGGGAGTCTGTGCCTATCTCAGGCGTCTATGGGCATTAAGGCAGGATACACCCTGGATGGAATGCCAACACCCATCACCATCACACACACACACACACACACACACACACGCACACATTCATACACTAGGGACAATTTTTCAAGGTCCAAGGTGCCAATCAACCTACCGTGCATGTTTTTGGACCGGGGGAAACCGTAGAACCCGGGGAAAACCCCCGGGAGAACATGCACAAACTCCACACACACATTCCCGAGACGGGAATCGAACCCGGACCCTGGCGGTGTGAGGCGAACGTGCTGACCACTACGCCACCGTGCCCCATTTACATTATTTATTATAGTAAATTATTATTTGTAGCAATTACTTTAATAGATTTAAATTCATTTACTTTAAATTTCCCCAATTACGACTTGTAAAAATTCGCTTCCTCGGCATCCTCAGTGGACATTTTGAGTAAAATAAATAAATAAAAAATCTCTACAATTAAACACTCTGAGAAACATGATGATCCAGCACAAAAAAAAAAAATGTCTAGCTAGGCATATGGACCAGTGCGGAATGGAGCACTATTTTTTCCATCATGTGCAGCTTTAAATGCACCAGTAAGCGCTTTTCTTACTTCTCGCATCACGACGGTAATAAAGATATAAAAAAATATATATATACAATAATAATAATAAAGAAAGAAAGCTATCTAGGTCAACCATGAGAATAAGATTAAAGAAGGGAACGTCCGAGCGCTGCGGGCGGGTCGGAGGAAATTCTCCTGACCGAACGTTATTGTAGAGCCTCTACTCTCCTATACGCATCATCAATCAAGGAGCTCAGACATGGTGGGAAAAAAATGCTCAGAAATGTCCTTCTAATGGAAAATATGGATGATATGTGATATATTTATTTCGCGCTTCTAATCCATCACTGACACCAACAGGCTCAAAAGTTTGTGGACACTCATTTTGGACATCCCATTCCACATTTACTCTCCATTTGTACCTTGTTCCACAAGATTTTTGTCAGACACACTGGTGTTTTTTTTTCTGATAAGGTCGGGTTCTGATGGAGGTGAGGAGGTCTGGGGTGCTGTCACAGCTCACACTCACGGGTATGTTCATGGAGAGGGGTTGAGGTTAAGGTCTCGAGTGGAGGGAACATTTTCATACCGGCATATTCGAAGACGTCCTATTAAAGGACTGTGTGGAGAAGAACCATATACAACTGGAAAAGTCCCAATCGAATGGAAATGTCCCAATACTTCTGAGTACTTCTGAGAATATATAATATATATCTATATATATATATATATATATAATAGATAGATATATGATAGATATATAGATAGATAGATAGATAAGATAGATAGATAGATAGATAGAGATATGATAGAGTATAGAGATAGATAGTTGCTATATATCTGTCAATCTTTATCTCTCTCTCTCTGCTCTCTCTCTCTCTCTCTATATATATATATATCTATATATATATATATATATATATATATATATAGATATAGATCATAGATAGACTATATATATCGATCTATCGATAGATGATATATATCATAGCTATAGATAGATAGATAGATATATAGATAGATATAGATAGATAGATCGATAGATAGCTCTATCTCTCTCTCTATATATATAGATAGATAGATAGATAGACAGACAGACAGACATGGACAGATAGATTGATAGATAGATAGATAGATAGCTATATATGATAGATAGATAGATAGATAGATAGATAGATAGATAATATATAGATAAATTATTTCAGATATTATAGATAGATGATAGTATAATATAACAGGATAGAGATAGATAAGATAGAATAGATAGATGATAGTTGCTCATAATCTTATCTCGGTTATCATCCCGATATAGATAGATCTGCAGAGCAGAGACAGACTGACAGACAGTAGACAGATAGATAGATAGATATATATAATATATAATAATGATGTTCCAGATGCCTCTTAGAAAACAATATATTGAAATATATCTGACTGTGTATTGAAATATAAACTAAACCAGTTTTAATATTCAGGCCCCCCACATACCCCACCACCCCAGCCCCCCCCCACACCCCCACCCCCACACCACACACACACGACACACACACCCCCACCGACCCCACACCCCCCCACCCGACCACAACACCCACACCCCCACCACCCCCCCCACCCACACACATACCCCCCCACACCCCCACACCACCCCAACCCCACCCACCACACACACATCCACCACCACCCACACCCACACCCACACCCACCCCCACCCACCCACACCCCCCACACCACATTTGACCCACGACGTTTTTAAAACCCCCCCCCCCCCCCCACCCCCCCCCCCCCCCCTTCCCCCCCCACCCACCCCCCCCCCCCACACACACACACACCCCCCCAACACACCCACACCCACAACCCCCCCACCGGCACCCACACCCACCCCCACCCACGACCACACAGCCCACCCACCCCCCACACACACCCACCCCCACCATCAACACCCCACCGCCACCTCCCACCCGACCCACACCCACACTCCCCCCACCGACCCCCACCCACACCCACCACCCCCCCACGACCCACACCACAACCCCACCGACCCCCATCCGACCCACACACCACCCCTCCAACCCCCACCCCAACCAACCCACACCCCCACCACAGCCCCACCGCCCCCACCCCCCCACCGCCCACACATCCACACGCCCCGCTTCCGCCACCCCACCCACCCCTACCACACCCACGCCCCCCCCCACCCCCACACCGACCCACCCCACCACGACCCCCCCCCGACCACACCCCGACACCCCCCCCACACCACCCCCCCACCTACCCACACCACACCCACACCCACACCCACCCCCCCACCCCACCCCCCCACCACCCACACCCACACCCACCCCCACCGCCCCCCATAACCACCCACCCCACTCCCCCACCACCCCCCCACCCCCCACCCACACCCCCCCACCGAACCCCCACAAAACAACACCTCCCCCCCACCTACCCACAGCCCCAACCCACACTTACACCCCCCCACCCCCCCACCGACCCCACGACCTCCCGACCTACACACACCCCCACTCCGCCCCCCCAACCCCCCACTGACCCACACCACACACCACCCCCCACCATCCACACACACCCCCCAGACCCACACCACACCCCACACCCCCCCACCGACCCACCCATACCCCACCCCCACCCACCCACACCCACACGCCCCCCACTGACCCACACCCACACCTCCCCCCCACCGACCCACACCACACAACCCCCCCCACCGACCCACACCACACACCACAACCCCCCCCCTCCCTCCGTCGTTCCAATGCGTAAAAAAGTGTGAAATGAAAAGTCTTGCTTTGTTGTTTATTGAGCGCAAAATAGAACAGAACTTTATTGTCGCTGTACAAAAAGGTACAACGAAACTGTGACAAAAATCACTTTTTATAAAGTTTATATTACGACTTATTGTTTTAATGTCACTAAACACTGTATGACAGGCTATAAAGAGTGGTGCAGAGCTGAAATGCCTGCCTCTGTGTGTGTGTGTGTGTGTGTGTGGTGTGTGTGTGTGTGTGTGTGTGTGTGTGTGTGTGTGTGTGTGTGAGTGTGGGAATAGAGGCTCCGATGACACGCTGCAGTCCAAATATATCATAAACGTACCATAAAAACCCCATGATGAATGCGTGTGGAACATCAAAGACTGGATGATTTCTGCTGCATGTCAGTCTGCTTGGCTCACACACACACACACACACACACACACACACACACACACACACACACACACACACACACACCACAACACAGTCCAGACGGTCTCCTGTCCAGCAGCCAATCAGAGTTGGCTATAAAACACCTCATAAATGGTATTTGTCCCTTCCTGTGAGATTTGGCTTTCTGATGTGATCCCTG
>JACRUU010000013.1:23009631-23012131 GCA_030449085.1 Kryptopterus vitreolus
CGTTCACTTTCACCGTTCACCGTCACTTTCACTTTCACCGTTCACTTTCACCTTCATCACCGTTCACGTTCACTTTCCTTTTCCACTTTCATCACCGTTCACTTTCACCGTTCACCGTTCCGTTCACCGTTCACGTTTCACTTCACCGTTCACTTTCACCGTTCACTTCCACCGTTCACATTCACTTTCACCGTTCACTTTCACCGTTCACTTTCACTCACGTTCACCGTTCACTTTCACCGTTCACTTTCACCGTTCACGTTCACCGTTCACTTTCACCGTTCACTTTCACTTTCACCGTTCACTTTCACGTTCACGTTCACTTTCACCGTTCACTTTCACCCTTCACTTCCACCGTTCACATTCACTTTCACCGTTCACTTTCACCGCTCACGTTCACTTTCACACCGTTCACGTTCACCGTTCACTTCACCGTTCACTCCGTTCACTTTCACCGTTCACCTTTCACTTTCACCGTTTCACTTTCACGTTCTTCACTTTCACCGTTCACCGATTTCACCGTTCACTTTCACGTTCACTTTCACCGTTTCACTTTCACCACTTTCACTTTCACCGTTCCGTTCACTTTCACCGTTCACTTTCACCGTTCACTTTCACCGTTCACTTTTTCACTTCACGTTCATCAGTTCACTTCACCGTTCACGTTCACTTTCACCGTTCACTTTCACTTTCACCGTTCACTTTCACCGTTCACGTTCACCGTTCACCGTTCACCGTCACTTTCACTTTCACCGTTCACTTTCACCGTTCACTTTCACCCCTTTCACGTTCACTTTCACGTTCACGTTCACCGTTCACTTTCACCGTTCACTTTCACCGTTCACTTTCACACGTTCACGTTCACTTTCACCGTTCACTTTCATTTCACCCACTTTCACGAAAACTCACTGTTCACCGTTCACTTTCACTCACCGTTCACTTCACCGTTCACCGTTCACTTTCACTTTCACTTTCACTTTCACTTTCACGTTCACGTTCACGTTCACCGTTCACTTTCACCGTTCACTTTCACGTTCACCGTTCACTTTCACCGTTCACTTTCACGTTCACTTTCACCGTTCACGTTCACCGTTCACGTTCACCGTTCATCACCGTTCACCGTTCACGTTCACTTTCACCCTTCACTTTCACCCTTCACGTTCACCATCACCGTTCACTTTTCACCGTTCACTTTCACCCTTCACAGTTTCATCACCGTTCACTTTCACCGCCTTCACTTTCACATCCACTTTCACTTTCACATCACCGTTCACTTTCACCGTTCACTTTCACTTTCACTTTCACTTTCACCCTTCACGTTTCACCGTTCACCAGATTTCACCGTTCATCAACGTTCACACCGTTCACTTTCACGTTCACATTCCACCTGTCACTTTCACCAACCACAATTTCATTCTCACGTTCACCGTTCACGTTCACTTTCACCGTTCACTTTCACCGTTCTTTCACCCGTTCACGTTCACCGTTCACTTTCACCGTTCACGTTCACCGTTCACTCACGTTCACTTTCACTTTCATTCACGTTCACGTTCACTTTCACCGTTCACCGTTCACTTTCACCGTTCACCTTTCACTTCATCACCGTTCACTTTCACTTCATCACCCTTCACTTTCACCGTTCACGTTCACTTTCACCGTTCACTCACCGTTCACTTTCACCGTTCACATTTCACCGTGTTCATCTTTCACATTCACCAGTTCACGTTCACCGTTCCGACTTCACTTTCACAGTTCACCCCTCACTTCACTTTCACCGTTCACCATTTCACGTTCACCGTTCACCGTTCACGTTCACGTTTTCACACTTTCACTTTCACCCTTCACCTTTCACCGTTCACGTTCACCATCACCGTTCACTTTCACAATCACCGTTCACTTTCACGTTCACACACTTTCCGTTCACTTTCAAATCATTCATTCACCGTTCACTTTCACCGTTCACTTTCACCGTTCACTTTCACCGTTCACGTTCACCGTTCACTTTCACCGTTCACTTTCACCTTTCACTTTCACCGTTCACTTTCACCGTTCACTTTCACCGTTCACTTTCACCGTTCACGTTCATGTGGGTATATATGTGGGTGGAGGTGTAGAAATAGAAGTGGAGGTGTAGATGTAGAAGTCTTTATTCAGCGGAATCGTAACACACAGTGATCAGATCACATACACACACACACACCACACACACACACACACACACACACACACACACGGTGGAGGAAGCGGGGAGAGAGAGAAACAGAGCGAGGCGTTCAGGACACGATCACAGCTGGAGTGTGTGTTGTGTGTGTGTGTGTGTTTGTGTGTGTGTGTGTGTGTGTGTGTGTGTGTGTGTGTGTGTGTGTGTGTGTGTATCGGTTATCGGTCGTGAAACAATGCCGCCTGCCTGGTCTAAACTCCTCTTCACAGCGCTCGGAGTGAATGACCTCGCTCACTACGACACGTCCGAGATGCTGTTTGTGTGTAAACGTGTTAATTA
>JACRUU010000013.1:23014631-23022131 GCA_030449085.1 Kryptopterus vitreolus
ATCCCTTCGGCCATTCATCCAATGAAACAAATTCCATCTGGAAGCTTCCTGTCCCAACACAAACACACACACACACACACCACACACACACACACACACAAATACAGATTGTTTGCTCGACAGATGTATGCATGTATGCATGTGTTTGCTCTCAACATGGCCACCAAGTTACATTTCAGCCGACTCGATTCAAACGTGCGATCAGGTTTTTGACGCCGGAGCTCGCTGGGCCTCGTGGTGTAACTCGTACTTCCAGCGCTCTAGGAAAAGCCGAGCTGTCGAACGCTCGCGTGATTAATCTGCCATTGAGCTGACATGCTGTAATAGCATACTTCGCTCCCTCGAGCGCCTGCGAGACACAGGAAGGGAAGCGAGAGGACGCCGGACACACCCGTGTTTGTCTTAGCGCTGTTCCAGGTTTAAGGGCTTTGCAGGAACGTCGGTGGGAGGGGAAAAAAATCGTCAAAAATCTCGTCAAAGATGTTCTCGACTTTTTACGGACACTACCTGTGCGCATCTCATAGCATTCTAGTTGTCTTGACTTGGATATGAAATGAAAGGGAGGCGGGAGATCGGTGGTTAAGGCTCTCGTCTCTGCACCAGAAGATCACAGGTTCAAATCCCACCACTACTAAGCTGCCACTAGTGGACTAGCCCATGAGCAACGCCCTTAAACCCTTGAATTGTAGCTCAGTATTTAAAGCATTGGCTTCTGGACTAGAAGATCGACAGTCCACATCCCAGCACTACCAAGCTGCCACTAGTGGGGTCCACAAGCAAGGCTCTTAACACTCAATAGTTGGAGGTGGCAGCTCACTGTTTAAGGCATTGGCTTCTGGACCGGAAGCTCTCAGGTTCAAATCCAGACACCGTCTAGAGGAGTCCACGAGCAAGGCCCTTAAACCCTCAATTTCTCAGTTGTAAGTCGCTCTGGATAAGGGCGTCTGTAAATGTAAATGTAATGTAAAACTAGACATGGGATATTTCCTGAAGAAAATATCAGTGATGCTTGCCGATGTAAACCGCAGCTCCGGGCGAGACCCCCTTACAGCCTGGTACGTTTAATATTTAGCATTGACTGAAATGCGAGCGGGCTTAGTGGTTAGCACGTTCGCCTCACACCGCCAGGATCCGGGTTCGATTCCCATCTCGGGAATGTGTGTGTGGAGTTTGCATGTTCTCCCCGTGCCTCAGGGGGTTTTTCTCCGGTTTCCTCCAGGTCCAAAAACATGCACGGTAGGTTGATTGGCACCTTGGAAAAATTGTCCCTAGTGTATGAATGTGTGTGCCCTGCGATGGGTTAGCATTCCATCCAGGGTGTATCCTGCCTTAATGCCCAAAGACGCCTGAGATAGGCACATGCTCCCCGCGACGAATGAATGAATGAAATGCGAGCTCGGTTGGAGAGACGAGTGTTTAGACATTAAAAATGCCTGTTTTGGGCGTTTTCTCAGGAGGGGGCAGGGCCAGTGACGCAAGTGACATCATCAAATTATCCAGCGTCTGACTCCTGTCGATGTGTCTAGCGTATAGACATGTCACATGACCCTGTGTCAGAGTTGCATCGCTTCGCAGATGTTTCACATTTGTGGCCACGTGACGCCATGTATGCAGTCGTATGTTCGTGACCTACTCCATCTCACCTACGAGTGGATATGTCAAATGTGCATGTCGCCCATTCATTCTCTATGGGGACGGAATGTCATGGATTTCATGGAATTCCGAACGTGTGTGGGGTTCGGGAGGTATATGATCGTGATCCACTCCGGAACCCCTACGAGTGGATATGCCATATGTATGTCGGACGCTCACAGGCCCGAACTGCGAGGCACGAAATTTACACGCCGAAAATTTGACCGAACCTAGAGAAATATTATAATAGTGATGGATTACTAAAAAAGCCCTGGGGTGGAGATCAGGAGCCCAGGGCTGCACAAGAACCTTTGGCTGGACTGAAGAAGCCAGGGGCTGAAACCTCAGACTAGAATGTGATGGATGGACCGTCAGAAAAAGAAGCCAAAGAAAATCTGGACCGGAGAAAACTGAAATCATGAGTGGACATACGATGAGGCCCCTGGATGCACAAAAACACAGGGTTGGGAAGAAGAGGCACCAAATGCACCCGGTACACTATATAGGGGGAGTGGTTAAGGCACTTAGGCTACTGCTCGGAAGGGTCAGGATCCTCAACACTCGTTTGCAGAGTGGCTTACAACTGAGCAACTGAGGGTCAATGCTCAAGTACCCACTTGGCGGTGGTGGGATTTGAACCTGAGATCTTCTAGTCCAGGGGTCAATGCTGCTCCCACTGAGCCTCCACCTCCCCAACGGGAACAACCGAAGGTCCAACCTGATCTGAGTTTCTGGTCGGACTCTTCTGGGTGAATCTTGGGCCCCATCCCAGGTACAAGTCTCAGCCTGGATCACTTGGATCAATGGTTCCTTTTACCCCAGTTCAGACTTCTTCTCTAAAGTTCAGGGCTTCTAATGTTCTTCTAATAAAAAAAGGTGCCTCGGCACAGCAATACAGCGCTTCCAGGATTCTTCTGGAATGTGTCTTCTTTTCAAAGCATGTCAAGCACCTTCTGCAGTTCTCGGTGGATCTCCATAACAGCGTCAAAACTGAGACCTCTGAACTGGACCTTTATCTTCAGGGTCTACACTTATATCGGGGGAGTGGGTAAGGCATTGATCAGAAAGGGTCAGGGGTTCGAGCCCCGGTATCGCCAAGCTGCCACTCTTGGTTCCTTGAGCAAGGAACCTACAACCCCAGAGGGCGCTGTATCTTTTCTGACCCTCAATAAAGTCTATTCTATTCTGCATATACACAGCTCCCGAATGTCGGTGCTTCCTATGACTGCGCGTGTTGGAGAACCGCTTTAATACAGCCTCGTACAGAATATGCACGATTCCAAGGACGTCCTACGCTGTCTACGCAGGTTCCTGTCTGGGAGATCTTCTGGTAGATCTTCTTCCGTCCAGCTCAACACACAGCCTGGTGAATCCTGACTCAATGTTTCATTGCACTTGACCTCCACGGCCTTGTTTTCGCAGACATAAGAGACCGCTGTCGTTTCCTCCTATAGACGTCCTCTCAGAATAGCAGATTTATAGAACTGTCATATCACCACGTATGACACATGGCACAGTTAAGTCCTTGCCCCCTAACGACCCCCCCCGACAATCCCCATGCCCCCAGTGTCCGGCTGTGCCTGAGCAACCCGAGTGAGGGGGGGCCTTTGTCCTGAGCAAAAAAACAACACTGATGAAAGCGACACAAACACGAGGAGCTTTCTGGGCAGCAGGCACAAGGCTGGCTTTGTTCGGAGGTGCGAAGCTGAGCCCGCTCCGGCACGCGGGAGCGAGAGAAACGCAACACGGACGAGAAGAAAGACGTAGAGGAGGAAAGAGGTAGTCGGCGTTGGAGCCGGTTTCGAGTTACTCCACAAAACCTACAGCCTGTGATCTTTTCCCGAATTGTACTGGACCTAATCTGGCCCTCGAGGCTCCAAACACATACACACGGGTGAATAAAATGATAAATGATAAAGTGATAAAAAAAAGTGATAAAATGATACGCAACATAAAGAAAACGCATGATTGCAGAAAGGTCAGTTTTTCGCTTTAGAAAGAGGTAAACGAAAAGGCTACTTCTAACATTCCACAAACGAACGACGGAAAAACGCATCATTTTTGTTATTGCCGAACTTCACATTACATGCATTATCATTATCATAGTATTATATAAAATAATAATAATAATAATAATAATAATAATAATAATAATAATAATAATAATAATAAGCAGTTTCAGATAAGATGTGGGCGGAGCTTAAATGGTAGTTGCGCTACGTAATATGCACTATTTGTTTTAATTGCGTACGAGTTATTTCACAAAGATTTTTATTATATCCATATTAACGGTAACTAATAAACTCTTTCTCGCATAGCAAGCAAGTATAGAAAATACATGAACCCACATTCCAACTCGAAGACCCAATTTCGCTTATTAATAAAAGTTACGATATAACAGCGATCACGTGACGAGTCCAGAAAAACAATTTTTCTCCTTCTGTAGTTCTGCAATTAAAAATACAATTTACAATCATTTTTACTAGTTTAATTCCACTTTAGCTGTATTTGCTGCATTTATTTCTGTAGTTTCTGTAGATGTAGCTATCTATCTATCTGATGATTATTTATTTCTTTATTATTATTATTATTATTATTATTATTATTATTATTATTATTATCAATTACTATTTATTTAATTTATTATTTTATACTTGAAAGGTTCTCTGACATGTAACTTTTAAAGGAGCTATATGAATAAAATGATCATTCCTATTACTTTATTATATATTGTATTTAATATATACTGCTACTACTATACTACTACTACTACTACTACTAATAATAATAATAATAATAAAACAATAGTAATATTCTATAGTATTTAATATATAAGTATAATATAATAATAATAATAAATAAAATAATAATACTTTATTGTATATTATATTAATATATTACCAATAATAACACTACTACTACTACTACTACCTACTACTACTACTACTACTACTACTACTACTATACTAACTATAATATAATAATAAATAATAATGATAATAATAATAATAATAATAATAATATAATAATAATTTATATGTTATAATGAATAATACAACAACAACAACAACAATAATAATAATAATAATAATACTTTATTGTATATTATGTTTAATATATTGCAATAACAATACTACTACTACTAGTATTACTACTAATAATAATAATAAAATAATTTATATATTATGATATAATAATAATAACATAATAATAATAATAATAATAATAATAATAATTATTATTATTATTATTATTATTATTATTATTATTATTATTATTATTATTATTATTATTATTATTATTATTATTATTATTATTTATGTATTATACGATGACTATACAACACAACAACAACAATAATAATCAATAATAATAATAATAATAATAATAATAATAATAATAATAATACAAATAATAAATAATAATAATAATAATAATACTTTATTGTATATTATGTTTAATATATTACAATAACAACTACTACTACTAATAATAATAATTTATATATTATAATGAATATATAATAATAATAAATAATAATAATATTTGATATACTATATATTTAATATACTACTATTAGCACTACTACTACTACTACTACTACTACTACTACTACTACTACTAAACTAATAATAATAATAATAATAATAATAATAATATAATAATAATAATAATAATAATAATAATAATAATAATAATGTATATATTATAATGAATATACAACAACAACAACAACAACAACAATAATAATAATAACAATAATAATAATACTTTATTGTATATTATGTTTAATATATTACAATAACACTACTACTACTACTACTACTACTACTACTACTATACTACTACTATATAATAATAATAATAATAATAATAATAATAATAATAATAATAATAATTAATACTTTATATACTATAGATTTAATATACTACTACTACTACTACTACTACTACTACTATATTACTGATAAATAATAATGAATATAATTATAATAATAATCTATAATAATAATAATAATAATAATAATAATAATAATAATAATAATAATACTTTATATTATATATATTTAATATACTACTACTACTACTACTACTACTACGAACTAACAACAATAATAATAATAATAACGAAATAATAATAATAATAATAATAATAATAATAATAATAAACTTAAGTAATAAGAATGAACAATAATAATAATAATAATAATAATTAAAATAATAATTAATATATTATTGTATTTAATATATTGCAATAATAACACTACTACTACTACTACTACTACTAATAATAATAATAATAATAATAACAAATAATAATAATAATATTATATCTAATATCGAGAAGAATTTGTTCATATCAATCACGTTATTTTCTCAGAGCAGCTTTACACAGAATAAACACAACCCTGTACAGCAGTATAGAGTATATTTACAGAGTATATTTACTGCTGTATTTACACCTTGGGAACTGCAGTCATAAGTTGAGTCATCTGGAGCTGCTATGAATAACTCTTTTGAATAGCACACATTTCCTGCCATGCACTTACACAACGTTTTCAAACAAGCCACAGTAAA
This sequence comes from Kryptopterus vitreolus, assembly GCA_030449085.1. Taxonomy (NCBI): domain Eukaryota; kingdom Metazoa; phylum Chordata; class Actinopteri; order Siluriformes; family Siluridae; genus Kryptopterus; species Kryptopterus vitreolus. The sequence continues at coordinate 23,020,842 of JACRUU010000013.1, forward strand.
CATTCGGATCTCTCGCTTTGTGTTGTTTGTATTTTGGCTGCGTTGCTTCTCGTTAGAAAAGCATTTGGGGGGGGGGGGGAATAATGTCTGATCCAGAAAGTAAGTAATCCGTTACACTACACTACATTAAGTGCTCTTATCCATTGTGACTCACTTTAATCTCATTCATGCAACCGTGGGGGGGGGGTTGAACTCGGCTGGGATTTGAACTCATGACCTTCGTATCGAAATTCCAATGCCTTAATTACTACACTGTAAACAATCTCATCTAGTGTAGAGTTATTTCTAGCCCGTATAATCGTACTGATCTTATTAGTGCCGTGTGCAAAAGCATCACTATTAGAATCTCTCTCTCGCTTCGCTCAAATTTCCGCCGCGCAACTCGCGGTTTTTCTCCGATCGCCACGAATCATACCTCATATCGTACGTCCCGATGGTGTGAGCCGTGCTGTTACTTTTATAAGGAATCGTCCTGCGGAATTCCGAACCCGGGGCAAAAAAGCGGGAATTTTTTCCCCCATAGAAAATGAATGGGGTTGAAATTTCATGCCTCATAGTTCGGGCCTGTGAGCGTCCGACATGCACATATGGCAAATCCACTCGTAGAGGGTCCGGAGTGGATCACCATCATATACCTCCCGAATCCCACACACGTTCGGAATTTTGGGCGAATCCACGACATTCCGGCCCCATAGAGAATAAATGGGAAAATTTGACCAACTAAATAGCTTTTATTACTGGCAAATATTAAAACCAGTGTTATAGCTAAAATGAAAGATTCAAGGCCTGAAATGCATCTGATGGTTAATTGAGATTAATGTGCGGGTAAAAATAACCAACTAAAAGATTACAATTACGTACATTAAGTAACAAAGGAAACAAACAATCAACAATAAACAATCAACAATCTGCTCTTGAGTAGTATTTTATGTTAAAACTAGACATGGGATATTTCCTGAAGAAAATGTCAGTGACGCTTGCCGATGCAAAGCGCAGCATCGGCCCAAAACATCGGGGACGACCCCCTTACAGCCTGGTGCTTTTAATATTTAGTGTTGACTTCACGTTACACCATCAAATTATCCAGCGTCTGACTCCCGTCGATGTGTCGAGCGTTTAGACATGTCACATGACCTTGTGTCCTAGTTTCACTATTTCTCAGAGTTTTCACGTGATGCCATGCGGCAGTCATGTGATCGTGGCCTACTCCATCTCTCCTACGAGTGGATGTGTCAAATGTGCATGTCGGGAGAACACGGGGACAAACAGCGTTTTTGGTCATGTGACATG
>JACRUU010000013.1:23024631-23072433 GCA_030449085.1 Kryptopterus vitreolus
GTCTGTCTGTCTACCTGCTTCTTTTTTCCCCTTCTATCTATCTATCTATCTATCTATCTATCTATCTATCTATCTATCTATCTATCTATCTATCTATCTATCTATCTATCTGTCTGTCTGTCTGTCTGTCTGTCAGTTGATCTATCTACCGTCTGCCTGTCTGTCCATCAATCTACCTCTTTCTTACGCTTCTATCTGTCTGTCGAGCTATCTATCAATGTTTTTGTCTGTCTCTGTCGATCTATCTATCTACTTGTTTCATTGTCTGTCTGTCTGTCTGTCTGTCTGTCTATCTATCTATCTGAAATCTATCTATCTATCGTCTATCTATATATCTATCTATCTATCTATCTATCTATCTATCTATCTATCTATCTATCTATCTATCTATCTATCTATCTATCTATCTATCTATCTATCTATCTATCTATCTATCTATCTATCTATCTATCTATCTATCTATCTATCTATCTATCTATTAATCCCTCTATCTATGCATGTATTGTGTATCAGTGTTGCTCCTACACTCAGAGACAGGGGTTTATGAGGACCTGGCCAGTGTTTACGTGAATCGGCTCAGCAGCTCATGCCGGTATAAAAATACCCGTCTATAGAAGGACGACTGAGAAATTCAAGCCTTGCGTTCTAAATGTCACAAACAAAAGCTTGTCTGTCCTGACAGTAAGGCAAGATGGAGTCGACTATAGCCAGGGTTCTGTAGGACATAAAGACTCCTATAAGACTCCTAGATGAGAAAAATCTCATCTTCCTGAGATTCCAAAGAGGAATAAAGTCCCCCCCCCCCCGACCCCCGAGACGCAGGAGCTTGTGAAGCAAAACAGTGTCGGAGCTTGAAAAAGTCTGGGAGGTCTGTTTTGGAATTCCGGGCTATCGGGTTTGTCTCAGCTGATCTCCAGCAGCTTGGGCGCAATAAATTGAAACTGCACACCCGAGCATCGGAGCGTAGCCGTGCGCTATCTTTGGCAAGCTCCCCGAGAAAACACCGGCCTGCCAGCACACGGGGTCGAGGTGTTTTCCGAGCCCGGCGTTCGTTTGATGAAGCCGGGCCGAGGAGGAGGAGGTGGATGGCATGGAGACACGATGATTGATGAGGAATCATCGGTAACGATCTGCAAGTGGGTTGCGTTATAAAGAAAGTCTCACACATGCATTTTGATTTAATGAGGAACCCTGTGGTGAGTCACTTAGCAACATCTCCGACTGCTACATGTGGAGAACCAGGGGAGAACTCTATTGAGTGATGCTTCGTCTGCACAAAAAAGAAAAAGGGTTGCCTGAGGCACACAGAGGTTCTTTGAGAGGAGGGTTTGGGTTCGGCGCAGTGGTCTGCAGACCAGGGGATTTATCTAGGCCGGAGCAGATCACATTACACTGGCTGCGTTCCAGATTCAACAACCAATAAAGCAAGATTGCGGGGAAGGTTACTGCCAGGTGAAGCTGCACTTCTCTAGAAGATCAGCAAACGGATTCTCAAAGCGTTTGTAAAGGAAAGGAAATGGCGGAAATATCATGGGAAATATCACGGGAACGGGGGCACGGTGGCTTAGTGGTTAGCACGTTCGCCTCACACCGCCAGGATCCGGGTTCGATTCCCGTCTCGGCCATGTGTGTGTGGAGTTTGTGCATGTTCTCCCCGTGTCTCAGGGGGTTTTTCTCCGGGTTCTCCGGTTTCCTCCCCCGGTCCAAAAACATGCACGCTAGGTTGATTGGCACCTTGGAAAATTGTCCCTAGTGTATGAATGTGTGTGTGAATGTGTGTGAGTGCCCTGCGATGGGTTGGCATTCCGTCCAGGGTGTATCCTGCCTTAATGCCCATAGACGCCTGAGATAGGCACAGGCTCCCCGTGACCCGAGAAGATCGGATATAGCGGTAGAAGATGAATGAATGAATATCACGGGAACTTCGATTCCTTCGGCCGAAGCAAAAAGAGGCCTTTAATGAGCGTCATGCATTCTCAAAGAAGACGGGAGCGGCGGACAACTCGTCAAATCAAGTCAGCCGATTAGGTCAAAGCAGACGTACAAATTAATATCACTAATACACCGAAAGAATTGCCTTTTATTTACGTATAATATCGCTTGGAATTAAGTGTCCCCAACCGAGCCAAAGTCATAGGCAACAGGCGGCATCGGCAACAGGACCCTCCTCTAAAGAAGCCTACGTGGGAAGGTCACGGTTTGTGTCACGTCCAATCAAGTCAAGTGCTTTTTATTGTCATTTCATCTATATATACACTCACCGGCCACTTTATTAGGTACACCTTACTTGTACCGGGTTGGACCAGACCCACCCCCCGCCTTCACAACTGCCTTCATCCTTTGTGGCAAAGAGTCAACAAGGTACCCTAAACATTCCTTAGAGATTTTACAAGTCGAGGTGGATCCATGCTTTCGTGATGTTGACGCCATATTCCGACCCTGCCGTCTGAATCGGAAGGGCCAATCCGAAGTGCGGATGGGGTGTCCGAAGAGGGGGCGGGGATTTCATCATTCGTATGGAACAGGTTCGGGTTTCAGACGTTCAACAAACCAAAACCCCGCAACATTTGTCTAAACGAAACAGAATCACATTGTTGAATGTGTGGCGCTGCGGGATAAACATAAACAACAACAAATCCCAAAACGCCGACAACAAACAGCGCATGCGTTTTGTATCCAAACTCGAATTTATGTGACCGCTTGCTCAGGGACCCAAGAGGGGCAGCTTGCGTCTCAGAAAATGGGCCTCGAACCAACGACCTTCCAATCAGCATCTGAGCACCTTAGACCTCTGAGCTACGCCCCTCCCCAGGGATACGGGTATGATTGTAAAAGATGGGCTATTTGTACCCTGGTTTATCATCTGATCACTACAATTGTTGGCGTTCACAGACATGCCAGAACGTTCCATCCTGGCACCAGCGACATGTCTAACGCAAACAGATCCAGACTTCCACCTCACCTCATACCTATTGTTTCAATTAAATTCCAGAAATGACGCAACGACAGAAAGGAAAGAAACCCCCATGTGGCCGGGCACCTTGGATTGGACACTGTAGGCAGAAATATAATTGGTCTCGGCTCAGCCGAAGGTACACGTAGTGCACAGGCCCGTAAAAAGCACGTGCAAAGCAGGGATAATGTCTTCCTGATGGAGTGAAGGGGGTAAAAGCGGGGGCCTCGAGCGCTGGCAGTAAAACGTTATCCAAATGTCAAAGGCGAGAAGCTCGACTACAAGCCTCGAACGTACAAATAAATAATAAATAAATAAATAAATAAATCGCCGTTATTTCCAGATGCGGCCCAAAAATCCTCGTGCAATCAGAAACGGACAGGAAATTATCCGGACAGGAAAAAGCACTTCCATCTCGGAGGGTATCAAATCGGAGAATTCCACTGTTGCACGCGGCGCTCGGAAAAACTACGACATAAATGGAATCCGTCACTGCGCTTTTGTCGTTATCTGTATTTTATTAAAGGTATTTCCGTTTAACTTTAACGTCGATGCAGTCAAATGTCTTATTTTACAATCCGTTTGGTAAAAACCGGTCGCTCATTTTCATTCATCAGTGGTCAAGCAAATAACAACGAAATAAATAAATAAATAAATAAATACAGATTTTTAAAAATCTGTATTTCGGGGGGTTATTTACGGTTTGGATTTAGTGGTTATTTGCATTTCGTTGTTATTTGCTTGACCACTGCCATGAATGAAAGTGAGCGACCGGGTTTTACCAAACGGATGTGTGTGGAGTTTGTGCATGCTCTCCCCGTCCCTCAGGGGGTTTTTTTTTCTCCAGGGTTCTCTCCGGTTTCCGGTTTACCTCCTCCCCCGGTCCAAAAACATGAAAAATGTGCACGGTAGGTTGATTGGCACCTTGGAAAATTGTCCCTATTGTGTGTGTGTGTGTGTGTGTGTGTGAGTGTGATGGGTTGGCATTCCATCCAGGGTGTATCCTGCCTTAATGCCCATAGACGCCTGAGATAGGCACAGACTCCCCGTGACCCGAGGGAAGATCGGATAAAGCGGTAGAAGATGAATGAATGAATGTTGAAGATTATAAGTGGCAGATGACCTTATAAGCAAAGCCTTAATCTGAGAGATATTAGTGCCTACATACAGCTTCCTTTTAACCTTTAAGAGTGTCAACATGGGTTAATCCATAAAGACATTACTTTTACAAGTCAAATGCCTTCGCTCCAGATGAAGAACCAATCAGTGCGCCGAATCAACAACCATAATTGCTCATTGAACATCAATCAGAGTCAGTAATATCGTTATAATAATTGACTGGTGTACAGCATTCACATTAATACAGATATACAATATAGCACTGTGGAATTCCTGGGGACAAGAGCGCAGGATCAGCCATGATACGGCGCCCCCTGGAGCACAGAAAGTTAAGGACCTTCTCAAGGACCCAAGGGTGGCCGCTTGGCGATACCGTGGCTGGAACCCGGACCTTCCAATCAGTAACCCAGCACTTTAAACCACTGAGCCGCACCCCCTCGATTTTAAGGCAAATACCTTTGTACATTTCCTTTAGGTGACAGGTTAAAGATGAGATGTAATTATAAATGGTTATAAATGTTCATGTGCACATCTACGATCAGTACAATATGCAAATTCTTCTATGCATGTTCTTTGTAGTTGCATTGATGTCGCTGGAGTCCTCACTGGATCTTTTACGCTTTTAGAAACTTTCCAAAGACATTTGTTGTTTTTGCTCATGTTGCTAGCTCGGTAAGCTGTAATGTATTATGTGTTAGCGGCCGAGGCAGTGCCTTTAAGAAGGTAGCGCATGGAGGGTGGATAAGTGGTTAAGGCATTGTCCTCTGGACTAAAAGATCGAAGGTTCAAATCCCACCAATGCCAAGAACCCAAGGGTGGCAGCTTGGTGATACCGGGGGCTTGCGATCAGCAGCCCACTGAGCTACACCCCCTCCCTAAAGCAACTTACAACTGAGGGTTAAGGGCCTTGCTCAAAGGCCCACTAGTGACTGCTTGGCGGTGGTGAGATTTGAACCTGCAATCTCGCGCTCCAGACATACCAGAAAGCATGCTTTTGGGTGTGCTTCCTATTTTTTGTGCCGGAAAAGCCAAATGCCGTAAATGTAAAAATGTGACCGAGACACAAGTGAGTCAGACAGAGGAAGGTGGTAGCTCAGTGGTTAAGGCACTGGCCTCTGGACCCCTGGCGTGTCTGGAGCGGGAGATTGCAGGTTCAAATCACCCCCCACCCACCCCACCGCCCCCACCACCGCCAAGCAGTCACTAGTGGTAACCCTCAGTTGTAAGTTACTTTAGGGAGGGGGTGTAGCTCAGAGGTCTAAGGCGTTGGGTTACTGATCGGAAGATCCGGGTCCGAGCCCCGGTATCACCAAGCTGCCACCCTTGCGTCCTTGAGCAAGACCCTCTGTGGACCGGGGCGCCGTATCATTGCTGATATTGCTTTGACCCCAGCTACCAAACAACAAGCTGGGATATGAGAAGAAAATAATTTTTAGGGAAGGTGTAGCTCAGTGGTCTAAGGCGCTGGGTTGTTGATCGGAAGATCAGGGTCCGAGCCCCGGTATCGCCAAGCTGCCACCCTTCGGTCCTTAAACCCTTAAACCTTTGTGCTCCAGGGGCACCCTGCGCTCTGACCCCAGCTACCAACTATGTGAAGAAAAGAATTTCACTGTGCTGTAATGAAATTTCATGACTAATAAAGGCTATTCTTCTATAAGGGCGTCTGCCAAATGCCATAAATGTGGTGTGGAAAATTCAGTAATTTACCAAAATACAACGTAAATAATGTGTTATACATTCTTTCGGGGCACTCCGGTACCGGTCCGTGGCACGGGGCATAGGGGACCAGTGCTCTATGGCACTGTTGGGACCTGAAGTTTTAGTTTCGAACTAGTACCGAACTATTAGGGAGATGGTGTAGCCCAGTGGTTAAGGTGTTATACTCTGGACCGGAAGATCATGGGTTCAAACCCCACCACCACCGAGCTACCACTAGTGGGCCCTTGAGCGAGGCCCTTAACCCTCAATTGCTCAGTTGTAAGTCGTTCTGGATAAAAGCGTCTGCCAAATGCCGTAAATGTAAATGTATTACTGCGCTTATTATGTACCAGAAAAACGCCCAGGCATTTGATGAATAAAAAGAGACTACAAAATGAACAACGTTGACGGCGCTGTATAGATTGAAAATGCAGCCCAAACAGAAGATGATTCTAACGTGCGTCAGATAATCACATGCACAAGTCAACGCTGGTCTCCGCCCACCGGACCGAAAGTTACCTAATGACCTAGCTCCGAGCGGGCACGTTGGGAAACTCGGATGACCCCGGAGAGAAGGGTCACCGGCGTTGTCCCGGGAAACGAGTTGGCCTTGACCTGGCGATTGCAAAACTACAGCAGACGACGAAGCAGACGAGCAGACAATGAATTAGAGCAGACAAAACAATTTAAAAGAGGGACGAATTGGTACCAGACGAAGGAGAAATCAGATACACCGGGGACGGAATCCTCCACACATGACAAATGTTTGAGTCTGCTTCTTCATTTTTTTCAGACCGAGATTATAGAGAGGAAAAAAGAAGAAGAGGGAGGGACGGAGGGATGGAGGGAGGGAGGGAGGAAGGGAGGGAGGTCGAGCTCAGCCCAGAGACAGGAACTGAAAATACAAATAAACACCATCATGTTCTTCTTCCTTGCAGGGAAAACATGTAAATATCTAAACCGGGATGAGGGTTCGGGTTTGCGAACAGAGTTTGCGGGTCAAAGGTAGGAATAGTTTTAAGGACAGCCCAGGACGAGGGAAAAAAAAAAAAAAAAATGCCTTTTTATGTGGCACGAGGTGCCTGAAGGGAAACTCGTCCCCCAACCACACGGGGAACAGGCGGGCTGCACTTGATTTAAGATTTCTGAACTCCAGCCAAAATTCCTGAGAGGCACAGAGCGAGCAGTGGGGGCCAAAACGGCATACATGAGGAAAGAGGCTAGGGACTATGGGTACAAAAAGAAACCCACATGGTATAGACTCTCTCTGTCTCGCTCACTATATATATATATATATATATATATATATATATATATATATATATTGAGAGAACAAAATCCATGTCTAACGTGGGTAATAAATACAAAACAGCTGCTCCTCCACTCTCCATACAAGCTGTTGAACCCTCGACCGAGCTCAAGGCTCCAACTCCAGCGCGACTCCAACACCAATATCCATGAGAGGGAGGGTAAGAACGAAAGACGGAGGAATCGTGAGCGTGATCATAAACCAGGATTAGAGTGCAGTCAGAAGGGGTTTGGATCGAAGCCAGGGAAGGGTCCGGATACTTTTTGTTCTCGTACAGAATGTCGGAGTAATAAATACATAAATAAATAAATAAATAAAAGCTGATGATGCAGAGAGAATGATGGTCCGCCTCCCACGACTGCTCTCAGTGCTGCTGAGACTCTGGTGCACTACGGCTCGCTTTTTAAACACATCCCATCTGATCTGTGACCAGACGCGTACAGGGATTCCACAGGATACCAGGAAGTATGCTTTTGGGTGTGCTTCCTATTTATGTCAACAACAACAACAACAACATGCTAAAAAGATATATTTTTTTTAAATCCAGAGGGAAAAAATGTCGGAAATATATATTAAATTTAAATCCGTTTGTTTATTTTTGTATACACAGCTGTTCTCTATAGTGGTACGAAGGTGGTATTTGAGGTGGTATTGGGGGTGATATTTGAGGTGGTGTTGAGGGTGGTAACAGGGGACGGTTTTGGGGTGGTATTAAGAGTGGTATTTGAGGTGTTATTGGGGGTGATATTTGAGGTGGTGTTGAGGGTGGTACAGGGGACGGTTTTGGGGTGGTATTAAGAGTGGTATTTGAGGTGTTATTGGGGGTGATATTTGAGGTGGTGTTGAGGGTGGTACAGGGGACGGTTTTGGGGTGGTATTAAGAGTGGTATTTGAGGTGGTATTGGGGGTGATATTTGAGGTGGTGTTGAGGGTGGTAAAGGGGACGGTTTTGGGGTGGTATTAAGAGTGGTATTTGAGGTGTTATTGTGGGTGATATTTGAGGTGGTGTTGAGGGTGGTACAGGGGAACGGTTTTGGGGTGGTATTAAGAGTGGTATTTGAGGTGTTATTGGGGGTGATATTTGAGGTGGTGTTGAGGGTGGTACAGGGGACGGTTTTGGGGTGGTATTAAGAGTGGTATTTGAGGTGGTATTGGGGGTGATATTTGAGGTGGTGTTGAGGGTGGTACAGGGGATGGCTTTGGGGTGGTATTGAGGGTGGTATTTGAGGTGGTATTGGGGTGATATTTGAGGTGGTGTTGAGGGTGGTACAGGGGACGGTTTTAGGGTGGTATTGAGGGTGGTATTTGAGGTGGTATTGGGGGTGATATTTGCGGTGGTGTTGAGGGTGGTACAGGGGACGGTTTTGGGGTGGTATTAAGAGTGGTATTTGAGGTGTTATTGGTGGGTGATATTTGAGGTGGTGTTGAGGGTGGTACAGGGGACGGTTTTGGGGTGGTATTAAGAGTGGTATTTGAGGTGTTATTGGGGGTGATATTTGAGGTGGTGTTGAGGGTGGTACAGGGGACGGTTTTGGGGTGGTATTAAGAGTGGTATTTGAGGTGGTATTGGGGGTGATATTTGAGGTGGTGTTGAGGGTGGTAAAGGGGACGGTTTTGGGGTGGTATTAAGAGTGGTATTTGAGGTGTTATTGTGGGTGATATTTGAGGTGGTGTTGAGGGTGGTACAGGGAACGGTTTGGGGTGGTATTAAGGTGGTATTTGAGGTGGTATTGGGGTGATATTTGAGGTGGTGTTGAGGGTGGTACAGGGGACGGTTTTGGGGTGGTATTAAGAGTGGTATTTGAGGTGGTATTGGGGGTGATATTTGAGGTGGTGTTGAGGGTGGTACAGGGGACGGTTTTGGGGTGGTATTAAGAGTGGTATTTGAGGTGGTATTGGGGGTGATATTTGAGGTGGTGTTGAGGGTGGTAACAGGGGACGGTTTTGGGGTGGTATTAAGAGTGGTATTTGAGGTGTTATTGGGGGTGATATTTGAGGTGGTGTTGAGGGTGGTACAGGGGACGGTTTTGGGGTGGTATTGAGGGTGGTATTTGAGGTGGTATTGGGGGTGATATTTGAGGTGGTGTTGAGGGTGGTACAGGGGACGGTTTTGGGGTGGTATTGATAATGGGTTTTGTGGTGGTATTGATGATGGTACTGGGGTGGTATTGAGGGTGATATTTGGGGTTTATTGAGGGTGGTATTGTGGGTGGTATTGAACATGGTATTGAGGGTGGTATTGGGAACGGTTTTGGGGTGGTATTGATGATAGTATTCGGTTTGATATCGATGGGGTTGATGTGGGTATTGAGGGTGGTATTGGCATGGCATTGAGGATGGCATTTAGGGTGGTATTTGGGTGGTATTGAACATGGTATTAGGGTGGTATTGGGGACAGTTTTGGGGTGGTATTGATGATGGTATTGCGGTGGTATTGTGGGTGGTATTTGAGGTGGTATTGAGGTATTGTATTAGGGGTGGTATTGAGGTTGATATTCAGGTGGTTTTGAGGGTGGTATTGGGGACAGTTGTAGGGTGGTATTGATGTTGATATGCAAGTGGTATTGGGGGTGTAATTAGAGGTGTTAGCGAGGGGCAGAGATAGTAGCTCAGTGGTTAAGGCATTGGGCTCTGGAGCGAAATGTTGCAAGTTCGAGTCCCAGCGAAGCCGCCACTAGTGCGCCCTTGAGCAAAGCCCTTACTGGGGATGTTATTAAGGATGGTATTGAGGGTGTTAGGGGTATTAGGGGTGGTATTGGGGTGGTATTAGACCAGACAGCTCCTACAAGCACTCATGAGAAAGAAAGCAGTCATTTAATGTAAAATGTCTTCATTTTAGCACACACACACACACACACACACACACACACACACACAACACACACACAGACATCCTACTATAGCTGGTGTTATCATTAATCCTGTGCAGCTCAGTGAACAGTGCGAGTGAGATTTAAATCCAGATGCGATCTTTACACGCTTTCTATACGTCTCCATATCAGAGTGTCCTATTAATATCTCCCCCCCCCCCCCCACACACACACACACACACACACACACACACACACACACACACACACACACACACACATATACACACATATACACACACACAAGGAGAACGAGGGTACAATTCCTCACACACTATTGTGTTCATTCAACATACATGTAATGCATTTAATTCTTTATGAATTTATTTAGAGATAGGCACACATATATATATATATATATCATACAGTGTATAGTGAAATGCTGTATATATGTATTAAACATAAATAGAAATATTTTGCACAATAAATGCAAAATAAAAATAAATCTTAAAATCTTACATTTAAATTGTAAATAAAAAATACAAATATTTTTTATATAAAAATTAAATAAAAAAAAAAAAAAAAATAAATAATATATATATATATATATATATATATATATATATATATATATATATATATATAATATATATATATATATATATATAATATATACCTACCAATCCTAGTTTTCCTAGAAAGACACATATATATATATATATATATATATATATATATATATATATATATATATATATATATATATATATATATCTATATATTATATATATATTATGTGTCTTTCTAGGAAAACTAGGATTACTAGGAAATGTTTTTTCCTGACTCGCCTCACGTTAAAGCTTTCACAGAACTTCTAAACAGGAAGTGAGCACTGAATGGGGTGTGTATATTTATGATACGCTTTATAAATCCCACATAATAAAGTAGTAGAGAAAGATATAAAAAAAACCTTATGATTGAGTGTGTGTATATCTGTAGAGACAAAAGATGATAAAAATGAAACGTGTGTGTAGTGTGAATGATTGAGTGTGTGTATGCATCTGTATCAACACGGGGTGTGTGTGTGTGTGTAAGTGAGTACCCAGATAGCAGGTGATTGAGTGTGTGTATGCATCTGTGTCAACACGTGTGTGTGGTGTGTGTGTGTGTGTGTGTGGTGACACACTTCAGGCTTGAAGCGAGCCTCCGTTTGACTTGGCAGAAACTCAGCCTGGTGCTTTGCCAAAATGCAAAGCGTGAACACTTCTTGTGGCTTCAAGGTTACGTAACAGTGATAACCCCGGTGTAGCCAGAGAGAAAACGGAGAGTGTGAAAGGGACACGGCACGTGTGAAAGAGAGGAAGAGGAAGAAATGACGTAATGACAATTAGCTGGTAGAATCTCCATCTATCACTTTAGTACGGACGGCAGTGACTCACTAATCAAAAAAGGGGCCACGATAGTCTTCCAGGGACTACCAAGGGTCTACCAGGGGCCACTAGGGGCTAGTCAGGAGTTCCATGGGTCTCTGGGGCTATGCTTCCCATGGATCTACCAGGGGCCTATCAGGACAACTAGTTACCATGGGACAACCAATAATCTACCAGGGGCCACTGTCTTTCAGGACAACCAGATACAGGAGTTACATGCTGAGGAGATCCAGTCCAGGGGCTACCGTGGATCTACCAGGGGCCAATATAGTCTTCCAGGGACAACTACTGATCTACCAGGGCCACTATAGTCTTTCAGGGACAACCAATGATCTACCAGGGGCCACAATAGTCTTCCAGGGACAACCATTGATGTATCAGGAGTTACCATGGGTCTCTGAGGAGATACTGCATGCTTCCAGGGGCTACCGTGGATCTAACAGAGGCCACTATAGTCTTCCAGGGGCAACTACTGATCATCCAGGGGCCACTATAGTCTTCCAGGGACAACCATTGATCTCCCAGGGCCACTGTAGTCTTCAAGGGACAACCACTGATCTATCAGGGCCACTACAGGCTTCCAGGAGCAATCATGGACTATCTGGAGTTACTATGGGATATCAGAGTATATCAGCAGCTTCCAGGGGCTACTAGGGATCTAACATGGGCCTACCAAAGTCTTCCAGGGACTACCAAGGGTCTACTAGGGGCAACTATAATCTTCCAGGGGCAACTACAGATCTACCAAGGGCCACTATAGGCTTCCAGGCGCTACCATACATATACCAGGGCCACTACAGCTTTCCAGGAGTAACCATGCGTCTACAAGGGGCTACTATTGGCTTCCGTAGGCTAACATGGACTATCAGGTGTTACCAGAGTCTATCAGCAGCTTCCAAGGACTATGGGTCTCCTTAGGAGCTACTACATGCTTCCAGGGACTACCAAGGGTCTACCAGGAGCCACTATAGTCTTCCAGGGGCTACCATGAGTCTACCAGTGGCTCCATGGCCTACCAGGGACTACCATTGGCTATCAGGAGTTACTATGGGCTACCAGAGTCTATCTGCAGGTACTTGAGTCTATCAGGAGCAATCACTGTCTACCAGGGGCTACTGTAGTCTTCTGGGGGCTACCACGGGTCTATCAGGGGCTAGTGCAAACTTCCAGGAGCTACCATGGGTCTACTAAATACTTTCATGGGCTACCATGGGGCAGGTATAGGCTTCCAAAGGCTACCATGGGCTATCAGGAGTTGTCATGGTCTACTAGGGTCTATAAGGAGAGACTATGGATAGGCTTCTGGGTGCTACCATGGGCTATGTGGAGAGACCATGAGCTTCCAGGGCCTATAAGGAACTACTGTGAGATACCAGGGGCTACTAAGTGATACCATGGGCTACTGTGGAGCTAATAACCATATAACAGCAAAGCAGAGACAACACAGCGAGATAATGGAGAGATTATAGAGGGATTATAAAGAGATAATAGAGAGATTATAAAGCGATAATAGAGATTGTAGACAGATTATAAAGAGATAATGGAGAGATTACAAGCAGTTAATAGAGATTATAAAGAGATTATATGGAGATAACAGAGAGATTACAAGAAGTTAATATGGGGATTATAAGGAGATGATTCCCAGATTATGGAGAGATTTTAAAGAGATAATAGGAACATTATAGAGATTATAAATAGATAATGGAGAGATTATAGAGAGATTAAAAAGAATTAATAGAGAGATTACAAGGAGATGATAGAGATATTATAGAGATTATAAAGAGATAATGGAGCGATCATAGACAGATTATAAGGAGATGACAGAGAGATTATAGAGATTATAAAGAGATAATGGAGCGATCATAGACAGATTATAAGGAGATGACAGAGAGATTATAGAGATTATAAAGAGATAATGGAGCGATCATAGACAGATTATAAGGAGATGACAGAGAGATTATAGAGATTATAATGAGATAATGGAGCGATCATAGACAGATTCATAAGGAGATGACAGAGAGATTATAGAGATTATAATGAGATAATGGAGCGATCATAGACAGATTCATAAGGAGATGACAGAGAGATTATAGAGATTATAAAGAGATAATGGAGCGATCATAGACAGATTATAAGGAGATGACAGAGAGATTATAGAGATTATAAATGAGATAATGGAGCGATCATAGACAGATCATAAGGAGATGACAGAGAGATTATAGAGATTATAAAGAGATAATGGAGCGATCATAGACAGATCATAAGGAGATGACAGAGAGATTATAGAGATTATAAATGAGATAATGGAGCGATCATAGACAGATCATAAGGAGATGACAGAGAGATTATAGAGATTATAAAGAGATAATGGAGCGATCATAGACAGATTATAAGGAGATGACAGAGAGATTATAGAGATTATAAAGAGATAATGGAGCGATCATAGACAGATCATAAGGAGATGACAGAGAGATTATAGAGATTACAAAGAGATAATGGAGCGACCATAGACAGATTATAAGGAGATGACAGAGAGATTATAGAGATTATAAAGAGATAATGGAGCGATCATAGACAGATCATAAGGAGATGACAGAGAGATTATAGAGATTACAAAGAGATAATGGAGCGATCATAGACAGATCATAAGGAGATGACAGAGAGATTATAGAGATTATAAAGAGATAATGGAGCGATCATAGACAGATCATAAGGAGATGACAGAGAGATTATAGAGATTACAAAGAGATAATGGAGCGACCATAGACAGATTATAAGGAGATGACAGAGAGATTATAGAGATTATAAAGAGATAATGGAGCGATCATAGACAGATTATAAGGAGATAATAGAGAGATTATAAAGAGTGGAAAGTTTATACGGAGATGTTAGAGTGATAATAAGTAAATAATAGAGATTATAGAGATATTATGAAGAGTTAAAGAAAGAGATTATTGAAAGCATTAGTAGGAATATAAAATAATAATAATAATAATAATAATCCTATAATAAAAATAGTAAAAATTAATAGTAATAATAATAGTATTATTATTAATATTTTAATTAATATATTAATTATTCTATTAATAATATATACTATTATTATTACTATTATTATTATTATTATTATTATTATTATTATTAGCAATAGCAGTTAGTAGGAGTAGCAGTATTACCATTAGCACTACTATCACTACTACTACTACTACTACTAACTACTAATAATAATAATAATAACAAAAACAAAAACAAAAACAACAACAATAATAATAATAATAATAATAATAATAAAAATAATAATAAAAATGAGCTTCATAACAGCAGCCAGGATAAAGAGCATTAAAAAGCCTCCATGAGTCGACACGATGAAAGTTAAACTGTAAAAGACTCAGGTGGTACATTAACCGCGGCCCCACGCGACCCGTACGGTTCTTTTCGCCAAGAAAAACATCTCTATGTTAACATTAACACTGACGTTAAATGTTAATGCCTGTCTTGGGCTATCTCCGACAAATTCCTGGAAATTCTCCATCAGATTGACGGAGCGCTCACACAGACGGCTTAAATGTTTCCCTGGTTAATGAGACATAAACCCGCGATCTGAAATAAAACAATAAAAGCCTGTCTATCGTTAAAGGTGAACTCCTACCCCATGCACCATGCACACGGGCGTCGTAGGCCAGTTATAGTGTCCTTACGGATGGTGATACATTCGTAACGCTTCACTGCTCGCTTCAGGACATTTTATATCACTTTACCCTCCATAACAGGTCGCTCAGCGCTAATAAATAACTCACAAATACCAAATGAATGATGCCTCTCTCTCTCTCTCTCTCTCTCTCTCAAAAATCAATTCTGTCGTTTACCCAGGAGTGTCAGATTACAGCAATATGGAGAAAGAAAGGAATGAATGGAAAGAATGGAGAAAGAAGGGAAAGAGCAAGTATTAAGAAAGAAAGAAAGATAGTGTAAGGAATTAGTGTGTGTGTGTGTGTGTGTGTGTGTGTGTGTGTGTGTGTCTACAGGTCGAGTAGTTAACCTTCAGATGTTTTCATGTTTTCGCATATCTTGAGTGTGGAAACATGTTGTGTGTGATTATAGAGAGAGAGAGAGAGAGAGAGAGAGAGAGAGAGAGAGGTTATAGTGATATTATAGAGAGGCTATTGTGAGATTATGGTCAGATTACAGAGGCATGTTATTGTGAGATTGTACAGAGAGGGCAAGAGAGATGGATTATGGTGAAATTATAGCGAGAGGTCATTGTGGGATTATGGTGAGATTAGAGAGAGAGAGATAAAGGTGATATTATAGACAGATTTTGATGTGATTATAGTGAGATTATATTTTATAAAAGAGAAATTCCAGAAAGAGAGAAAGAGAGAGGGAGATATTATGTTGAGATAATAGACAGAGATTATGACAGATTAAACAGAAACTACAGAAAGAGGTCATTGAGAGATTATGGTGAGATTATAGACAGAGATTATGGTGAGATTAGAGAGAGAGAGAGATTACTGTGAGATTATGGTGATATTATAGAGAGATTATGGTAAAATTATAGATAGAGATTATGACAGATTAAAAAAAGAAAGAAAAGAAATTACAGGAAGAGGCTATAGAGAGATTATGGTGATATTAAAGAGAGAGATCATTGTGGGAGTATGGTGAGATTAGAGCGAGAGAGAGATTATGGTGAGATTATAGTGAGATATATATATAGAGAGAGATTATGGTGATATTAAAGAGAGAGATCATTGTGGGAGAATGGTGAGATTAGAGCGAGAGAGAAATTATGGTGAGATTATATATAGAGATTATGGTGATATTAAAGAGAGATCATTGTAGGAGTATGGTGAGATTAGAGCGAGAGAGAGATTATGATGAGATTAGTGAGATTATATATATATAGAGAGAGAGAGATTATGATGAGATTATAGTGAGATTATATATATAGAGAGAGATTATGGTGATATTAAAGAGAGAGATCATTGTGGGAGTATGGTGAGATTAGAGCGAGAGAGAAATTATGGTGAGATTATATATAGAGAGAGATTATGGTGATATTAAAGAGAGAGATCATTGTGGGAGTATGGTGAGATTAGAGCGAGAGAGAGATTATGGTGAGATTATAGTGAGATTATATATATATATATAGAGAGAGAGAGATTATGGTGATATTAAAGAGAGAGATCATTGTATGAGTATGGTGAGATTAGAGCGAGAGAGAGAGATTATGGTGAGATTATATATAGAGAGAGATTATGGTGATATTAAAGAGAGAGATCATTGTGGCAGTATGGTGAGATTAGAGCGAGAGAGAGATTATGGTGAGATTATAGTGAGATTATATATAGAGAGATTATGGTGATATTAAAGAGAGAGATCATTGTGGGAGTATGGTGAGATTAGAGCGAGAGAGAGATTATGGTGAGATTATATATAGAGAGAGATTATGGTGATATTAAAGAGAGAGATCATTGTGGGAGTATGGTGAGATTAGAGCGAGAGAGAGATTATGGTGAGATTATAGTGAGATTATATATATAGAGAGAGATTATGGTGATATTAAAGAGAGATGTCATTGTGGAATTATGGTGAGATTAGAGAGAGAGAGAGAGAGAGAGAGAGAGAGAGATTATGGTGAGATTATGGTGAGATTATGGTGAGATTATAGAGTAGAGAAAGAGAGAGAGCGGGGATTATTGCAGAGTGGCTCTTTCTCTGAAGCCACATCCAGGAATACATCCAGTCCATTAATTTCTACATGGTTACACTTTACACACACACACACACACACACACACACACACACACACACACACACACACACACACACATAAAGTCACTCGATCTGGTCATGTCCTTCATAAAGGAGAACAAAGGCCGACAGAGAGACGGAAAAAAACATCCAAGGTGTTATAAACAACACACTCTGTATATGTACATATGCTTATATACCTCAATTATTATTCATTAGCGTCCATGAAGGACAATTTATCCAAGTCCCCATAAAACAGATATGAATTCAGTAACCGCGACGGCCAAACATAATCATAAAAACATAAAGCTAATCGTATAATCCGATATGAAGTCCAACCTCGCTAATGATTCTGTATCTAAATAATCACTAATGCAATAATAGCTTTAGGAGGTCTTTAAGAGGAACAGGATAAAGTCCACGAGCTCGGAAAAGCGGCTTTTCCCTTTTTGGCCACATATGTGTTATAAAAGGACGAGAGGAAAAGTACGGCGAGCATCCGGGACCAGAACAAAGCGAAATTCACGTAAAGCAAAAGAAAAACATTATAGGGGTTATAAATCTCTGTCCACCAGAGGGCGTTATAAATCTCCCACCTCTAGGGGGCGTTGTAAATGTCTGCCCTATAGGGGGCGTTATAAATATCTGTCCTATAGGGGGCGTTATAAATGTCTGCCCTATAGGGGGCGTTATAAATCTCTGTCCTATAGGGGCGTTATAAATCTCCTACCTCTAGGGGGCGTTATAAATGTCTGCCCTATAGGGGGCGTTATAAATATCTGTCCTATAGGGGGCGTTATAAATGTCTGCCCTATAGGGGGCGTTATAAATCTCTGTCCTATAGGGGCGTTATAAATCTCCTACCTCTAGGGGGCGTTATAAATGTCTGCCCTATAGGGGGCGTTATAAATATCTGTCCTATAGGGGGCGTTATAAATATCTGTCCTATAGGACCGTTATAAATGTCTGCCCTATAGGGGGCGTTATAAATCTCTGTCCTATAGGGGCGTTATAAATCTCCTACCTCTAGGGGGCGTTATAAATGTCTGTCCTCTAGGGGGCGTTATAGCGTTTTAAATCTCTGTTCTATAGGAGGCGTTACAAATCTCTGTCCTCCAGGGGGATTTATACATCTCTGTCCTCTAGGGGGCGTTATAAATATCTGTCATACAGGGGCCGTTATAAATATCCGTCCTCTAGAGGGGGTTATATCTCCGAGGGGGTTATAAATCTCCGTCCTATAGGGGGTTAGGGGGCGTTATAAATCTCCGTCCTATAGGGGGATTTATCATCTCTGTCCTCTAGGGGGCGTTATAAATCTCCGTCCTATAGGGGGATTTATACATCTCTGTCCTCTAGGGGGCGTTATAAATATCTGTCATACAGGGGCCGTTATAAATATCCGTTATAAATTCCTCTAGGGGGATTTATAGAGGGGGTTATAAATCTCCGTCCTATAGGGGGTTTTATAAATCTGTCCTCAAGGGGGCGTTATAAATCTCCGTCCTATAGGGGGATTTATACATCTCTGTCCTCTAGGGGGCGTTATAAATATCTGTCATATAGGGGGCGTTATAAATATCCGTTCTCTAGAGGGGGTTATAAATCTCCGTCCTCAAGGGGGCGTTATAAATCTCCGTCCTCAAGGGGGCGTTATAAATCTCCGTCCTATAGGGGGCGTTATATTATGTCTGGCCCCTGATTCTTAGCATCACCGGGTCATATCTACCCGACGAGTGGGCACGTAATGGGCAACAATAACTCGCAAAAACAAGGCACAAAACCAATATATATATAGATATATATATATATATATAGATATATATATATATATATATATATAATATATATATATATATATATATATATATATATATATATATATATATATATAGATATATCTATATATATATAACTATAAAACTTGAATTGAATATATAATTATTTGTGTATATAGACACATAGCATATATATCGATCTATATATATATATATATATATATATATATATATATATATATATATATATATATATATATATATATATATATATATATAATATCTTGAATAATAATAATATATATATATATATATATATATATATATATATATATATATATATATATATATATATATATATATTTATTATATATATTTATTTATTATATTAGTCATTATATATATATATATATATATATATAAATCTCTCTATATCTATATATATATATAATATATATAAATATAAACTTGAATTGAATATATAATTACAGTTGATACAGATGTCCGACTCCGTCCCCTATCCCACACTCTTTTCCCAGCGGAATATTCCGGACTGAAAGCAGTACGGATGCGCTTCCTGACTGCCTCTATTCTTCACCGCCACATTAATATGATTTTCAAAACGTCACACTGTCCTAATTAGGCGAATTACCGGCCCGTGAACGATCGTTCGTTTAAACGGGTTATAAAGCTTCTCGTCTGCTGCAGGACGTCCGCCTGATCCCGGACTTCTATAAGGCCTATAATTCACGACCCGGGGACGTCATTTGGACGCGATGAGAAAAACCAGTCCGGTGCTAAACTGGTTTAAGAGTGTTTTTTTTCCCTTCGGTGGAGGACGAAACGGGAAAGCCTGCCGCTCTTTGTTAATTAGTGTACGCAGTGTTCTTATCTCCGCCGTGCTTTACGTTAACGAGGCAGGGAAAGTGTGAAGGGAGAGAATACGTGTTTAATGTAATCTGTACATTCCGTTATATCCCGTTATATTTCTTTTTGTTTTTTTCTAAAGTCGTTATTTTATATTTTATATTTGTATTTATTTATTTTTTTATCTTAATAGTCTTGTTTTAAGGTCAGGGCAGTTTGCCTAAGCATTTCACTGCATATCGTATTGTGTATGACTGTGTATGTGACTAATACAATTTTAATTTATTCGTAAATATAAGAATGTAAATTTGTCATCATTTGATATAATCTCGTAAAATTGTAAGAAATAAATGCATGCTTGAAGAAGATACAGACTAGAAACCAGTTAAATGATCTTCTAGTTCTGTAATTATAAATATTATATTTGATAAAATATCTTGAAATACTTTTTTTTTTAAAGAACAAAATTTAAGTTTTAAAGTTTGCTTTTAATTTGTGTGAAAAAGATCCTAAAACCACATTTACTAAACGAGAATTTTTTTTTGTCTTTATCTCAATTTCTAATTAGAAATGTTTTTTAATAAAAATTTTAAATTAGAAATTCAGATAAAATATATATATAAAATATATTTAATATGAGAGATTTTTTAATGAAAATTTAAAATGAAAGTTAAAATTCAAATTAAAAAATTCTAATTAAAATTTTAAATTAAAAATTGAGATAAAAAAACTATATCAATATATATATATATATATATATATATATATATATATATATATATATATATATATATTAAGTGTATCGTATATATATAATACTAATGCACTGAAATCTTAAATCGTGCGTTTATTCCGTATATATATATATATATATATATATATATATATATATATATATATATATATATATATAGTGGGGCACGGTGGTTTAGTGGTCGGCCATGTGTGTGTGGAGTTTGTGCATGTTCTCCCCGTGCCTCAGGGGGTTTTTCTCCGGGTTCTCCGGTTTTCCTCCCCGGTCCAAAAACAAAACATGCACGGTAGGTTGATTGGCACCTTGGAAAATTGTAGTGTATGTATGTCTGTGTGTGTGTGTGTGTGTGTGTGTGTGTGTGTGTGTGTGTGTGTGTGTGATGGGTTGGCATTCCATCCAGGGTGTATCCTGCCTTCATGCCCATAGACGCCTGAGAAAGACACAGACTCCCTGTGACCCGAGGGAAGATCGGATAAAAGCGATAGAAGATGAATGAATGAATATATATATATATATATATATATATATATATATATATATATATATATAGACGGATGTAACGGATGGTGTTAAACATCCGATGCATGGACCAGCCTGGTTACGACGCCATCGTCTGGTGAATGGTGTGGTTATAGAGAATTAATCCGTGCTTCCTTTTTATGCAAAGCAGTTTGGACCCAAACAAAAAAACAACCAATCATGAAACGACATCGATGCAAACCCGGCGCAATCCCACTGCTTTGAATGGCGGCTCTGTGTTGGAAGGTTGACTGCCGTTCAAAAAGCAACAAAGCATTTGCATGTTCCAGGGATTCGATTGCTATAACATGACGAATGACGACACAAAGCCCAAAGTGAAGGGCGGGAACCAAAAATCATCGGCCACAAGCGGAGCTGAGCGATAAATCGTTATTAGCGATTTATTTGACTTTACGGTTTGTTGAAAAAAATCGATTTTACGATTTCACCTCGGTTTGGCACAACAGAGCTTCCGTAGTTCTCCGCCTCCCGTCCCGCATTTCGAGTCGAAATACAACATGCCGGCGCTCTGGCCAATCCGAAGAGCTGGTTTTCCGAGGGGGGGACGGGGTTTCATCGGAATTTCAATACATCGTAGGTGCACACACACTATGGTGCATGTTTTTGGAGCGGGGAGGAAACCGGAGAACCCGGAGAAAAACCCCCTGAGGCACGGGGGAGACGGGAATCGAACCCCAATCCTGGAGGTGAACGTGCTGCATCCATACAATTACATTTTATGTTTCCATTTTATGGAAGTTCTTTTCGCCCCAGTTTGTTTAAGAGGACACGGGCTTGTTCAAGGATCCAAAGGTGGTCTCCTGGCAAAAATGGGGCTCGAACCCCAACCTTCCGATCAGTAACCCAGCGCCTTAAACCACTGAGCCCCCGCCTCCTCCCAAAAATCATTGGGCAAACCCTGACGCTGAATAACTGTACGCATTCCTGACATAAACAAAACAAAACAGGGCTTTCCCCGAGGAAGGGAAACAGGATGCCGGAGACGGTCCGTGGGGACCCCGGTCCATGAAGACCTCATCAGCGTCAACAGGCGTCACTTCAGAGAGTGAGAATTGGAGAGTCCATAAAGTGGCTGGTTGTGGAAAATGAGATCCAAAGGAAAAACCATTGATCTTAGGTTGGGGGGGGGGGGGATTGAAGGAAAACCGGGAATACGCATGTTAACACTTTCGCTGGAGGAACAGAGCCCATTGTGTCGACAGGAAGTCATGGCGATTATGTAGATTTATATATAGAGAGTGTAAGTCCAGGGCGAAAATCCCGATAACGCTTTCCGACTTTTAATTCGAGACAGCGTTACCACATGTCCTCCAAACATTCGCTTTCCACATGGTCCCCATTAGATTTCTGGGGACGGATTTGTGTTTATTCAGATACATGAGACTTCCACCACCGATGTTATAAAGGCTTCACTTCATCCCAATGGTGTTCAATAGGGAGTGCTGTACAGGATAATTAAGTCCTAATAACACTAATAACCATGTCTTCGTTAAAAAAAAAAATGCTTGGTTTGTTTACAGACAGACGCAGGGAAGTAATGCAGTGTAAAAAGTTCGGTATTCCACTTAAGTAGATTTTTCTGGTATAAGTACTTCCCTGGTTGTTTTTTACGTTCACTAACTACATTTATTACGCCATTTTGACCTCTTTCCACCACATACGTCGACTAGTTCACGGAGCTAACAAGGCAGAAGGGCGCACGAAGTCCGTGTAACGTGGACGAGACAGACGACTATTGACTATCACTATTTTGAGGACCAGAACCTCTCTAGGTTTCCTTGATGTCTCAGGTGGTTTTTCATGTCCACGGACGCACCGCTCATTAGAGACAAATTCACAAGACAACGAGGTTTATTTATTCACGACCTCTCTGTTGAAACTTGATATTAAAGCAAAATATCTATATTTAAAATTGTTTTCTTAAATGTATTTTGTATCCTAACAATTTCCCTGTGGGATATATATATATATATCGTAGGTGCACACACACTCACACACTAGGGACAAATTTTCCAACCTATGGTGCATGTTTTTGGACCGGGGAGGAAACCGGAGAACCCGGAGAAAAAATATATGCTTTCCCTGTGAGATATTATATATATATATATATATATATATATATATATATATATATATATATATATATATATATATATATATCCCACAGGGAAAGCATATATATATATATATGCATTATATATATATATATATATATATATATATATATATATATATATATATATATATATATATATATTATATATATATATATATATATACATACACACACTGTATATCATTAATTCGGTCCAGAAAGCGACTTTGACTTAATCCAACGTTAACCGAACTGAATTATCCCATTTGTCCCAGGTTATGATCGGGGAAGTGATTAGCGCGTTCCTCTAGATGGCGCTCCAGGCGAACGCGATGGAAACTGAAGGAAACAACGTTAACCGACGGCAAATTCATGACGAAAAATCCTACGTTAGCTGAAGGCGACGACTGGGAGGTACCACTTATATATTTATATATATGTAATATATATATATATATATATATATATATATATATATATATATATATATATATATATATATATATATATATATATATATAGACACATATATGTGTGTGTGTGTGTGATTGTTGATTGATTCAACTATCTGATCATGATTAATCAGATGATTGCATGATTTAACTCATGATTAGCGACTTAATAGCACATTTGTATCTGTTATAAATGTACCTTACATTTATATTTTTCAAATTTTTAATTGTCTAATCAATATGCGCATGGATAAATACAGACACTTTACATTTACAGCCCTTATCCAGAGCGACTTACAACTGAGCAATTGAGGGTTAAGGGCCTCGCTCAAGGGCCCACTAGTGGTCCAGCTTGGTGGTGGTGGGGTTTGAACCTGTGTTCTTCCGGTCCAGAGAGTCCAACACCTTAACCACTGGGCTCCACCACCTCCCTACTTTATGCATTCATTCATTCATTCATTCATTCATCTTCTACCGCTATATCCGATCTTCCCTCGGGTCACGGGGAGTCTGTGCCTATCTCAGGCGTCTATGGGCATTAAGGCAGGATACACCCTGGACGGAATGCCAACCCATCGCAGGAGCACACACACTCACATTCACACACACATTCATACACTAGGGACAATTTTCCAAGGTGCCAATCAACCTACCGTGCATGTTTTTGGACCGGGAGGAAACCGGAGAACCCGGAGAAAAAACCCCCCTGAGGCACGGGAAGAACATGCAAACTCCACACACACATGGCCGAGACGGGAATCGAACCCGGACCCTGGCGGTGTGAGGCGAACGTGCTAACCACTACGCCACCGTGCCCCTACTTTATGCATATGTATGATTATTATTAGTGAAATGTAAATCATCAGAACAACAAACACAACTAGGTTTTTTTTTCTATGTTTCCACACGGACGCTTTAACGGACTCCATAGATAACGGGCGTGAGGCGTACAAAAGGCTTCTCAGACGAAGAAGAATGAATGAATGAATGAGTTTTTCCCTAAAAAAAAAAAAAAAAAAGAAAAAAAAAAAAAAAGAGAAAGAAAGAAAAAAAGTACATTTCCCCTCACAGGAATAAAAAGCAGATGTCGGCTTCGGGGAAGAAAAAAAAAAAAAGAAAAAAAAAAAAAGAAATAATTAAAAAGGAAGCTTTCACAATGTGTAATCCTTTCATTTATCTCCCGCTTCAGGAGAAGGAAGATCATCTGTGGCCTTCTCACCCCTTCAATCTTATTTATATAAGCAACAGACCGACTACTATGGTTACACTGCAAACAGAGGGAGCCAGAAAAGGCCAGAACAACACACAGGAACGTAAACCGTAAACAATGTATCCGCTAACGTTCCCTCATCCGATTAGCATGAAGCCCATTAGCGTGACACGAAGCGGCCTGAAAAACTACCGAATCGTCCTGCGTTTCCTCGTAACCAGGACCCTAAATAAAAAAACAACAACAAAAAAACACACGACCATTGTGACGAGTTCATGTTTCAAATAAGTGACATCACCGAGAATCGGTTCATGATGGCGTAAGCGATGTTTTCGTGAAGAAACGGAAGACTAGATGAGTCTTTTATTTGCCACATATACAGTGAAATTCTTGTTTTTGAGAGGTCATGATACAGCGCCCCCTGGAGGATAGAGGGTTAAGGGCCTTGCTCAAGGGCCCGAGCGTGGCAGGTTGGTAATGCAAGGGCTCAAACCCCAGACCAGTAGCAGAGTATCTTAAAACATGAAACCCTCACCCTATTCCTCATGCCGACACCCTGCACCTGACCTCATTATAACCACACACCATGTTTACACTTAATACAGCATGACCTCACTATCACCTCACACTTAGACCATGTTTACCCTCAATGCATCCTGACTTCACGCACTTCACGACCTCACCTCACACACCATGTTTAACCTCACTGCACCCTGACCTCACTATCACCTCACACTTACACCATATTTACCCTCACATACACCATATTTACCCTCACTTACACCATGTTTACCCTCACTGCACCATGACCTCACCTATCCACCTTCACTATCACCCTCACACTTACACCATGTTTACCCTCACGGCACCATGACCTCACATTAAACTTACACCATGACCTCACTTACACCTCACTGCACCATGAACCCTCACATACACCATATTTACCCTCACTTACACCATGTTTACCCTCACTGCACCATGACCTCACTATCACCTCACACTTAGACCATGTTTACCCTCAATGCATCCTGACTTCACGATCACCTCACACTTACACCATGTTTACCCTCACGGCACCATGACCTCACACTTACACCATGTTTAACCTCACTGCACCCTGACCTCACTATCACCTCACACTTACACCATATTCACCCTCACATACACCATATTTACCCTCACTTACACCATGTTTACCCTCACTGCACCATGACCTCACTATCACCTCACACTTAGACCATGTTTACCCTCAATGCATCCTGACTTCACGATCACCTCACACTTACACCATGTTTACCCTCACGGCACCATGACCTCACACTTACACCATGTTTAACCTCACTGCACCCTGACCTCACTATCACCTCACACTTACACCATATTTACCCTCACATACACCACTATGACTTACCCTCACTTACACCATGTTTACCCTCACTGCAACATGACCTCACTATCACCTCACACTTAGACCATGTTTACCCTCACTCCTGATCACGATCACCTCACTTACCATGTTTACCCTCACCACACTTGCACACCTGACCTCACTATCACCCTCACACACATTTTACCCTACCAACTCATCCTGCTACACACTTAATGACCCATGCCTCACTCACTCACAGTACACCATGTTTAACCCTCACTGCACCATGACCTCACACTTACACCATGTTTAACCCTCTCACACACCTGACCTCACTATCACCTCACACTTACACCATATTTACCCTCACATACACCATATTTACCCTCACTTACACCATGTTTACCCTCACTGCACCATGACCTCACTATCACCTCACAGTTATACCATGTTTAACCTCACTGCACCCTGACCTCACTATCACCTCACACTTACACCATGTTTACCCTCACTGCACCCTGACCTCACTATCACCCCACACTTATCACAATGTTTACCCTCACACCCTGCACACTTAACCATGTTACCCTCACTGCACATGACCTCACACTTACACCATGTTTACCCTCACTGCACACTGCACCATGACCTCACTATCACCTCAAACTTACACCATGTTTACCCTCACTGCACCCCACTCACAACATGACCTCACTATCACCTCACACTTATACCATGTTTACCCTCACTGCACCTTGACCTCACTATCACCTCATCACTTACACCATGTTTACCCTCACTGCAACATGACCTCACTATCACCTCACAGTTATACCATGTTTACCCTCACTGCACCTTGACCTCACTATCACCTCATACTTACACCATGTTTACCCTCACTGCAACATGACCTCACTATCACCTCACAGTTATACCATGTTTAACCTCACTGCACCCTGACCTCACTATCACCTCACACTTACACCATGTTTACCCTCACTGCACCCTGACCTCACTATCACCTCACACTTACACCATGTTTACCCTCACTGCACCATGACCTCACTATCACCTCACACTTACACCATGTTTACCCTCACTGCACCATGACCTCACTATCACCTCACACTTACACCATGTTTACCCTCACTGCACCATGACCTCACACTTACACCATGTTTACCCTCATGCACCATGACCTCACATCACCTCACACTTACACCATGTTTACCCTCACCTGACCTCACACTTACACCATGACCTCACTTATACAATGTTTACCCTCACTGCACCATGACCTCACTATCACCTCACACTTACACATGTTTAATCTCACTGCACCATGACCTCACTATCACACTTACACCATGTTTACTCACTACACCATGACCTCACTCATCACCTCACACTTACACCATGTTTACCTCACTGCACATGACCTACACCATCACACCCACACCACTGCATGGACTATACACTTACATTTATGTTTACCATGACCTACCTACCCTCACCTGACCTCACAAACTTACACCATGTTTCACCCTCACCTCACACTACACAAGTTTACCTCACTACACCTGACCTCACTACACCCACACTTATACATGTTTACCCTCACTGCATGACCTCACTTACCCTCACTGCACCCTGACCTCACTATCACCCCACACTTACACCATGTTTACCCTCACTGCACCATGACCTCACTATCACCTCACACTTACACCATGTTTACCCTCACTGCACCATGACCTCACTATCACCTCACAGTTATACCATGTTTACCCTCACTGCACCCTTGACCTCACTATCACCTCACACTTACACCATGTTTACCCTCACTGCACCCATGACCTCACTATCACCTCACACTTATACAATGTTTACCCTCACTGCACCATGACCTCATCACTATCACCTCACACTTACACCATGTTTACCCTCACTGCAACATGACCTCACTATCACCTCACACTTATACCATGTTTACCCTCACTGCACCTTGACCTCACTATCACCTCATACTTACACCATGTTTACCCTCACTGCACCCTGACCTCACTATCACCTCACACTTATACCATGTTTACCCTCACTGCACCGTGACCTCACATTTACACCATGCTTACCCTCACTGCACCATGACCTTCAATATCACCTCAAACTTACACCATGTTTACCACTCACTGCACCATGACCTCACTATCACCTCACACTTACACCATGTTTACCCTCACTGCACCATGACCTCACTATCACCTCACACTTACACCATGTTTACCCTCACTGCACCCTGACCTCACTATCACCTCCCACTTACACCATGCTTACCCTCACTGCACCATGACCTCACACTTACACCATGTCACTTACCTCACCTCACTGCACCATGACCTCACTATCACCTCACACTTACACCATGTTTAACCTCACTGCACCATGACCTCACTATCACCCCTCACACTTACACCATGTTTACCCTCACTGCACCATGACCTCACTATCACACCCCACACTTACACCATGTTTACCCTCACTACACCATGACCTCACTATCACCCTCACACTTACACCATGTTGACCCTCAATGCATCCTGACTTCACTATCACCTCAAACTTACACCATGTTTACCCTCACTGCACCATGACCTCACTATCACCTCACACTTACACGATGTTTACCCTCACTGCACCCTGACCTCACTATCACCTCACACTTACACCATGACCTCACTATCACCTCACACTTATACCATGTTTACCCTCACTGCACCATGACCTCACTATCACCTCACACTTACACCATGTTTACCCTCACTGCACCTTGACCTCACTATCACCTCACACTTACACCATGTTTACCCTCACTGCAACATGACCTCACTATCACCTCACAGTTATACCATGTTTACCCTCACTGCACCATGACCTTCAACTATCACCTCAACACTTACACCATGTTTACCCTCACTACACCATGACCTCACTATCACCTCACACTTACACCATGTTTACCCTCACTGCACCCTGACCTCACTATCACCTCACACTTACACCATGTTTACCCTCACTGCAACATGACCTCACTATCACCTCACACTTATACCATGTTTACCCTCACTGCACCTGACTCACATCACCTCACACTTACACCATGACCACTACCTCACACTTATACACATGCACCACTTGACCCTCACTATCACCTCATACTTACACCATGTTTACCCTCACTGCACCGTGACCTCACTATCACCTCACACTTACACCATGTTTACCCTCACTGCACCCTGACCTCACTATCACCTCACACTTATACCATGTTTTCCCTCACTGCACCCTGACCTCATTATCACCTCGCACTTATACCATGTTTTCCCTCACTGCACCATGACCTCACACTTACACCATGCTTACCCTCACTGCACCATGACCTCACTATCACCTCACACTTACACCATGTTTACCCTCACTGCACCTTGACCTCACTATCACCTCACACTTACACCATGCTTACCCTCACTGCACCATGACCTCACTATCACCTCACACTTACACCATGTTTAACCTCACTGCACCTTGACCTCAGTCACCTCACATTTACACCATGTTTACCCTCACTGCACCCTGACCTCACTATAACCTCACACTTACACCATGTTTACCTCACTGCACCCCCCCCCCCCCCTGACCTCACAGTCACCTCAACCTCACCCTCACCAAACTTTCACCTTCACCTCAACCTCACCCTTCGCCTTCACACTCATCAGCTTCATACTCACTTTACCCTCACACACCCAAACCCTTTTCACTCCCTCACCCTCACCTCACTTCCACCCTCACACCTTCACTGGAACTATCACTGCCTCCTCACCCCAACACACACTCACAGCATTAACACCAGGACTGCTGCCATGGAAAAGCTGCATACATCCCCCCCCCCCAAAAAAAAAACATTTAAAGATCACAGCATGAAAAACTGTCCTATATTGCTTTATAAGTGATTTGATAAGTACACAGTGATCTGATCCGTGCGCTTTTTGTTACGTAGCATAAATAAAAATATAAAAAATACATTTTAAATTAGGTTATAAACGTTTACTGCACTGTTTCCTTTACATTTCAGATCAACACATTCCTCTATGTTTTCATTCTGTCGCCTCTTCATCGCTCCGTGTTTAGTTAAACGAATTTCTTCTAAGTTTATGTTTTACGTATCGTAACGCACATAGCCGTTAATGAGAGTATTCTCGGTGCGTTATGAAAAGCATCGTGTAAAAAGTTATTCATTCATTCATCTTCTAGCACTTTATCCGATCTTCCCTCGGGTCACGGGGAGTCTGTGTCTATCTCAGGCGTCTATGGGCATTAAGGCAGGATACACCCTGGATGGAATGCCAACCCATCACACACACACACACACACACACACACACACACACACACATTCATACCACTAGGGACAATTTTCCAAAGTGCCAATCAACCTACCGTGCATGTTTTTTTTGGACCGGGGGAAACCGGAGAACCCGGAGAAAAACCCCCTGAGACACGGGGAGAACATGCACAAACTCCACACACACATGGCCGAGACGGGAATCGAACCCGGACCCTGGCGGTGTGAGGCGAACGTGCTAACCACTACGCCACCGTGCCCCCTGTAAAAAGTTAATCGGGGGAAAATAAAAGTCTGCAGTCAGTCTGGCGTTACGGCCGGGGCCGATGAAACGCTTCCCGCGAGACTTTAAACGCTTATCACATAATGAATTGTTTGTGACATTGAAGTCTCGCCTCTCGGGGGCTGGCGTTACAACGCTTGAGCAGAGGAATAATGACATCAAGTGTTTAAAGGGGAAACGGCACATTATTATAAGTATAAAAACAATAAGCCTGTAAATAACGGTTACTGACTTATCATTCATTCATTCATTCATTCATCTTCTACCGCTTTATCCGATCTTCCCTCGGGTCACGGGGAGTCTGTGTCTATCTCAGGCGTCTATGGGCATTAAGGCAGGATACACCCTGGATGGAATCCCAACGCCCATCACAGGACACAGACACACACACACACACACAACATTCATACACGAGGGACAATTTCCAAGGTGCCAATCAACCTACCGTGCATGTTTTTGGACCGGGAGAAAACCGGAGAACCCGGAGAAAAACCCCCTGAGGCATGGGGAGAACATGCACAAACTCCACACACACACATGGCCGAGACGGGAATCGAATCCGGACCCTGGCGGTGTGAGTCGAACGTGTTAACCACTAAGCCACCGTGTCCCCTCACTGACTTATCAATAAACTTAATTATTAGATCAAATTTAATCGTTAAAAAAAAACGTAAAATTTTTATTTATCATAGTGAATTGCTTTTTTTTTTTTAATATTTATGTAATTTATGTAAATTAACAAAAAATATATCCCACGAGCGCATCACAGAACTATAAACCCGTTACAAATTAGCCCCACAATCCCTCCAGACATTGGACATGTGCAAATAGGAACCGATTTCCTGTTGTTGGGAGTGGAGTTTCCTGTTAAACGCTGAGAGCAGGCTGGTGAACCTGGCACGCAGGAGGCCTCCGGGCGCTCGGATGCTACCTAATCTCTAATTAACACGGATAAACAAGCGATCACGGTCGCTATTTCCGTAACCGAGCACCACGTTTCCTCGAATCTCGTCGTCCTCGTTGGCAGATTTCTTTGCTTGGGCCTGAGGTGTGTATGAGGGATGCTCGTGACGCGGGAATGTTGGTGTTTGATTGCGAGACGAAAAAAGGGACAGGGAGGAAACCGCCGATCTGTCTGGGATATATATATATTATATATATATATATTATATAGATATATATATATATATATATATATAAGATAGTCATTTAATTATCAATATTCAATAATAATCAAGTATTATCAGGATAATCGCACGATTGCCATTCAAACTAACGACGTTTAATTCTCTATCAAATGAACATGGCACATGGACAATAAGGAGAGGTTAGGCACATATAAGGAGGAGGAGGGGAGATGATTTAAGGAGGAGGAGGAGAGAGGAAGAGGCGGGGCAATGGGGAAAGGAAAGGGAATTTTAGAGAGAGAGAGAGAGAACGTAAGAGAGAGGAGGAGGAGATATAGAGATGGAGAGGTTGGCAAGAGAGAGAGGAGATTGAGAGATGAGGAGAGTGACACAAACAAATAAAACCAATTATATATTAGGTCAATTTAATATATATATATACACACACACACCACACACACCACACACACACACACACAATATATATATTCTGCATGTGTTACATGTGTTTTATAGGTAGAATTTTTTTTTTTTGGAAACACTCCAGAGGAAAGCAGGTGAAAGCATGACGTGTAAGTAAAACAGTCCTGGGTTAGTATTTATGGCAGTCTTCCACGTACAGCTGTAGGCCAGAAATGACGTGACATACAAGAGAAAGAGTCGGAGGAGGTCATGAGGTCACGCCCACAGACACTTCAAGGACGTAAAAGTGCTCGAGTTTCCACACACTGGTTTAACTCCACTCGGATCAACGGCGTTTTGTTTTTTTGCAATGACGTATCGCTTTTCACGTGAGGTTAAGCAAACCTGAAACAACTTCCTACAGGAAGGAAGGAAAACTTCAAACACCCTGGTGGCTGAATGAGCACGAATCGTTTCTGTCTGTAGTGCGACGAAACAATTATAAACATAAAATACAAATATTTACATTGGCAATTTTACATTTTGCATGATAATAACCTCATAAGGGGCACGGTGGTTTAGTGGTTAGCACGTTCGGGGTCCGGGTTCGATTCCCGTCTCGGCCATGTGTGTGTGGAGTTTGCATGTTCTCCCCGTGTCTCAGGGGGTTTTTCTCCGGGTTCTCCGGTTTCCTTCCCCCGGTCCAAAAAAACATGCACGGTAGGTTGATTGGCACCTTGGAAAATTGTCCCTAGTGTATGAATGTGTGTTGTGTTGTGTGTGTGGGGTGTGTGTGTGTGTGTCCTGTGATGGGTGGCATTCCATCCAGGGTGTTATCCTGCCGTAATGCCCATAGACGCCTGAGATAGACACAGACTCCCCGTGACCCGAGGGAAGATCGGATATAGCGGTAGAAGATGAATGAATGAATGAATGAATGATTAACCTCATAAAAGAAACCTATGCCATGGGTTACTATGATGGGACTGTGTATCCATGTGTCCGGTCCGGGTTGTCTAGTCGAAAGCTGACCTGACAGCGGCTTCGACACGGAGCTCCGGCCTCTAAATGGCTTATTGGCTTAATCCGTCATGACGTCACCATCCTCAGACCAAGGCCAAAGCCCTACAGGACCACAGTGTCAATGTGCTGCAGAATGTACGCTCAGCATCGACGCTATTCATCTCACACCACTTAACAATTCACTTTCATAATCAATTCAAAAACCCTTCTATAAATAATTCCACATATTCAGCTTAAAAAAAAAAATATATAATATATATATATATAATATATATATATATATATATAATTTTTTCCGCTTACTTTAAAAAATATCATATATGGGTTAAGATGATACTCTTACTTTCACAAGCTGATTGTTTTAACTGTAATAGTATATTATATATATATATATATATATATATATAGATATATATATATATATATATATATATATAAGATATATTATAATGTACATTATTGCTTTTCATGTTTCTAATACTCTACACTAACTGTAACCAGATGTTATAATGCTATACAATTATTTAATAAAATTATTGACTATTTAATATTTATTTTATTCTGGAATTTATTCTTTTAATATTAATTTCCTGTTCATTACAATGTTATTTTGTTTAGTGGTGGTTTGAAGTGTAAAATATGGGACGTGGCTCCTTTAAGAATTGTGTTCCGGTTGCTTTTTCCATATAAACTGGTGATACGGTGTTTAGGTTATACGGAAGCGCTTTATTGCGTTCAGAAAAATGCGCTTTATTGCAGTAATACGGATTTGGGAATGCGATGCGCTTGCGTAAGGTTCCATACGGTAATATACGCTAATATAGTGAGGAGATCGTACCTGTTGTGAATGCGCAGCTAGGGGGCGTAATTCGGGGGAAATTTCGGAAGCGTGAGTGAATGCGCTGAACGTTTCTTTATTCATTCGTTCTTTGTTGTCCGTTTATTGGTAAAGAGTGAAGGAGCAGATCACTCACATAGCAATGCACACCGCGTTAATCACGCCTTCATAACATTAGCGCCGTTAAAGTCAATTTGCGTTAACGTGAAAGTAAGGGAAAGTTGATAATGCGTCAACTTTGACATATATATGTATACAGGGCATACAAGGACATGTTTTTAACACCGTGTGATCCTGTTCCTG
Organism: Kryptopterus vitreolus; assembly: GCA_030449085.1. Taxonomy (NCBI): domain Eukaryota; kingdom Metazoa; phylum Chordata; class Actinopteri; order Siluriformes; family Siluridae; genus Kryptopterus; species Kryptopterus vitreolus. Next base: position 23,059,150 of record JACRUU010000013.1, read on the forward strand.
ATTATTTAAGTCACAGATCAAGGCTTGTTACATAACCGAGACGCCAGCTGTATATATACGCTCTAACAAGGATCCCCGCGATCTTAAGAGACAAGGAAAGAAAAAAAAATAACACGCGCACACAAAACTTAAAGAAAAAAAAAAAAAAGAATCAAATGTGTATTCCGTCCCTGCTTTTATCATTTGTTCTCCGACGATTTGATAAAGAAAAAGGTCACAATTTGAAAGATAGCTAATCGGATGACATTCAGACTCGGAGGAAAAAAAAAGTCTGGTGCCCTTTTACAGGCGCGCTGATGAAACGGAGAAGGTCATCTGTGGTCGGGCGATGGGAGACGGGAGCCGGATGACGAGCGCCGTCAGCGCGATGGAGAGGCGTCTAACGTTCGCGTGGACCACCTGTATGACAGAGGACAAAACTGAAACCCGAGCCGAAAAGGCGAAGCGATATCTTGTGAACTTTCACATTGTGATCTTGTCGCTGAATAGCAAGTGCTACTGTATATCTCCGGACACGCATCCTGCAAGAGGGTGTCGGTGTACCGGGCCTCCGATTAAAGAGCCGTTGCGCCTTTGTGTGTGTGTGTGTGTGTGTGTGTGTGTGCGCCTTGAAAAGTGAAGTCCATGGGGAACGGTTTTGGAGTGGTTTTGTTTTACCGCGACCGCAAATCCAACAGGTCCGTAACTCCATCCGGCTTTTAAAAAACGCCCAGGTGATGAGGAAACCCATCTCGACGACTTGGTTCTTAGTTACCTTCGGTACGTGGCCGTGTTTAGGGAGGTTACTCTCGGATGAGGAGCGAAGGCGGATCGAGTTAAACCATGTAGGTCGCTTAAATGGATTCCGGATCCTCCCGGCGTTCACCCAAGACGCCACTTTTGAAAAGGCACCATTTGTGTTTTCTTTTTGTTTTCCCCTCCCGGTGAGGTACAGCAGTGCCGCTCCGCTCGGAAAGCGAAAGGATTTGGCTCATTAGTCAGTGACACAGTGTCTGGCGCTTAAACCCCGAGGTCCTGTCCTGAATCTATATCACAGGGATTCAATTTGGCTCTATTCCCTCGACTGGAACAATGTATATAAATATTTTAGACAGGTGCAAAAATACAGAGGTTATACAATATGCCAGATGTACTCGGTGTATCCTAAAAAAAATATGATGGAACAAAGAGGTTCTTGTACAAATTCTGAGGAAGTCGGGAGGAGAATACCTATTACGATCTTTCGGGAGAAAAACCAAAGAGCATGCGTTATTTTTTCCTCAAACCACATTTTTTTTCTACTTTTTAATATTAAAAATATTCTTCCTCCTCTGGTTAAGGGTCGCCACAGCGGGCAGGAATCCTTATAAACACAAACACATGTCCTCGCAAATACGACTTCACAAACACAAATGATTGCAAACACGAGTCCTGCAAATGAGTCCTCACAAAGACAAATCCTCACATCAATATGTCTTTAAAAACATGACCTTTCTTAAACGATAATCATTACAAGCATAAGTCCGCAAAAAGATGAATTACTTTTCATATTTACAGAAATATATATCCTCATATATTCATCACAAGTTCTCATAAACACAAGTTCACATGAACACAAATGCTCACAAACACAAATTTGCATAAACACAGATCCTCACAAACACAGGTCCTCACAAAGTCAAGTTCACATGAACAAAAATTCTCACAAACACAAATTTGCATAAACACAAATCCTCACAAACACAGGTCCTCACAAACACAGGTCCTCACAAACACAAGTCTGCATAAACACAAATCCTCAGAAACACAGGTCCTCACAAACACAAGTCTGCATAAACACAAATCCTCAGAAACACAGGTGCTCACAAACACAAGTTTGCATAATACAAAGATTCATAAACAAAAACCTTCACAAACACAGGTCCTCACAGAAGAGGTCCTCATAAACACAAGTTGGAAAAAACAAAAATCTTCAAAAGCACAAGTTTTCATAAACACCAATCCTCACAAACACAAGTCTGCATAAACACAAATCCTCACAAGCACAGGTCCTCACAAACACAAGTCCGTATAAACACAAATCCTCACAAACACAGGTCCTCACAAACCCAGGTCCTCACAAACACAGGTCCTCACAAACACAAGTCTGTATAAGCACAAATCCTCACAAACACAGGTCCTCACAAACACAAGTGTGTAAAAACACAAATCCTCACAAACAAAGGTCCTCACAAACACAGGTCCTCACAAACACAAGTCTGTATAAACACAAATCCTCACAAACACAGGTCCTCACAAACACAAGTCTGCATAAACACAAATCCTCACAAACACAAGTCTGCATAAACACAAATCCTCACAAGCACAGGTTCTCACAAACACAAGTCTGTATAAACACAAATCCTCACAAACACAGGTCCTCACAAACACAAGTCTGCATAAACACAAATCCTCACAAACAAGTCCTCACAAACACAAGTCTGTATAAGCACAAATCCTCACAAACAAAGGTCCTCACAAACACAGGTCCTCACAAACACAAGTCTGCATAAACACAAATCCTCACAAACACAGGTCCTCACAAACACCTCCTGAGGAGCAAACGTGGCAGTGGCTGAATGTCCATTTTCAAACACAGTACATAAATGATAATGAAAAGCATTAAATGTAATAAAGTGGTACAGTAATGTTCTCCCGTTCCACTTTTCCACACACTGTGTTTCGGGACTGCTGGGAATCGTGAGGACTGAATACAGAAGATTTTAACTGGGTAAAATGTCAACACTGTTATCTTGTATGCTTTTGTTTGATTAGTGGAAAAAAGTTTCAGGCTACAGGGTCGTTGCTGATTTCTGGTCTCACCATGGCCACAAGGATACAATCAAAACATAGCTGAGAGCAGAGTCCGGTATCTCCACACAGAGAGCTCTCATTCAGATGGAGATAAGCAGAATGAAGTGAGCTCTGTGTTGTCCTGCTCGGCAAAAAAAAAAAAAAAAAAAAACGGTGAAGAAAAGAAGCAGAAACTTCTCCAAACATTTCAATCCCAGTCCGGATCAAACCTGGGCTCCATTTCTCGCTTTAAGAATTTATATGTTAATAAATGCTGTACAACAAAAAACAAAATATGATGCTGCATCACATGACAAATCTACAAATAAAGATAAAAATGAAAACGCTATTTTTACAGTCATCTCCAGTCGGACTGGATTTATCCCAATGACTTTCCGATGCGACGCATTATAACAACCATAAGGTCCAAAACCTGCCGTATATCTTCATAAAAACTGTTGTTGTTTCAGGTTATCGTAGCAGATTTACCTTGTTGATGGAAATCTGAACGGTTCTTACACCGAAATTATACGTAAAAATAAAAAGGCGCTAACGGTTATTATATTAATCCCTGCCTGGATCGGATGTAGCGCTCTACATGCTAATAATGCGATGCAATTTGACCACCGATAAGGTTGCCAACATCTTCTGAAAATCTGTTCAGCACAAAATGAATTGACTAGCTATTAATAAATAAATCCATCTAGATCAAATATAATCCCTCGATAATAACCATTTATGACATGTTATGAGTCTACATAATGTCTGATTATGTCTGTTTACCAAGGAGGTGACTAAGGAAGTCTCGAATCAAGGCAGCACGCCTACCTCCGTCAAACACACCTAGTGTGAGAATAAGAAATGGTCCAATCACGTGCTGAACATCTTCAGAAAACACCTTGATGAAGACGGACCTCTTCTATAGATGATGAGGAACCCGAGGGAACCTCCTGTGAAAGACTTTACTATTTATATGGGAGGGTGTGGCTCCGTGGTGCTGGGCTGCTGATCGGAAGGTCGGAGTTCGAGCCCCAGGATCGCCAGGCTGCCACCCTTGGGTCCTTAACCGTCTGTGCTCCAGGGGGCGTCGTTTCATGGCAACCATTTCCCTGTGATGCTGATCTGAATGTCGGGGTTCGAGCCCCAGTATCGCCAGGCTGCCACCCGTGGGTCCTTAACCGTCTGTGCTCCAGGGGGCGTCGTTTCATGGCAACCATTTCACTGTGATGCTGATCTGAAGGTCGGGGTTCGAGCCCCAGTATCGCCAGGCTGCTACCCTTGGGGCGCCGTATCATGGCAACCATTTCACTGTGCTGCTGATCTGAAGGTCGTTCGAACCATTTCACTGTGCTGCTGATCTGAAGGTCGGGGTTCGAGCCCCAGTATCTTCAAGCTGCCACCCTTGGGTCTTTAACCTTCTGTGCTACAGGGGGCGCCGTTTCATGGCAACCATTTCACTGTGCTGCTGATCGGAAGGTCGGGGTTTGAGCCCCAGTATCTTCAAGCTGCCACCCTTGGGTCCTAAACTGTCTGTGCTCCAGGGAGCACCGTTTCATGGCAACCATTTCACTGTGATGCTGGTCTGAAGGTCGGGGTTCGAGCCCCAGTATCACCAGGCTGCTACCCTTGGGGCGCCGTATCATGGCAAACATTTCACTGTGCTGCTGATCGGTAGGTCGGGGTTCGAGCCCCAGTATCTTCAAGCTGCCACCCTTGGGTCCTTAACCGTCTGTGCTCCAGGGGGCGCTGTTTCATGGCAATTATTTCACTGTGCTGCTGATCGGAAGGTCGGGGTTCGAGTCCCAGTATCGCCAAGCTGCCACCCTTGGGTCCTTAACTGTCTGTGCTCCAAAATGTGTCTTTCGCATTTCTGGTTCTAATACAGCAGGGGTGGGGAAAATAACGGCCTAAGATTGGTACAGAAATGTCCAAATCGAATCATATAATTATGACTGCATTCATTAGACCTTGTCCTGTAATTTGCCCGACGTTCCACCAGATGGCGCATTAAGCACGGTGATACATCGAGTAGTAACATGAATGCCTTTTATATGTTTTATGTTTGATATGTATGGATCTGGTGCGGGCCCGGCCCTGTCTGTAAACATTTAAAAAGTCAATATGGCCCATGAGCCAAAATGTTTGCCCCCCCCACAAACACACACAGGACTAAAAACATCCACTTACCAATATTTCTACCTAAAGAATCATCTCTTTAAATTCATCATTCTGGGTTTCTAAACATATACAATGTACTAATCAACAACCAGGGGACACGGTGGTTTAGTGGTTAGCACGTTCGCCTCACACCGCCAGGGTCCGGGTTCTATTCCCGTCTCGGCCATGTGTGTGTGGAGTTTGTGCATGTTCTCCGCGTGCCTCAGGGGGTTTTTCTCCGGGTTCTCCGGTTTCCTCCCCCGGTCCAAAAACATACACGGTAGGTTGATTGGCACCTTGGAAAATTGTCCCTAGTGTATGAATGTGTGTGTGAGTGTGTGTGTGTGTGTGATGGGTTGGCATTCCATCCAGGGTGTATCCTGCCTTAATACCCATAGACGCCTGAGATAGACACAGACTCCCCGTGACCCGAGGGAAGATCGGATAAAGCGCTAGAAGATGAATGAATGAATGAATAATCAACAACCGGCCAACAGATGGCAGCACAGGGCTGCTCGCACAGTCACAGGGAGCACCGACTTCCATTAGTCAGTGAGCCATAAGACATAGTCCTTTGTACATCCTGTGCTATTATGACCACTTGCTATGCCACTAAGTTGTTTTTTTGTGAGTTTATCCCCAGAAGACGACGCCATCGCACTTCTTCCGCACCATCCAGACTTCGCCCAAGACGAAGATTCTCCTCAGAAGCAGGTTGCTGTTTTGACACGGCTGCGGCGATTCACCAGGAGTTGCCTGATTCGCTTTGAAAAGAAGACTTACAGGATGCATTCCAGAAGCGGCAGGCATGCTGAGAGCGCTGCATTTCAGCCACTATGATAGCGCGTAAACATAAATAAATAAAGTACTTCCATGTACACAGAACTTGTGGAGGCAACAACCGTATCAATCCGTAACTCTGCAAATATGTGCGTGTCTGAAGAATCTTTGCAATAGAAAGTAGGACGTTTACAGGGGTAGAACTTACGCAACAGACTGTCATGACGGTATCCATGGCAATGGCTATAAAGGACTGACGACGCTTTATTCAAACCTTACAATAGGTAACTTTGAGGTTTTCGTTTGCATGTTATTCTTTTGTCTGTAAAAAAAAAACCATTCATTCATTCATTCATCTTCTAGCGCTTTATCCGATCTTCCCTCGGGTCACGGGGAGTCTGTGTCTATCTCAGGCGTCTATGGGCATTAAGGCAGGATACATCCTGGATGGAATGATAACCCATCACAGGGCACACACACACACTAGGGAAAATTTTACAAGGTGCCAAATAAATAAATTAGGGAGGAAACCGGAGAACCCAGAGAAAAACCCCCTGAGACACGGGGAAAACATGCACCCACACATGGCCGAGACGGGAATCGAACCCGGACCCTGGCGGTGTGAGGCGAAGGTGCTAACCACTAAACCCCCGTGCCAGATCAGGTTCTTTCAAAATATTTCTCCGGACCGAATTCCGGTCTGGGCACGGTGGTTTAGTGGTTAACACGTTCGCCTCACACCGCCAGGGTCCGGGTTCGATTCCCGTCTCGGCCATGTGTGTGTGGAGTTTGCATGTTCTCCCCGTGCCTCAGGGGGTTTTTCTCCGGGTTCTCCGGTTTCGGTTTCCCCCGGTCAAAAACATGCACGGTTAGGTTGATTGGCACCTTGGAAAATTGTCCCTAGTGTATGAATGATGTGTGTGTGTGTGTGTGTGTGTGTGTGCCCTGTGATGGGTTGGCATTCCATCCAGGGTGTATCCTGCCTTAATGCCCATAGACACCTGAGATAGACACAGACTCCCCGTGACCCGAGGGAAGATCGGATATAGCGGTAGAAGATGAATGAATGAATGAATTCCGGTCTCTGGTACGCGATCTTGATCTAACCTGGGCGTTTTTTTTTTCTTTCCTTCTTTCCGCAATGACACTGAACAGTGAAGCAGATCGTGAAAAAGTGTATTAATAAAATGTTTTGGAGGGAAAATGAAAGCTTTGGTACAAGGAGTTGCTGGACATAAAACAGGGAATCGGAACGATCTACGCGCTTGGCTCCAAACTGCCTGCAGATGGTACGTTCTCTTGCGTGGTGAAAAAAGAAAGAAAAAAAAACATGCATACTGCTCCGGTCTCTCTACACACACACACACACACATACGCACATGTGTGAACCTTCTACAGATGGTCTTCTACGATTGTTTGCCGTGTGACATGAGGCTATAAGCAGAGCGGCGGATTTTTACAAGCCCAGCGGAAAAGCGCTGCTTCCTGACTACCGGTCGTTTCCCGGCAAAGCGATATCAAGTATCCCACGTTCATTTGCTTTATGGTTATGTTTTTTTATTTCAGAATCAGGAGGTGGAACGGAATGAAAATGGAGTTTGTTGTTTTTCCCAGGGAAATGCTCCGAGACAAAGGACATTCCCTTCACTCCCTGCACTCCAGCGTGAGGCTCGGATCTTCCCGAAGCCTCGGCAAGGCTGTATTAAAGGCACTTGCGCCGCAAAATCTGGCCGGCATTATGACTGATCCGCTGGGGTGGAAGCCAAAATGAGGCCCATCCGCCCCGGCCTGCATGCCAAGTCAAATAGCTCTCTGCTCTCACCTCTTTGCAGGAGCCCGGAGCGGGAGGTGGTAAGAGCCGGACACCATTTCTGAGCTCGGATGAAGGAATGCACCTCTGATGTATGACCTGTATCCATCTCCCCTCTCGCCTCCCCTATGCAAACCACCCCTTCCCAACCCCCTCCCCCCCCTGCCCCCCACCTCAACCTTCAGTAGAATAGCCCCCCCCTCCCGAACCTTCCTCGAACCTCTCCCTCCCTTTCACAGGCCCCCCGTTTCTCTCGCTGCCGTTGTTGCAGTCACAAAAAAAAAAGCCCAGGAGGACAGGGTCTTTCACGCTCGAGTCGCAGGGGCCTCCTTTTTAAGAAGGAAACGTGGCATCCAACGTGACCCGCAGCGAGGGCCGAGGGCCGAGCGCTCGCTTCGTAGCCCGCCCGTTCCGTCTACGCGTCTAAATATTTTTAACTTCGGTTTGAAGACGCCTCGAATTTCAGCAATATTAGGATAGTGGACGGCTTGGTTTGGGCTCCAAGGTCGACTAAACCGGAGTATTCACGCCAAAAACGCACAGCTCGGTCGACAAGCGTAGTGTTGTTGTTTATTCTCCCGTGAAAGAAAACGTTTACACCTTAAATAAACGTCGGAGAAGCCGCGGAGGCGCCTCCACCCGTCCAATAATGTGATCCAAACCCAAACAAACGGGTGCAACGAGCTAACTGTAGATACGCAACACACACACATACGCGACAAGGCCAAGTCTACGAGACGGACTACAGACGTGACCAGACAGACGTCTGCATGTGTGTAAGACAGGGACCACGGGGCGTTTTAAAATCCTCAATTCTGATTGGTCAGGTTACAATTATTGGCGTTTGACGACTTACATTTTATCTCGCACGTACAACCGAGCAACTACATGGTGAAGGGCCTTACTGAGGGGCCCCACGAGTGGACTTCATGTTGGAACTTTGGAAAGGCCACACTCATACTCTTCAGCAGGGTGGGGGGGGGGGGTCGTTTGGGGTGATAGCTCAGCCCTTAGCCTCTGGACCGGAAGATCACAAATCCACCAGCATGTCACCACTAGCGGGCCCTTGAGCATGGCCCTTAAGCCTAAATTGTAAGAGCTTCTGGTGGTGGTGGGGGAGGGGGGGGGTGTAAACTTTATTTTTTGTTCCAGTAAAGATATATTTATGTCAGAGTGAACTCTTTATTTTCAGGCAACAAACTGACATGCAAATTCTTCGGAATCATGCCTGGTCTGTCTGGCAGCTTGGATTAGCGCTGACCGACTTTTTCCAACCATGCGGTGGTTCCTTCCCAAACCGTCGGAGGCGCACAATTGTTACAGGATGCCTTTGAAGGTGCTAACAATACCCCCCCCCCCCCCCCCCCCCCCCCCCCCCGAACAAATCCGACATCTTCCCAGAAGTGGAGCGTGAGGTTGAAAAGGCCTCTGCGAACATTTAACGTATTTTTACGCTAACACACTCACACACACACACACTATAGATGCTAGCTGTTAGCGAGTGGTGTTTAATGGATGAAGAAGGAAAGCACTCGAGTGGCAGACGATCGTGCGAGGCTTTTTTTTTTCTCCTCCTGAGTCACGAATGTGTACAGGAAAGGAAGGACATCATTTGCATCTCTTTCTTTGCATCGTGCACCGCCAAACAGCTCGGAGACGACAAAACTGCCGCCATCCGAACATGCAAAAATGTCAACGAGTGAGTCAGCACACCATGAGAAACAATACAAACACACACACACACACACACACACACACACACACACACACACACAGATGCTGAATGATGTCTGTCATCAATCGTAATGGTTATTGTTGTGGACGCCAGGGTGTGGGACAGAACCGGTTTGTGAATCAAGGGTGGAGCCGGAGACGGTGTGCGTTTTCGAGGGTGGAACCACGGTATCTGGGATTCCACCGGGGTCGTAGGCAGGTGCGTCCCCAAACCCCCCAAAAAAACAAGAAACCAATCAGAGATTGCGGTCTGCCCGAGACCGAACAGGAAGTGAGACAGTTAGGTGGTTGACCACGCCCCCCTGACACCACAATGACTTTCTCTTTATATATATATATATATATATATATTTTTTTTTTTTTTTTTTTTTTCATTTTTTTAATATGTATATTTTTTTATTTTTATTTAATTATTTTTTCTCATAGAAGTCTATACAGGTCTTCATAGTCAATTTAATATGACCAACTTTTTTCAAATTAAAAACTTTACAAGTGTAATTTTTGATCATATTTATTAATCATTAATAGTAATTAATTAAATAATTTATTTATCATTAATAGTAATAGAATTCTTATAATTTTTTTTTTGGTATCAAATTTAATAATTTTTTATTCCAAGTTGTTAATTAAATAATTAAATATTCAAGAGTAATATTAAATATTAAACGATATACATACATACATACATATATATATATATATATATAAAATTTCCTTTTTGAAACATGTTTTATTTATTTTTATATAAATAAAACATATTGTTAATGTTTTTTATAAATAATGCTATGTCTTTATAACTAGAAGAAAATGAATAATATAAATATAATATATATATATATATATATATATATATATATATATATATATTATATATACACAATACAATTTAATATAAAACAAATACAATATATATATATATATATATATATATATATATACGGCTGTAAAAGTTGAGTGTCCCAAAACTTTTGCCCTGCCTCTACATTTTAAGTGTATAATAATTACAATAAGCCTATTATATTAAGTGTTTATAAGCATAATTCATTACTAATGACATAATTATGATGACTCGCATTGTTTATCTGTGCTAGTCCTACATTAAAGCGCTTCTCGATGCTGATTGGTCGGGATGGCGTGATTCATTTTCTCTGCAGGAAACTCTCGCATTGGTGCAACAGGAAACCACACGCGAAACCGCAACCCGTTTCTATAGTAACAGCTCATTCACGGGAACATTCGCTCTACGCGACGGATATGATCCGGATTAGACGGGTAATAAACATGTTATAACCGCTGAGGGCTTTTGTATAGGGTACGGAAGTTATGAAAGGAGTCTCCAGTGTATGAAGGTTTGGAACATCTCCAAGGCGGAGGAGTTTTTCTTTGCGTCTATCGTGACAAGCTGTTGTGTGTGTGTGTGTGTGTGTGTGTGTGTGTGTGTGTACATATGTTGTAAGCAAGAGAGAAAAAGAATCCTGTACAGGAATGACTGTTTATAGCTGCTATAAAAGCAGGAACCTCTTTCTTGGCCGGTGTAGTCTCATGTAGTCATAAAAAGATATAAAAAGAACGTGTTCATGCTTTGGGAATAAAATGTAATTTGAAAAAAAAAAGAGAAATAGGAGAGAATAAAGCGCTCCTGAATGCTCGGCCCGTAGGGAACATAATGGCATTTTCTCCACACATTAACAGCACCGAGCTCATGGTTTTATATCAGACACTCAATCTGCTGCTTTTCTTACTTTTATATCATGTTTAATTGGCCTTTATGGACAGAAGCCTGTCCTCTGGATTGAACGTCTGGATTTTTCTTGTTGTTGTTGTTGTTGTTGTTGTTGTTGTTGTTGTTGTTGGAATGAAATTCTACTGTACATGGATGTAGGCATGTAGACTTGTAAAAAAATCTTTGTACTTTTTTTGGCAGCAATATTAGTAATATTTTGTAAAAATAACACTTCATTTTTTTTTTATCGAATCTATTTTGTATTATTTCCAACATATTATTGAAAATATATATTATATTATTCACCTTTATATATTTATTTATTTATGTATTTTTTTTTCATTTATTTTTTGCTTCGTTTTTATACTTTATAACATTTTATTTAAAAAAAAAAAAGGGCAGAAATATCCTTTACAGTATATTTTGAAAAATGCGATATTTACCCCAAAATTACTACTATTAATATTACCAGTACTATTACTATAATTATAATAATAATAATATTAATATTATACTATTTTATTTTTAGACTAAAATCCATTTCCAGTAATATTTCTAATTGCTTTAATACGTGTATAATTAAAAAAATAATAATAATTATTATAATTTTGATGATTAACTGTGCCATATGGATGAAAAGTTTAAATAAATATGTTTTTTTTTTTTTAAATGTTCCACAAGTATAAATAAATGAAATGAATAATATTCTATTGTATAGTAAATAATAAACAAATAAATAAATAAATAAATTCCCAGTAAAAGAAGTTTAAAAGGTTGGTAAGTCTCTGTGTTATAAAAGAAAGCCAATTCTCATTCTCGCAGAGATAATATATGCTACTAATATATTACTAATAAAATAAAATAATTTAATAATTATTATTTAATAATGATTTAATCGCTTCATCACTAACACGTTAAAAATTAAAAAACGGCTATTTATTTTGCACTTTCGTTGGTTTACTGAGAACCTAAACGGATGTTCCACATGTAAAAGCGAACGAAACGATCGACATGTCATTACGTAATTATTATTATTAGTAGTAGTTATTAGGAGTTATTAGCAATGATCATAATAATAATAATAATAATAATAATAATAAGTTCCATTTTCTCAATAGATGAATGAAAAGCTTTTTATTCTCTATATTCTGTCAAATCGGCCTGGGAATGAATGAGTTAATAAACGAATTAATATATATGTACATCGACAAACAATAAATAAATAAATAAATAAATAAATAACAGCTGTTAAGAAGCATGAGTGAACCCGTCCTCCATCCTTCCAGCCAATCAGAATCCGGTATTCAGGCTCATTGTGGTAAGAGCGCAACGTTATGCCAAGTCATGTCCGTAATGTACCTGGCAAATTCATTCATTCATCTTCTTACTAACTAAACCTTAACTATATTACCGCTTTATATCCGATCTTTCATCCATCGGGTCACGGGGAGTCTGTGCCTATCTCAGGCAGTCTATGGGCATTAAGGCAGGATACACCCTGGATGGAATGCCAACCCATCGCAGGACACACACACACACACACACACACACACACACACACACACATTCATACACTAGGGACAATTTTCCAAGGTGCCAATCAACCCTACCGTGCATGTTTTTGGACCGGGGGAAACCGGAGAACCGGACGGAGAAAAACCCCCTGATGCACGGGGAGAACATGGCAAACACGCCACACACATATGGTTGAGACGGGAATCGAACCCCGACCCTGGCGGTGTGAGGCGAACGTGCTAACCACTACGCCACTGTGTACCTGGCAAAATGACAATTATAAATGATATTAATTCCTGGGTGGAAAAGTGTGTGTTATATCGGCGTCGGATCATGTTTACACGAAGCGCCTGCAGTGTCTCTATACGGGGGGGGGGGGGGGGGGGGGGGGGGGGGGGGGATTGGTGGACAACATGCGAGTTCAGCACAATGATAATTTCTCATGTTTCACGGCCTGAGGCAGAAAAAAAAAACAGGTGCATCAGGATCTACACAACGAAAGATGCAATCCAGAAATTCGTGTCGACAAACAAGCCGTGTGTGTGTGTGTGTGTGTGTGTGTGTGTGTAGGTATTGAGAAGTTCCTGTTTCGGTGGGTCAGGGAGGTGACCTGCCTGCAGCTCTGCCGCGCTCGACGTGATCGACTGCTGTGTGATTCATTATAACAGCTGCGTTGGCACTGACGCTAGGAATTGCTGATATAAATGACAGCGAGGCTTTACGAGGCTTCGCGAGGCTTCGTAAGGCTTCGCGA
>JACRUU010000013.1:23072933-23080433 GCA_030449085.1 Kryptopterus vitreolus
TGGATTAACGCCAGTGAATAGATCAGTGGTTTAAGGCGCTGGGTACTGATCAGAAGGTCGGGGGTTCGAGTCCCGGTATCGCCAAGCTGCATCCTGGTCCTTGAGCAAGGCCTTAACCCTCTGTGCTCCAGGGGGCGCTGTATCATGGCTACTACCCGTGCTCTGACCCCCAACTCCAACAAAGATACTATTTTCACTGCTATACTATATATATATATTATATATATATATATATATATATATATATATATAGTATATATATATATATATATATATATATAGGGGTATGAAACACAGAAACACAACACACACAACACACAACACATACACACACATACAATGTAAACAGACAAATGGATGGGTATCCAGACAGACTTCTCTCTTTCATTCTCTTTCACACACACACACACACACACAAACACAACAATTTTAAGACTGTAATAAGAAAATGCCTAAAAGTTTAGATTTTTAAAAAGAAAAGAAAAAAAACGGTAAAAAAAAAAGACTAATAATGGAATTTAGAATGTAAATATTCTAATACACTATCACACAATAACAACAATAATAACACATTTTTATCTTGCAAACTAATAAATAAAAACCTAAAACATGATCATATTTAATAAGAGCCTTGAATAAAATATTTTTTAGAAATACGCACATATAAATAATTAAATAACAAAAAAAAGGAAAAGTAAAAAAAAAAAAATTAATATAGACAAAAAATAATATAGAAAGGAAGAAGGAGAATATATTCCAATAAAGAATGTGAGTGAATAAATATCAATGTAATAATGAATGTGATCATGTTAGGGAATAAACAGCAATCACACACACACACACACACACACACACACACACACACACACACACACACACACACACAGAGATATGATAAGCGGCGGCGGTGATGGTTATAACGGTGATGTAGCTAAACAAAACGCTGCATTTTTCACATCTCAGGAAGCAGCTCTGGCAAAAGCGTGCTATAATTAGACGCTGAGACGAGACAGCGACATGCTGCAGCCTTTTTATAGCCTCCGCTTTCTGTGTGTGTGTGATTTCTCAAGTATATGAACATACAAAGCCAAGATGTGTTTGTAAACAGGAGAAATCGATAGAAGTGCTGCGTTCTCGGGCGGAGAAATAAAACACACACACACACACACAACGCCGTATATTTAAGTACACTCGGAGGACGTACATACACTTATAAACCGCTCTGAGTCCCGTCTTTATATAAGTCTCTCACTATACACTAAATGTCCTGTTGGTCCCCCCCCATAGAAAATGTAAATTCGGATTAAAATGTTTTATTCGAATGTAGGATTTGATGGTCTTTTTAACGGTTTGTTCCCAAAACAATGACCTTTTCTGATTTTCATTTGGGACATTAAACGGATTAAAAAAAGAACGAATAAACAGAAATTGCAGTAAGGCAACGGGGGCGCCAAGACTTTCAGACGAACGGGAAACGTACGAAGCAAAGGTTCGAGGCGGCGCAACGAGCCTACACGGAGTCGACGACAGAGCCAAGTGAAGACGGAGGACGCAGAGCAATCGCAAGGGTTATTTTGATAAACTAACGGTTCAACCAATAAGGAGGCAGCACTGTATTAACTCCGCCCATATGCGGTACTAAAGAACACTTTGAAATAAATTTTATATATATATATATATATATAGATATATAGATATATAGATATACAAGATATATATATTATATATATATATATATAATATATTACACAATAGCAATTATATTACATTCTTTCCCCCATTATAACTATTTTATTTATTTTATGAAAAAAAAATTTGTAATATCATAAATACAAAAAAAAAAAAAGGGCAAAAAAAAAAAAAAAAAAATATATATATATATATATATATAATAAATTAATAAAAATGATTCACCATTCACAAAGCATAAATAATAAAAACAGACTTAAAAAAACAAATTATAATAACCAAAGTAACATATAATAATAATAATACAAAAAAAATAAATAAATAAAGAATAAAAATAATAACGAATAACAAAAAAAATTTATAATTAATAATGTACCTGTTGACATGAAGGACGTTCGGTCGTTTTGGACCTCGGCTGTAGGGATCTCATTCTGGGAATAAACGCAACACAAAAACGCAAGAATTTAAGCATTTAATATTATTTTTCTGCATCCTTCCATATATTATATATATATATATATATATAGATATATATATATAGATAGATATAGATAGATTATAGAGGGGCATAACACACACCCACACACACACACACACACACAACATATATATATATATATATATATATATATGATGGAAGGATGCAGAAAAAAATATTCCGCACAGTATTTATATGCACATATGTGTGTGTGTGCGTGTGTGTGTGTGTGATATATATATATATATAGATATATATATATATATATATATATATATATATATATATATATAGTAGTATATATATATATAAAATAGTTTTATTTTATAAATACTATATAAATAGTATTTTGTGATAATTTATTTTATTTTAACTTTTATATATAATTTATTTATATATAAAATAAATACTACTAGCACCTATATATACAACCAATAAAAAAAAATCTATTCAAATTAATTTATTCATAACCAAATGCATGTTTTTGCTAGTAAAATATAATTTAAATAATTAATTTGTTTAGGGGGGCAAAAATAAAACGTTATGTACTAAACTGTATTTTATTCAACATAATCATCACATTTATCATTTCATAATATTTAGAACTAATACAAATACAAAACATTTTATAATTATTTATTTACAAAAAGCAGTTTACATATAATAATAATAATATGGTTTCTACAGAGCAATATATATATATATATATATATATATATATATATATATATATATATATATACACACACAACACACACACACCACACACACACACACACACACACACACACACATATTATATATATATATATAGGTGTGTGTGTAGGGTGCCAATACTATTATACACCCCTGCATGACATGACGCAGTACCTGACCCCGTACTGCTTTCACGTGTTCACGTTTCTGTAGATTTGCTAAAACAACGTCTCCTCGTCGCTTGACTTTCATAACATGCGCCTGTAAAAGGGAAAGCACAAACAAACAAACAAACAAACAAATTATAACCAGTGATCTACGTGCTAATTAATTTTCTTTACTAATTATCCTTGTTTTTAAGATTATAAGGTTATAACGCTTCATTAAATGACGGTCAGGAAGCCAAATCCAAACACAGGATGATGCACGAGTGCGCCCCCTAGAGGAGGTCATGTGAAAGAGAACCCTTGGCCCCAAATCCTTTATTTTATTTGTTTATTTCTTGTAATGAAATAAAAGTGGCAGACGTGTTACAAGAAGTGTTTCGTAACGACCGTGTGCGCTTCTGACCTCGAGCTTCTGGATCTTCAGGTCGTATCTGGGTTTATCATCCACCTCCTGAATTCTCTGCATCAGGGCTTTCATCAGCTTATCGGACTGCTCCAGGGCGGACTGGACCTCTGTGGAGATCAGCTCCTGAACCTAACACACACACACACACACACACACACAACTATAAGTATTTCACTTTATCAGACTCATATTCAGTGTAATATTCAGTTTGTAGTGTTACAGGTGTTAGTTTTGGGAGAGACCGGGTTCGAGGAGAGACACTTTATCTTTATCACCTCGGCTTTAGAAAGGCTCTGCACGGCGGAGTTTTTTTCCGAGCCGCCGTCACACCGTCTCCTTTTCATACCTGAAACTGGGGGGGGGGGGGGGGGGGGGGGGGGGTGGGGGGGGGGGGGGGACGAAGTAAAAAAACAAACAAACACATTATTAGTTTTCATAATATTTATTTAACAGCACTAAACAGGGAAAATCTAATTTGTCTCTAATACTAGAAAAACTAATAGATAAAGTACACAAATCATCAAAACGTATGTAAAGTGCAGAATATAAAACATAGATGCACAAAATTAGGGGCCCCCAGGGGCCAAAGCTAGTCCAGTCTGTCATGTTTTTTTATTTAGTTCTAAATATTATGAAGTTATAAATGAGGTGATTACGTTGAATAAAATATAGTTTAGTACATAACTCTTATTTATGTCATGTCATGTCGGCCCTTATGTCATGACGGCCCTCAGTAATGTTTGATTCACGGCCCTTTATATTAAAATAATAATAATAATAATAATATATTTTAATTTAAAAAAGTAAATAAATTTAAAATGCAAATAAATAAAAGTGTTTGGATTTATAGTTGTTATTATTTATTTTGTATGTGTACTTTGCACTTTATATACATTTTAATGATCTGTGTACTTTGTTATTTATTAGTATTTTTGGTATTGGAGTATTTTCTTTTCACAGACAGTAAACTGTAAATATATGAAAATTATTAATTACTTAAAAATATATCATTATTATATAATTACTGTGATCTTTTTTTGTCATGGTTGATAATAATAAAAATAACAATAAACTATTTTATATGGATTATAAAAATGCATTTTCTTATTTTCAAATATATTGTTTTCCACGGTTCATGATGATAAACAAACAAACAAACAAGTTTTATGCTAAAACATTTTTTCCTGTCAAAAAATATATTTTTTGTTGTTAATGATAATAATAATAATAAATAAATAAATAAATATATATATATATATATATATATATATATATATATATATATATATATATATATATATATATATAATTTGTGCTTCTGCTGATCAAGTCATTCTGAAGGGCCGTATCCCAAAAAGCTTCCTCTTGCGTGCTAAAGTGCACTACATACGCTCCAGACGTGAAAGCGCTACCTCCTATAGTGCAAGTCCTATAGCCAAAAGCGAGCTATTCGGGACACAGCCCAAAGTTAAGCCAACGGACGGCGTCTTGTGAACAATGGAGCGACACGGTGACGTAAAGCGTCTTAGAAACAAACACACAAACAACATGTTCACAATGTACCATTTGTAAACATAGGATATAAACAAAATAACATTTTAAACCGTTTCGGTTATGAAGCAACAATTGTTTATTTGGTTTCACACGAAGCTAGCTGTTATTAGCAGCTTATTTGTGTTTTTCATACGCACTACATTGTTTACCATAACTCAATTACAACCTCAGTATCACACTTTAATACATTATTCTCCATTAATTTCATGTTTTAGATCTAAAGTGGTCATTTTAATTAATAATATTAAAATAAAGCAGCCCGACCTGCTTCATGCTAGCTAGATTACTGTTAGCTACCGTTAGGTCAGTTCAGATATTCAAACCGCACGCGTTATTAGACTTAATTATTAGTAAATATTTACAAATACAGTAAAATACAGCAATTATTTACATTCCTGTCGTCTTTAAAAGGTTGAATAACACCTGGACAGGTTACATAGCTAGTCTCGGCTTCCGGTGGTAGGTTTTCATTAGCGCTCGATACTTATTATTATTATTATTATTATTATTAATAAATAAATAAATACATATTTTTACTCACTTGACATTTTCTTAAAATATTGCAAATAATCCGGGAAAAGATTTGCACGTGTTTTCCCCCTCAATCTGCAGCTTCAATTACAGCCCCTGACCAAGCCGGGGGGGCGGGGCTTGGAAGTGGCGGTGGGCGGGGAAATGCTCTGATTGGCTGGTGGAAGCGAATCCGATTTTCAATTGTAGAACCGATATTATAACATAATATAATATAATACAATACAATGCAAGTGGGGCACGGTGTCGTAGTGGTTAGCACGGTCGCCTCACACCGCCAGGGTCCGGGTTCGATTCCCGTTTCGGTCATGTGTGTGTGGAGTTTGCATGTTCTCCCCGTGCCTCAGGGGGTTTTTTCTCCGGGTTCTCAGGTTTCCCTCCGGTCCAAAAACATGCACGGTAGGTTGATTGGCACCTTGGAAAAATTGTCCCTAGTGTATGAATGTGTGTGTGTGTGTGTGTGTGTGTGTGATGGGTTGGCATTCCATCCAGGGTGTATCCTGCCTTAATGCCCATAGACGCCTGAGAGATAGACACAGACTCCCCGTGACCCGATGGAAGATCGGATAAAGCGCTAGAAAATGAAATGAATGAATGAATGAATACAATGCAATGTATTATATTATATTGTCGCTCTCTCAGTCGATTAAAATATTGAATTGCGATTAATAGCGTTATAAATAATATAATAATAATAATAATATATAATAATAATAATAATAATAATATTGAAACCTTTGCACACAATTTGTCCATTCTATTTTTATTTTTACTTCACTCGAATTTCTTTTATGCACACTTATTTTTTTTTATTGTTTATTCTATTTATATATATATATATATATATATATATAACGTGCTAACCACTACGCCACCGTGCCCCTATATATATATATATATATATATATATATATATAGTATATATATATATATATATATATATATATATTATATATATAGGGGCACGGTGGCGTAGTGGTTAGCACGTTCACCTCACACCGCCAGGGTCCGTGTTCGATTCCCGTCTCGGCCATGTGTGTGTGGAGTTTGTGCATGTTCTCCCCGTGCCTCAGGGGGTTTTTCTCCGGGTTCTCTCGGTTTCCTCCCCCGGTCCAAAAACATGCACGGTAGGTTGATTGGCACCTTGGAAAATTGTCCCTAGTGTGTGATGAATGTGTGTGTGTGTGTGTGTGTGTGTGTGTGTGTGTGTGTGTGTGTGTGTGTGTGTGTGCCCTGCGATGGTTTGGCATTCCATCCAGGGTGTATCCTGCCTTAATGCCCATAGACGCCTGAGATAGGCACAGACTCCCCGTGACCCGAGGGAAGATCGGATAAAGCGCTAGAAGATGAATGAATGAATGAATGAATGAATATATATATATATATATATTTTTTACCATATACATTTTTTACTCCAATTATTTATTTATTTACATGTTTACATGTTGGGCAATGGTAAAAAGAATTTCGCTGTATGTATTGTGTATGTGACAAATAAAATTTGAACTTCAATATTAATTGTATATTCTTTTTCAAGTGTTCAATACACTAATCAACATATGTATGGACAAATACGGGTGCTTTATGCAAATTTATTATTATTATTATTATTAGTGAAACCAAACTAACATAGAGCATAAAGATATAAATATTCTTTTACATTTTTTAAAGTTTTCTAAACGCCCGTTTTCGCTACGTTTCCACGCGGATGCTTTCAATTGTCAGATGTTTGCAGAGAAATCATTAATAAAGATTAAAGATGAAGAAGGGA
Source organism: Kryptopterus vitreolus (assembly GCA_030449085.1). Taxonomy (NCBI): domain Eukaryota; kingdom Metazoa; phylum Chordata; class Actinopteri; order Siluriformes; family Siluridae; genus Kryptopterus; species Kryptopterus vitreolus. Next base: position 23,080,226 of record JACRUU010000013.1, read on the forward strand.
AATAAATAATATAAATCCTTGCACAGGATTGGTTCCAAGAGGTCGTCTGGATTTGGTCGGTTTATAAGAGCAGCTTTTCATTGGACAAAAAAAAAGAAGAAAAATGAAAGAAGGAAAAAGACAGTCGTTCTGCCACGAAAACAAGAAAATCTGTTTGTTTATGCCTGTTTCGGGTTTCGGAAAAGCATTGGATCCGGAGCACTTCCTG
>JACRUU010000013.1:23082933-23105433 GCA_030449085.1 Kryptopterus vitreolus
CACACAAACACACTATCACATACTGACACACTCACACTCACTAATACACACTCACAAATACTGTCACATTCACATAGTCTCACACACACACACACACACACACACACACACACACACACCACACACAATCACATTCAATAACACACAAACATTATCTCACACACAAACACACTATCACATACTGACACACTCACACTCACTAATACACACTCACAAATACTGTCACATTCACATAGTCTCACACACACACACACACACACACACACACACACAACACACACACACACACACACAACTATCTCACACACAAACACACTATCACATACTGACACACTCACACTCACTAATACACACTCACAAATACTGTCACATTCACATAGTCTCTCTCTCACACACACACACACACACACACACACACATACACACACATTCACTGACACTCACACACACTCACAAACATCTCACAGACAAACACACTATCACATACTGCCACACTCACACTCACTAATACACACTCACAAAGGCACAATCGAACAATTCCATATACTGACATTAACACACACTCATACACAATAACACACACTCATACACACTCATACACAATAACACACACTCATACACACTCATTGTTTATTTACGCTACATTGAAAACGTGTGAATAATCATGTGATTAATGATGATGAAATATTTGGATCTAATTTCACCCCCAGGCCTTCAGTGGTGTCGTACCTGAATAAATCCATCTCTTAATCCCGTTATTATAACATCATGTCTATAGAAAACATCAATATTATGGAGAAGCGCAGTATAACACACACACACACACACACACACACACACACACACACACACACACAGGAATCTCCTACAGTGAGAATGAATGGCATAAAGCAATAAATCCAATCAACACACTTCAACACAGTCTCCTTTTAACGGGAGCACACACACACACACACACACACACACACACACACACACACATATATATCCATACATGTGACATACAATGCTCTATAATGTTTATACAAAGACTATTCAGATTCCATCGATTTACAAACACATTTTTGATTGCTTGGGGGCGGGGCTTATAATCTACCAATCACAAGAGACCTTTCTGAACTCCTATGAAACACTTTTTTTCCCCTCTAATATTAAAGTCTGGACTTTTTCACTGCGCATGTTTTATTGTTCTCTCTACGAAAGAAAGGATAAAGACCCTTTGAGTAAATGAGTAATTACAGCATATTTGTTTACTCGCTGTGTTTTATTCTCACATCAGGTCCGAAATGTCGCCGAAATGCGGAGGGAAAAAAAAACGGGAAAATAAAAGACACACAATGCAGAAAGAAGGTGTTTATATGTTGCGTAGAGAATTAACGAGTAATCGGGTTTTGTTTTGTTTTGAAGCTTTGTTTGTTTGTTTGTTTGTTTCTGGCTTCCTGAAAACGCTACTATTGAAAATGAATTTTTTTTTTTTTTTTTTTAGAATAAACATTTTTAAAATGTAAACAAACATCGGAGCGCCTTCGTGAGCAGTACAGGAAGGAAGTGCTTGTATTTATTTATTTATTTCACTATAAATACTTTATTGATCCCGTGATGGAAATTCTGTTTTCTATGCTTGTTTTTTTTTTTTTATTATTATTATTATTTATTTATTTATAAAGTTAGGGTCATAGCGCAGGTTCATTCGTGATACAGCGCCCCCTGGTGTACAGAGGGTTAAGGACCCAAGAGTGTAAGCTTGGCGATACCGGGTCTCGAACCCCCGACCTTCTGATCAGCAACAACTGAGACACACCCCCTCCTCCCCCAACTTCAGTGCGGATGTTTTTACATGCATTGTGATCAGTGTAGAAGTGGCCTGTGTGTGTGTGTGTGTGTGTGGATATAAAATTAAATATAAGATGAATATCAAATGTAAATTAAAATGCGATGCATTATATACACAGGTGAGTATGTATTATGGTGGGCACTATGGTGGTTTAGCGGTTAGCACGTTCGCCTCACACCGCCAGGGTCCGGGTTCGATTCCCATCTCGGCCATGTGTGTGTGGAGTTTGTGCATGTTCTCCCCGTGCCTCAGGAGGTTTTTCTCCGGGTTCTCCGGTTTCCTCCCCCGGTCCAAAAACATGCACGGTAGGTTTATTGGCACCTTGGAAAATTGTCCCTAGTGTATGAATGTGTGTGTGTGTGTGTGTGTGTGAGATGGGTTGGCATTCCATCCAGGGTGTATCCTGCCTTAATGCCCATAGACGCCTGAGATAGACACAGACCTCCCCGTGACCCGAGGGAAGATCGGATAAAGCACTAGAAGATGAATGAATGAATGAATGAATATGCGTTATGTAGCGGATGGATGTGTGTGTGTGTGTGTGTGTGTGTGTGTTTTTGATGGGTCTGAATGGTTTGCTGTGTAAAGCTGGTGCATCACTCGAACCACTTCCTACATTAAAGCCTTCCGTGTAACAACAAACACCCCAAATAGATAAGATCAGAGATGAGTGTGTTTTTTTTTCTTTTCTTTTTTATCCTTTTTTTCTTTATTTATTTTTCGTTTAAGAGATTTTAGCGTCTGGTCCCGAATCCTAAATCCCTCTTTTACTGGTTACTTCCCTCTTGGCGTTTCAGTCCGCTGCTGAGCGGGATTGTTAAGGTCAGGGCCGGAGTAAGCACTTCATGAAAAATTCATGATTCAAATCTCCTTATAGAAGATCGGCTCGTTTGAAGCTGTTTCTTCGCCGCGACATGCCCCGCATTCCGAACGCCAAAAAACGCCGCTTTACACGCGTTTCCATACCAGTCCACAAAGGTCCCTTCTGATTGGTAGATTATAAGCCCCGCCCCGAAAACGTGTGCGAAACCTTGGGGTTTGAACCTGCGATCTTAAGGGCCAGAGGCGGATGCATACTGATCTGAACACCTCCCACGTATAAAACAGAACCAGACCCCCTGGGGTTTATTTGGTTGGGTAAAACGAAATGGATAAACAAAAACAACAACTTTGTTTACTGTGTAACGTTCCGACCAATCACGTTACACGATGAGGGCCAGGAGGGAAAACCAAGCAATAAAGCGCTGGAGGACTGGTTTCCTCACCAGTCTCCAGGTTTCCTCACCAGTCTCCAGGTTTCCTCACCAGTCTCCAGGTTTCCTCCTCAGTCTCCGGGTTTCCTCCTCAGTCTCCGGGTTTCCTCCTCAGTCTCCAGGTTTCCTCCTCAGTCTCCGGGTTTCCTCCTCAGTCTCCAGGTTTCCTCCTCAGTCTCCGGATTTCCTCTGCATTATGCTGGTTTCCTCTACAGTCTCTGGGTTTCCTCCTCAGTCTCTGGGTTTCCTCAGCAGTATCCTGGTTTCCTCCTTGGTTCCTGGTTTTCTTCGGCAGTCTCCAGGTTCCTCCTCACTTTACGGGTTTCCTCCTCAGTCTCCAGGTTTCCTCCAGCTGCCCAAAATGATGTGCTTGGACCAAATGGTGCTCATTGAGTAAACGAGTGCTGTTCAACTTCACATCAAGTGTCCCAGGATGGATCTGAGATCCAGCCCTGACCCCAATCCATCCACCGGACTGGTCCCAGTCAATCCACCAATCCACCGGGACTAGTCCCAATCCATCCACCGGACTGGTCCGAATCAATCCACCGGACTGGTCCCAATCCATCCACCGGACTGGTCCCAGTCAATCCACCGGACTGGTCCCAATCCATCCACCGGACTAGTCCCAATCCATCCACCGGACTGGTCCCAATCGATCCACCGGACTGGTCCGAATCAATCCACCGGACTGGTCCCAATCGATCCACCGGACTGGTCCCAATCGATCCACCGGACTGGTCCCAGTCGATCCACCGGACTGGTCCCAATCGATCCACCGGACTGGTCCCAGTCAATCCACCGGACTGGTCCCAGTCAATCCACCGGACTGGTCCCAATCGATCCACCGGACTGGTCCAGTCAATCACCGACTGGTCCCAATCCCACCGGACTGGTCCCAATCAATCCACCGGACTGGTCCCAATCCATCCACCGGACTGGTCCCAATCGATCCACCGGACTGGTCCCAATCGATCCACCGGACTGGTCCCAATCGATCCACCGGACTGGTCCCAGTCAATACACCGCAGGTTTGCTGCTGCAGAATCCCCAAACTGGGCCAGTTTTTGGGAAGGTACCCACGATTAAAAACCCCTGGTAGATACCCACATGCTCCTTCACACTCCCTGACCTTAGCGCAGGATTTTCACTGCAGCACGGATGCCCCCCCCCACACACACACACATGTCGAGAGGGTGCGATTGGCTTTTGGATAGAGGAGAGGAAGAAAAGGACGGATGGTTGTAGGGAGAGAAAGGAAAGAAGGAACGATAGAAAACAAGAAGGAGGGATCGCTGCTGCCTTCTGCGTTTTATAGTCGCACACCTGCACTCTGCGTGCGTGCGTGCGTCTGTGTGTGCGTTAGAGAGAGAGAGAGAGTGTGTGTGGTGTGTGTGTGTGTGTGTGTGTGTGTGTGTGTTCGTGCGCGCTCTGCTTTCTTTTTGTTCTTCTCCCAACCCCCAGCTCTGGATGCGGGACCGAGGAGCATCATAACACACACACACACATGCGCGCTCGCTCGTACGCGCTCTCTCTCTCTCTCAACACACACACACACACACACACACACACACACACAGTCATGGATAAATCTCTCGGACGCCAAGAAGCCACTTTGGATTTAATGCGATGCCGCGGGATCGAAGTTGAAGGATAATAAAAATAATAAAAAACAAATAAATAAATAAATAAAAAGGGGAGGAGGAGAAGGGGGGGGGGCGCGACCGTTCAGTCCTCCGCAGGAGAAAAAGAGGAGAAGAAAAGACCGAGAAAGAGAAAGAGTGTGTGTGTGTGTGTGTGAGACAGAGGGAGAGAGGAGGACAGGACCTGGTGCGATGTCCACTCCGTTTCTGGAGCTCTGTGGAGGAGAGACGATGCAGTGAGTAGCCCCGAATCCAACCTGTCTTATAGATATTTATACATTCGACGTGTTTGTGTGTCATACGCGTCCATTTTTTTTACGCAGAAGGGATGTGAAGAAAAGCAAAAAAAAGTGCCCCGCATCGTAAAGAGAGAGAGAGAGAGAGAGAGAGAGAGAGAGAGAGGAAGAGAGAGAGAGAGGGAGAGAGGGAGAGCCGAAGCGCGCGTGATGTGTGCACTGCAGTACAACATTTTTTTGTTTGTTTGTTTGTTTATTCATGTAAAGCTTTTCTCGCCGTGTGTGTGTGTGTGTGTGTGTGTGTGTGTGTGTGGTGTGTGTTTGTGTGTGGAAAGCATGCATCGTGTGCACGCAAATCTCTGCGAATGAAATGAGGTTGAATGCAGCAGACCTGTGGGTTTCTTGCTGCTGCTGCTGGTGTTGGTCATGATGTCGTGTGTGTGTGTGTGTGTGTGTGTGTGTGTGTGTGTGTGTGTGTGTGTGTGTGTGTGTGTGTGTGTGAACTGCTTTTTTCGGGGGACGATCCATGTGATATCACAATAGAAAGCGTGCACGAAAAACAGCCTTGTGCGCTGCGTTGCAGTGAGATGGCTGTTCTTTCTTTCTTTCTTTCTTTCTTTGTTTCGTTCTTTCTTTCTCTCTTTCTTTTTTTTCATTCATTCTTTCTTTATTTCTAAGACCCCGTCCCATCCATCCTTCTCCTCCTCCTCCTCCTCCTCCTCCTCCCATCCTCCTCCCATCTCCCACCTGCTCGGTGCACTCTCTCGTCACACTTTTTATTTATTTAATTATTTTTTTAATGAATCTCTCCAAACAGTTTAAATGGCACTGGATGTAATGGTGTGTGTGTGTGTGTGTGTGTGTGTTGGTAGTTGTGGTGTGTGTGTGTGTGTGTGTGTGTGTGTATTGAGCACGACATTGAATGCGCTGGAGTCGCGTCCTAAAACGGAATTTAGGCTGAGAGGTCCGGGGAAAAAAAGGCGCACCGACAGGGGGCGCCCGCGCATAATGCTGCAGTCGGGTCGAATTAATGACACGTTCTATACACACCACTTAAACGCGCGCGCACACACACACACACACACACACACAACACACACACACACACACACACAAAACACAACAACACACACATCTTAAAAAAAACACCAACAGTGTACACACCTCTATCACATTTCACACAACTTATTTTAGTACACATTATACCAAACACACAAATAAACACTTACACAAACACAGTCTACACACATGGGGTTATACACATTATGGACTACACAAAATTACACATCTATGCACATTTATACACCAAAATATATTTAGTGCACAGTATTTACACAACCACAACAACTATACACAACTATACACGTTACACAGTATACACACCTCTATCACATTTATACACAAAATATTAATTTAGTGCACATTTATACACAACACACAACTATACACAACTATACACATTACACAGTATACACACCTCTATACACAACTATACACATTACACAGTATACACACCTCTATGCACATTTATACACAAAATATCAATTTAGTGCACATTTATACACAACACACAACTATACACAACTATACACATTACACAGTATACACACCTCTATCACATTTATACACAACATGCACAACTTATATACAAACCAACTACACATTAACACAAAAATATCACAACACATGCACATATACACACCTCTACAATTTATACACAAATATAATTTACCCAATACACACTCTATCACAACTATACACATGTACACATATACAACCACGTGTTTATACACACATTTCAACTTTATCACACACTACACACAACTATACACATCACAGTATACAACGTTACACAGTATACACACCTCTACATTATAACACATATTACTATACACACCAAATATTAATTTAGTGCACATTTATACACAACACACACACTATAAGCACAACATATACACAAAATGTTACACAGTTATACACACCTCTATACACAACTATACACATTACACAGTATACACACCTCTATGCACATTTATACACAAAATATCAATTTAGTGCACATTTATACACAACACACAACTATACACGTAACACAGTATACACACCTCTATACACAACTATACACATTACACAGTATACACACCTCTATACACATTTATACACAACTATACACGTTACACAGTATACACACCTCTATCACATTTATACACAAAATATTAATTTAGTGCACATTTATACACAACACACAACTATACACAACTATACATGTTACACAGTATACACACCTCTATAGACAACTATACACATTACACAGTATACACACCTCTATGCACATTTATACACAAAATATCAATTTAGTGCACATTTATACACAACACATAACTATACACAACTATACACATTACACAGTATACACACCTCTGTGCACATTTATACACAAAATATCAATTTAGTGCACATTTATACACAACACACAACTATACCCAACTATACACGTTACACAGTATACACACCTCTATACACAACTATACACGTTACACAGTATACACACCTCTATGCACATTTATACACAAAATATCAATTTAGTGCACATTTATACACAACACACAACTATGCACAACTATACACGTTGCACAGTATACACACCTCTATGCACAATTATACACAAATTATCATTTTAATGCACATATATACACAACTACACATTACATAGTGTACACACCTCTATGCAAATGTATACACAAAATATCAATGTATTGCACATATATACACAACTATACACAACTATACACATTACACAGTATACACACCTCTATACACATTTATACACAAAATATCAATTTAGTGCACATTTATACACAACACACAACTATACACAACTATACACATTACACAGTGTACACACCTCTATACACATTTATACGCAAAGCATCTTTATCTTAGTGCACATTTATACACAACCACACACAACTATACACAGACTTCGCTAGTCATCTGTACACATCAGTACACACCTAAACACATCCACACAACCCGAAACACACGTATACACATCAACACAACAGGAATGTCCATAACTATACACACAGCTATACACATCTATACACTCCTAGAATAAAAAACATACACACAACTATACATTATCTATACACACCTAAACACATCCACACAACCCGAAACACACATATACACATCAACACAACCGGAATGTCCATAACTATACACATCTGTACACACAAACCACTATACACACATTTATACACATCTATACACTCCTAGAATAATAAAAACATATACACAACTATACATTACACAATGTACACACCTCTATGCAAATTTATACACAAAGCATCTTTATCTTAATTCACATTTATACACAACTACACACAACTATACACAGACTTCACTAGTCATCTGTACACAGCAGTGCACACCTAAACACATCCACGCAACCTGAAACACACGTATACACATCAACACAACAGGAATCTCCATAACTATACACACTGCTATACACATCTGTATACACAAACCACTATACACACATTTATACACATCTGTACACTCCTAGAATAAAAAACATATACACAACTATACATTATCTATACACACCTAAACACATCCACACAACCATAAACACACATATACACATCAACGCAACTAAGCACACTTATAGATATCGCTTCATAAGTATACACATCTAAACACAACTCTATACACATCGATACAAACCGCAATACACATCTATACACTCCTGTAAAAAAAAAACATGTATACACACGTATACAAAATCTATACACACCTAAACACCTCTATATATCTCTGTACACATATATACACACACCAGTACTAAACTCACAATTATACACAACTATACACACCACTATACACAATTATACATGTCTATACACACACCATTTATACACATGTATACACAACTATAAAACATATACACATCTACACCCACCTCCTTATACGTAATCTATACACACTTACACATATAGATCTCTCTATACACCACGGTATACACAATTATACACATCTATACACACACACACACTACTATATATACAATTACACACATCTATATACACACCACTTTATACACATCTTTATATATCATAACTCACCTCTATATATATCTACACACACAAACATATCAAACACACAAACATACACCCTTATAAACAATCATAAATACACAAACACATTTTTACACATTTACTCATATACATCTGTACACAACTATATAAATATCCACACACACACACACACACACACACACACAACATATCTATAACATATATAACACACACACACACACACACCACATCTAACACAAACATATCATCGCTATACAACCCCTCTATACACACATAGATACACACATTAACATCTCATACATCCCTCTATACACATCTACACATAAACACACCACACACACACCACACACACACAAACATATCTATACACCACTCTATACATGTCTACATACACACACACACACCACACCCACATCTACACACAAACATATCTATACACCCCTCTATACACATCTACACACAAACATATCTATACACCCCTCTACATACACACACACACAAACATACACATCTACACTACACAGCACACAACCCCTCTATACACGATCACACCACAAACATATCTATACACCCACTCATATACACACACACACAATACACATACAACACACACCCCTCTACACACACTACACACACAAAACACACACACACAAACATATCTATACACCACTCTATACATGTCTACATACACACACACACACACACACACACACACACATATATGCACCCCTCTATACACATCTACAAACACAAAACTATACACCCCAAACAAAGATCTACACACAAACACAGACACAACACCACATGAACAACAACACACAACACACCTCATACAACACACAACACCACATACAAAACCACACACAAACACAAACACACCTAGACTCTATACACCAAACCTAGACACCCCTCTATACACATCTACACACAAACATATCTATACATCCCTCTATACACATCTACACATAAACACACACACACACACACACATCCATACACCTATACACATCTAAACACAAACATATCTATACACCCCTCTATACACATCTACACACACACACACACATCTATACACTTATACCCTATACACCTCTATATACATCTACACACACACACACACACACACACAAATCTATACATCTCTCTATACACCTTCTATACATCTTCACACACACTTCTTTACACACTTAAACACACACACACACACACACACACACATATCTGTCTATATAGTATCTATATCTATAATAATGTAAAGACACATTATAGACATGTCATTGACACTCCATAGTTAAATCTAGTCCGTTTTCCTTCTTCTGCATCCACATCACCTCATCGATGAAGAGGATTGGTTAGTGCTCGTGTGATTGACAGGGGGCGGGACAAGCTGCCCCGCCCACTCAGAAGGGGGTCTGGGGGAATGTTAAGTTGGGTTAAATATGAAGGAGAAGGTGTTGGTCGTGGGAGGCTGGGATTCGGCACGTCGTGTGGGCCGCGTTGGGTGTGCTCGTGGTGCGATGATGTCAGCACTCTCGCTCTTCTGCTCCGCTTGCTGCTCAGCCTCGGTGTCACACGACATCTTCATCACATGCTCATCTCCGGCTCCGCGCTGCCCTGCTTTCCAAAACGAGACGCTCGCTACACCCAAATGCTGTTTTTCCTTTCTTTTCTTTTTTTTTCTCTTTCTCTTTTTGCTGCATTCTTTTCTTGCTGCGCCACATTTCCGTCGTGCTCCAACTCGGATTTCCCAAATACTTAAACGCTGCGTTACAGCAAATCGATCGTCAGGTCGACACGTGAAGAACTTCTTTAAAGAGCTCTGAAGGACGCGAGCGTTTCTTAAACGGAACGATTGCGGGACGATGAAACGGACAGGAAGTCGATTTTCTGATATTATTAGTGCATTCCGGCCGCTGTAGGAACTCCAAAAACGTCTTCTGTAACAAGCTCGTGTAGATACATCAAACCTGAAACCATGGCAACCGGCGGGACACGCCCACGGAGAGCGGAAAAAATCCATCACATGGGCTTCGGCCGTTACAGTGGGAGGAGCAGGGAGTAGTGTCCACTGATCAATAATCTAACAAGCTAGGTGAGCAGGTTCCTCAAGAGTTCCTCAAGGGTTCCTCAAGGGTTCCTCAAGGGTTCCTTAAGTGTTCCTTAAATGTTCCTCAAAGGTTCCTCAAGTGTTGATTGGCACCTGGGAAAATTGTCCCTAGTGTATGAATGTGTATGTGTGAGCGTGTGTGTGTGTGTGTGTGTGTGTGTGTGTGTGTGTGTAAATGTGAATGTGGTGTGTGTTGTTGTGTGTGTTGTGTGGTGTGGGTGTGTGAATTGTGTGAAAATGGGGACTTTGGGAAGAAACCCCAAAAGACCGCCAGACCCAGGCCAGAAAGAAGGGCCCGGCCGGAGGCCGGCCCAAACAGCACGCAGCCCCGGCCGCACCCCCGCCCGGCCGTACCGGCGGCGGTGGGCGTGCGGTCGGACGGAGTAAGCCACGCCGCCCTCCCTCCCTCCTTCCTGCCCGCCCGCCCGCCTGCCCCCCCCCCTGCCCCCCCCTGTCTCCCCCGCCGGCCTTGCCTGCCGCCCGCCTCCCCCCATCCGTCCGGCCTTCCGCGCCGGCAGCCCGCGGAGGGGGGAGGAAGAAAGAAAGAAAGAAAGAAAGAAAGAAATCCCGAAAGGAAGGGAATGAAGAAAGAGAGAAGGCCGAAGGCCGGAAGAAGGAAGAAAGAAGGAAAGAAAGAACAAAGGAAGGAAAGAAAGAAAGAAAGAATGAAAGAAAGAAAAAAAAGAAGTAAGGAAGGAAGGAAAGAACGAAAGAAAGAAAGAAGGAAAGAAGCAGGAATAAAGAAAGAGAGAAAGAAGCAAGAAAGAAAGAAGGAAAGAAAGAAAGAAGGAAGGAAAGAAAGATAAAAAGGACAAAGTAATGGAAAGAAGGAAGAAAGGAAGGAAGATGAAAAGAAGGATGGAAGGAAAGAAAGAATGGCGTTGGAGGAAGACAGTAAACGCGTCTGCTTTGTGTTGGAACAGGGAATGAAGTCGACCATCATGGGGTTTTCCGGCTTGGCATTCCTGACGTTCCCGGCTCTCCTCACCCTGGTGGGCGTGGCTCACGCCGCCGAGAAGGTTCCCATCCTGAACATCGCCGTGATCCTGGGCCGAACGCGGTACATCTCCGACCGGGACATCCGGGCGCTGTGGAGCAAAGACGATCCCATCGACGTCAACGTGGTCACGCTGCTGGTCAACGAGACCGACCCGAAGAGCATCATCACCCACGTGTGCGACCTGATGTCCGGAACCAAGATCCACGGCGTGGTGTTCGGAGACGGAACCGACCAGGAAGCCATCGCACAGATTTTGGATTTTATTTCCTCGCAGACGTTGATTCCCATCCTGGGGATTCACGGCGGATCCTCCATGATCATGGCCGATAAGGTAAGCCTGTTTGTTTATTTTCCCCCTTCCTCGCAGACGATTGGCCGGCGGGATAGATAAATAAATAAATAAATAAATCAGAGTATCGGGTTACATGTTGTTGATTAGATCTCGCTAGTTTGTCCTCATTACAGTAAAGTCACGTCGTGAGATATTAGTCAATAACAAAACACTCTCTTCATTACGTCAACAAGTGTTTACTTTGTGTACAGGTTTGTTTGTATTGGTGTGTAAAGTGTTTGTTTGTGTATTTATACAACTCTGGTAATGTTTGTACGGAAAGAAAGAAAAGGAAAGAAAGAAAAAGGAAGGAGAGAGAAAAAGAGAAAGATAAAAGAAAGAAAGAAAGAAAGAAAGAAAGAGGAAGGAAAGAAAGAAAAAAGGAAGTGAAAAAAGGAAGAAAGAAAGAAAGAAGAAGAAAGTATGGAAAGAGAAAGGAAGGAAAGATAAAAGAAAAGAATGGAAGAAAGAAAGAAGGAAGGAAAAAATCTGGAAAGAACAAAAGAAAGAAAGAAAGGAAGAAAGAAAAAGGAAGGAAAGGAAAGAAAGAAGGTAAGAAAGAAAAAGGAAAGAAGGAAAGAAAGAAAAAGGAAGGAAAGATAAAAGAAAGAAGGAAGGAAAGAATGGAAGAAAGAAAGAAAGAAAGAAGGAAAAAATCTAGAAAGAACAAAAGAAAGAAAGAAAGAAAGAAAGAAAAAGGAAGCGAAAAAAGAAAGAAAGAAAAAGGAAAGAAAGATAAAAGAAAGAAGGAAGGAAAGAATGGAAGAAAGAAAGAAAGAAAGAAAGAAGGAAAAAATCTATAAAGAACAAAAGAAAGAAAGAAAAAGGAAGGAAAGATAAAAGAAAGAAGGAAAAAATCTAGAAAGAACAAAAGAAAGAAAGAAAGAAAGAAATAAAGGAAGAAAAATGAAAGAAGGAAAGAAAGAAAAAAGGAAGTGAAAAAAAAGAAAGAAAGAATGAAAGAAAGAAAGAAGAAGGAAGTATGGAAAGAAAGAAGGTAAGAAAGAAAAAGGAAGTGAAAAAAGAAAGAAAGAAAAAGGAAAGAAAGATAAAAGAAAGAAGGAAGGAAAGAATGGAAGAAAGAAAGAAAGAAAGAAGGAAAAAATCTAGAAAGAACAAAAGAAAGAAAGAAAGAAAAAGGAAGGAAAGGAAGAAAAATGAAAGAAGGAAAGAAAGACAAAAGGAAGTGAAAAAAAGAAAGAAAGAAAAAGGAAGGAAAGATAAAAGAAAGAAGAAAGAGAGTCCTTGCAGGCGATTGGCCGGTGGGATAGATAAATAAATAAATAAATAAATAAGAGTATCGGGTTACATGTAGCTAGCTTGTTGATTAGTTTGCTAGTTTGTTATTGACGACGCGCGTCGTAAGATTTAGTCAATAACAAAACGCTCTCTTCATTACGTCAACAAGTGTTTACTTTGTGTTTGTTTGTATTTGTGTGTAAAGTGTTTGTTTGTGTATTTATACGACTCTGCTCATTTAATTCGTATACGTTCACTTAATCCACGACCGTCCAATCATCTGTCTGCCCCTCCCCCCTGACTCCGCCCACTGACAACACAACGCAAGTGTCAACAACAAGCTGTCGTATCTGTATCGTCATTTTCTTTCTCTTTCTTTCTTTCTTTCTTTCTTTCTTTCTTTCTTTCTTTCCTTCCTTTTTCTTTCTTTCTTTCTTTCTTTCTTTCCTTTTTCTTTCTTTCTTTCTTTCCTTATTTTCCCCTTCTTTCTTTTATCTTTCTCTCTTTATTTCCTTCCTTTTTCTTTCTTTTTCTCTTTCTTTCTTTCTTTCTTTCTTTCTTTCTTTCTTTCTTTCTGTACTTCCTTCTTTATTTTATCTTTCTCTTATTTCCTTCATCTTTCTTTCTTTCTTTCTTTTTTTTTCTTTCTTTTTCTTTTTTTCTTTCTTATACTTCCTTCTTCTTTCTTTCCTTCCTTCCTTCTTTCTTTTATTGTTCCTTTCTCTTTCGTTCTTTCTTTTGTTCTTTCTTTTATTGTTCCTTCCTTTTTCTTTCTTACCTTCTTTCTTTCCATACTAACTTCTTTCTTCTTTCTTTCCTTCCTTCTTTCCTTTATTGTTCCTGTCTTTTTCTTTCTTTCTTTCTTTCTTTCTTTCTTTCTTTCTTTCTTTCTTTCTTTCTTTCTTTTATTGTTCCTTCCTTTTTCTTTCTTACCTTCTTTCTTTCCATACTAACTTCTTTCTTTCTTTCATTTTTCTTTCTTTCACTTTGCTCTCTCTCTCTCTCTCTCTGTCTTGTGTTAGTGTTGTGTTGATGTTTATTTGTGTACATGTTTGTTTATATTTATGTGTAATGTTTGTTTTGATGGTAATATTGTTGTTATATTGCTGCCTAATTTAATTGGTACACGTTTACTCACGTTGACTTCTGCGCGTTGACTCCGCCCACTGACTCCGCCCACTGACTCCGCCCACTGACTCCGCCCACTGACTCCACACTTTTCAGTAAAGGCAAATCGGTGTGTGTTATAAAGTTGTTGTTATTTACGGTGTGTATAAAAGCGAGCGCTCGCTGGGAATAAACACGAGTCGTCCCCGATTTAAAGTCTCTTCTCATTGGCCGCTTTCTCGAGTTACACGCGTTACATTATTAATACGCTTAAATGTCCCCGTTAGTAAAAATAGTCTGTGTGGAACCTGAAGACGGTTCTCCGGTTTCCTGTTCCGCTCTTAAAAAGCACCTTATTTTAATGCTACACATGACGTTATTTACCCCTAACATAACGACTAAAGCACGCAAATAAACAACGTTAATAACAATACAGACGTGACGTTCTCACGTTTCCTCATTACATCATCATTACAGCCCCATTATATCTCTGTGTAATTTCACTCCAGTTTCTATATATTTATTAATTATTAATTTAGGTTATTGATTATTCATTCATTTGTGCATTAGTATTCATTGGAAGGGGGGGGGGAGGGGGTTTTTTTTAGATTCATATTATTTATTTATTTTTTGGGGTATTCATGTTTATTTATTCTTCATTTGTTTATTCTTCATTTTTTTTATTTATTTATTATTGGGATTTATTTATTCATTTTTTTTATTGAAGGATTCATTCATTCATCATTCATCATTTATTTATTATTCATTCATTTATTTATTTATTCATTTATTTATTCATTCATATTCATTCATTCATTCATTATTTATTTATTCATTCATTCTTTATTCATTCATTCATTTATTTATTCATCATTCATTCATTCATTCATTCATTTATTTATTCATTATTTATTTATTCGTTAATTTATTCATTCATTCATTTAGTCATTCATCTTTCATTCATATCATTCATAGTCATTCATTCATTCATTTTATTATTATTTATTTATTTATTTATTTTTATTCATTCATTTATTCATCATGTTCATGTCATTCATTCATTCATTCATTCATTTATTTATTTATTTATTTATTCATTCATTCATGTAAAAGAACAGTTTAGCTCTGATTTTCCTTTTTCAGCCTTTCTTATTCCCTCTTTCTTTCCTCGTCTATTCTCTCGTTTTCTTTCCTATTTCCTGTCCATTCATCCTTTCTTTTCTAATTTCTTTCTTTCCGAATTTCTTTCCGAATTTCTTTCCTTTTTCTTTCTTTCCTTCCTTCCTTCCTTTTTCGCCTTTCCCTCTTTCTTTTTTTTTTTCTTTCTTCATCCTTTTCTTCCGGGTCAGTTTCCATTTTCTTTATACTTTCTCTCTTTCTTCCTTCCTTCTTTGTTTTTCTTTCATTCCTTCGTTTCTTCCTCTCCTTTCTTCCTTTTTCTTTCTTTTTTCTTCTTTTCTTTCTTTTTGTTTTTCCCTTCCTTTTCCTTTTTTCTTTCTTTCCTTCCTTCCTTCTTTTTCTTCTTTCAGTCTTTCTTCCATGTACTTCTTCATTTCTTTCCTTTTTTCCTTTCTTTTTTCCATTCCTTCCTTCCTTTTTCTGTCCGAATTCCTATCTTCATTCATTCTTTCCTTTTCCTTTTCTTTCATTTCTTTTCTATTCCTTCTTTCTTCTTTCTTTTTTCTTTCTTTCTTTCCTTCCTTCCTTCTTTGTTTTTCTTTCTTCCTTCCTTTCTTCCTTCCTTCTTTCATTTTTTCTTTCTTTCTCTCGTTTACTCATTTCCTTGTTTACACGTTTATTCGTTTACTCGCTGCTGAACAGGAAGTCGAAGCTCCGAATCGATGTTCCGTCCGGAGATTCCCTGCGTCAGGAGAAGCATCAAAAACGTGCATAAAACACACGCTTACTGATACACCTGACCCCTGTGTGTGTGTGTGTTGTGTGTGTGTGTGTGTGTGTGTGTGTGTGTGTGTGTGTGTGTGAGAAACAAGACTGGGGGGGGGGTATTTATTTATTCACACTTCACACTTGTTTTTTATTGCAGTCAGTAATACAGAGAGAACTCTCTGCAGAGCCATTTGCTCCTGTGTGTGTGTGTGTGTGTGTGTGTGTGTGTGTGTGTGTGTGTGTGTGTGTGTGTGTGTGTGTGTGTGTGTGTGTGTGTGTGTGTGTGTGTGTGTGTGAACACTTTTATTTACACACTCCGCTCGCTTTATTGTTTCCCTCCCCGGAGAAATTCTACAATTAAATGACTCTTAAATCTTATAAAAAGGCGTTCGGAATTCCGGGCGAGATGAAAAGCTCTAAATGGGAATAAAGAGGAATTCCGGAGCGTCGGGGAGCGTGCCAAAAGTATTGGGACGGTCTTTTCTGGGGGAAAAACAAAACAAAAATCTGCTCGGGCGTCCACAAACTTTTGATCTGTGTTCACACATTTCATCTCGTCCGGGAAAGTCGGGAATTTTTATGAGGAATTTTTTAGTGGTTTTTGTAAATATAAAAATGTCTTTGTTCTTTGTTGCAATAAAAAAAATAATCATTCGACCAAAAATCTGTTTTTGTTACGGTAAAAAAAATAGTTACAAGTTTTAGTTAAATGTGTTTCCGGCTGCACTAAAAATATAAAAAGTCATTTTTGTTTCTGATAAAATAAAAATAAAATAAATAAACATGTAAAAAGTCATTTTTGATTCTGACGCAATTTGGAGTAAAAAAAAAAAGTGCATCATTAAAATGAAGCGCAAGTTTTTATTTGTATTTTTTAAATAAATATTTAAATAAATAAAATTGTAAAATAAATAAAAATTAAATAAATAAAAATGTAAAAAGTCATTTTTGTTTCTGATGCAGTTTGGAGTAAAAAAAAGTACTTTATTAAATGAAGCTCATGCTTTTATTTATTTATTTTTAATAAATATTTAAATAAATACAATTGTAAAAAAATAAAAATAAAATAAATAAAAATGTAAAAAGTCATTTTTTGTTTCTGATGCAGTTTGGAGTAAAAAAAAACAAAGTACGTCATTAAAACGAAGCTCATGTTTTAATTTATATTTTTTAAATAAATATTTAAATAAATAAAATTTGCTAATGCTAAAAATATAAAAAGGCATTTTTTTTTTCCTGATGAAGTTTGGAGTAAAAAAAATTAGTTCATTAAAAGGAATCTCATGTTTTTAAATTTTTTTTTAAATAAATATTTAAATAAATAAAATTGTAAAATAAATAAAAATAAAATAAATAAACATGTAAAAAGTCATTTTTGTTCCTGATGAGGTTTGGAGTAAAAATAAAGTGCGTCATTAAAACGAAGCTCATGTTTTAATTTATATTTTTTAAATAAATATTTAAATAAATACAATTTACTAAAAATGTAAAAAAAAAGTAATTTTTGTTTCTGATGCAATTTGGAGTAAAAAAAAAAACGTACTTTATTAAAACGAATCTCGTTTTTTTTTTTTATAAATATTTATAAAAATATAAAAAAGTAGTTTTTGCTCCCGATGCATTTTGGAGTGAAATAGTTTATATTTATATGTTATATTCATTCATTCATTCATTCATTCATTTTCTAGCGCTTTTTCCGATCTTCCCTCGGGTCACGGGGAGTCTGTGTCTATCTCAGGCGTCTATGGGCATTAAGGCAGGATACCACCCTGGATGGAATGCCAACCCATCACACACCACACACACACACACACAAATTCATACACTAGGGACAATTTTCCAAGGTGCCAATCAACCTACCATGCATGTTTTTGGACCGGGGAGGAAAACCGGAGAACCCGGAGAAAAACCCCTGAGGCACGGGGGGAGAACATGTACACAAACTCCCACACACACATGGACGAGACGGGAATCGAACCCGGACCCTGACGGTGTGAGGCGAACGTGCTAACCACTAAAACCACCATAGTGCCCCCCATGTTATATTATTTATAGTTAATATTTATTTTATATTTGACTTTCTAACATTAATTAGTTAAAATAAATACGCGACTTTATTGCAGTTTAATTCCAGTCGTAAGTATAAATTGGGTCGGAATGTCGTTGTGCTTGGAGGAGCGAGACGCGTGAAAACGCCGCGGCGGCGGTTGAGGATGAATCTGCGCTGATAGGCGACGTTTATGGCGTTTATCGTGGCGCGTGGAAATCGTCTGCATCAGCGCGCGCTTGTTGTGCTGAAAAGCGCTTTTGTGAGGAGAAACGCTGGAATGGCGATTATTTCGGACCGCACCAGAGGAGCAGATGTTTCTCCTGGAAGCCTGGCGGATTTAACACACTTTGTAATGGGGGTGGAGGGGAACCCGGGTTTGACCCGGGATCGGCGCCACCTGCTGGAGGAGGAGGAGGTGAACTAAAAATCGTTTCCCAGAACGAGAAGTAAAAACTCGCCGGATCTCAAAACTCCTTACAGTTACATCATGACTTCCTCCTGATCACCTCTCTCTCTCTCTCTCTCTCTCTCTCCACGTCTCTCTCTCTCCCTCGTCCTCATCTCTCTCTCTCTCCTCTCTCTCTCTCTCTCTTTTTTTTTTTCTTCATTTTAATCACCTCATTGCGAGTGGATTTCCCAGGTAATAACACTCTCCACCTCAGAAAGCCGAGATAAGAGCGAGCTGTTTGTCACTCCGAGATCTGCGAGATCACTGCTTTCTGGTTAATTGCTCCGGGCGGTGTCGTGTGTAAACACCGGGGCTGAAAAAGAATCGCTAAATAAAAGACAGGAACAAAGCCTTTGTGTTTGACTTCATGCTGATCGAACAGTTCATGCCGCCGAACGCGCTGTTC
Organism: Kryptopterus vitreolus; assembly: GCA_030449085.1. Classification (NCBI taxonomy): domain Eukaryota; kingdom Metazoa; phylum Chordata; class Actinopteri; order Siluriformes; family Siluridae; genus Kryptopterus; species Kryptopterus vitreolus. The sequence goes on from JACRUU010000013.1 coordinate 23,102,578, forward strand.
TGTACACCAAACGCGCTGTTCTGTACACCAAACGCTGTTCTTCTGTACACCAAACGCGCTGTTCTGTACACCAAACGAGCTCTTCTGTACACCAAACGCTGTTCTGTACACCAAACGCGCTGTTCTGTACACCAAACGCGCTGTTCTGTACACCAAACGCGCTCTTCTGTCACCAAACGCGCTGTACACCAAACACGCTGTTCTGTACACCAAACGCGCTCTTCTGTACACCAAACACGCTGTTCTGTACACCAAACGCACACCAAACACGCTGTTCTGTACACCAAACGCGCTCTTCTGTACACCAAACGCGCTGTTCTGTACACCAAACGCGCTGTTCTGTACACCAAACGCGCTCTTCTGTACACCAAACACGCGCTGTTCTGTACACCAAACGCGCTGTTCTGTACACCAAACGCGCTGTTCTGTACACCAAACGCGCTCTTCTGTACACCAAACACGCTGTTCTGTACACCAAACGCGCTCTTCTGTACACCAAACACGCTGTTCTTCTGTACACCAAACGCGCTCTTCTGTACACCAAACACGCTGTTCTGTACACCAAACGAGCTGTTCTGTACACCAAACGCGCTCTTCTGTACACCAAACACGCTGTTCTGTACACCAAACGCGCTCTTCTGTACACCAAACACGCTGTTCTTCACCAAACGAGCTCTTCTGTACACCAAACGCGCTCTTCTGTACACCAAACGCGCTCTTCTGTACACCAAACGCGCTCTTCTGTACACCAAACACGCTGTTCTGTACACCAAACGCGCTGTTCTGTACTGTTCTGTACACCAAACGCGCTGTTCTGTACACCAAACGCGCTCTTCTGTACACCAAACGTCTTCTGTACACCAAACGCGCTGTTCTGTACACCAAACGCGCTCTTCTGTACACCAAACGTGCTGTTCTGTACACCAAACGCGCTGTTCTGTACACCAAACGCACTGCTGTTCTGTACACCAAACGCACTGTTCTGTACACCAAACGCGCTGTTCTGTACACCAAACGAGCTCTTCTGTACACCAAACACGCTGTGCTGTTCTGTACACCAAACGCACTGTTCTGTTCACCAAACGCGCTGTTCTGTACACCAAACGAGCTCTTCTGTACACCAAACGCACTGTGCTGTTCTGTACACCAAACGCACACCAAACGCGCTGTTCTGTACACAAAACGCACTGTTCTGTACACCAAACGCGCTGTTCTGTACACCAAACACGCTGTTCTGTACACCAAACGCACACCAAACGTGTTCTGTACACCAAACGCGCTCTTCTGTACACCAAACACGCGCTCTTCTGTACACCAAACGCTTTTTTTCTGTACACCAAACGCGCTGTTTGTACTTTTCTGTACACCAAACACGCGCTGTACACCAAATCTGTACACCAAACGACTCTTCTGCACCAAATCTTCTGTACACCAAATGTGCTGTTCTGTACACCAAACGCACTGTTCTGTACACCTCACACAAACGCGCTGTACACCAAACGCGCTGTTCTGTACACCAAACGAGCTGTTCTTCTGTACACCAAATGTGCTGTTCTGTACACCAAACGCACTTTTCTGTACACCAAACGCGCTGTTCTGTACACCAAACGCGCTCTTCTGTACACCAAACGAGCTCTTCTGTACACCAAATGTGCTGTTCTGTACACCAAACGCACTGTTCTGTACACCAAACGCGCTGTTCTGTACACCAAACGAGCTCTTCTGTACACCAAACGTGCTGTTCTGTACACCAAACGCGCTGTTCTGTACACCAAACGCGCTGTTCTGTACACCAAACGCGCTCTTCTGTACACCACACGCTCTTCTGTACACCAAACGGCTCTTCGTACACCAAATGTCTGTACACCAAACGCGCTGTTCTGTACACCAAACGTGTTCTGTACACCAAACGCACTGTTCTGTTCACCAAACGCGCTGTTCTGTACACCAAACGCGCTCTTCTGTACACCAAACACGCTCTTCTGTACACCAAACGCGTTCTTCTGTACACCAAACACGCTCTTCTGTTTCCTGATCATGCTCTTCTGTATGCCGGACGCGCTCTTCTATACACCAAATGTGCTGTTCTGTACACCAAACGCACTGTTCTGTACAACTAACTCACTCTTCTGTAGACCAATCGCGCTCTTCCGTACGCCGAACGCCCTCTTCTGTACGCTGTATGTGCTCTTCCATACACCGAATAGCTGAGAGTCTGAATGTACGGATGCATGCTCAATTAAATGAATGTATTAATTAAAAAATATATAACCGACTGTCTAAATGTATGGATAAGTGACTGCATGACTGTTTGAGTGAATGAGTGAATGAATGAATGCGCGAATGACGAATTAAGTATATAGCCGACTTGAAAGAACAAATACATGAACGTATAAATAAAAAACAAATGTGTAAACGACTGAATGATTGCTGGTCAGTTGACTGTCTGAAAGTTGAATGAATGAATGAATGAATGAATGAAAATATTCATGAATAAAGAAATGTATAAATGAATGAATGACATCCTAAGTGGATGGTTGATTACCTGAATATATGAACAAATGAATGGACGAATGAATGGACGAATGAATGGAAATATGAATGAATAAAGGGATTTATAAATGAATGAATGAATGAATGAATGAATGACATCATATGTGGATGGTTGACTACCTGAATATATGAACAAGTGAATGAATGAATGAATGAATGATTGATTTACTATCTATCTAACAGAGTGTGTTAAAACCAATGATTCCTACATCCTGGAGACCCGAATGAATGAATGAACGAACGAATGATTGAATGAATTGACAGACTTGCTAATTAAGTGTTTGTTATGAATGAGATTAGGAT
>JACRUU010000013.1:23110632-23113132 GCA_030449085.1 Kryptopterus vitreolus
AATAATAAGTATGATCTAAGTAGTGACATTTGCTGTTATGATCTCTTCATTATTTTGGAATGATAAATTCGCGTATCTTTGAATGATTGTTAGTTGTTTTTGTTTATTTACAGCTGCACAGTAATCCTCCTCGCTGCACTCATCAACATTGAATAAATAAACAAATAATAAATAACAAAAACAAATAAACAAAAACAAATGAATTATTAATATTAATAAATAAATAGATTCCAGAGGTGAAGGAGAGAAGACGATCACGAGCGGACGCTGCTGAACTCTGGCGTGAGAATGAGGCTCTGCTACGCCGCTGCGTCTCCCACAGACGTCTGCTCCCTCCATCGGGGGGACTTTAGCGCTCCATCTCTCCTCCCGTCCCATCACGTGAACTCCAGCCCTGCTTTTTCCCCTCCTCCTCTCCTCCTTTCCTCCTCTCCTCCTCTCCTCCCCGCCTGCCTGTGCACATCTGTCCCGTGACACGGCTCATTCATCTTCTCTACCTCCCTCTGAATATTGCATCACCAGGTTTAGGGGGAGGGGGAACCCGCGTGAGCAGGCCGGCGTCTAAAAACAGCTCTTCCTGCATCGGGCTGGTGTACAGTAACCGCACGCCAATCACACGTCTCCGCACGTCTCTACACTTCTCTACACTTCTCTACATGTCTCCACATGTCTCCACACTTCTCTACATGTCTCCACACGTCTCTACATCTCTACATGTCTCTATACGTCTCACACACTTCTACATTCTCTACATGTCTCCACATGCCTCCACACTTCTCTACATGTCTCTACATGTCTCCACACTTCTCTACATGTCTCCACATGTCTCTGCACGTCTCTACACTTCTCTACACTTCTCTACATGTCTCTACATGTCTCTCCACATGTCTCCACACTTCTCTACACGTCTCTACATGTCTCCACACTTCTCTACACGTCTCTACATGTCTCCACATGTCTCTATATCTCTACATGTCTCTACCACATGTCTCTACACGTCTCGTCTCTACATGTCTCCACATGTCTCCACACTTCTCTACATGTCTCTACACGTCTCCACACTTCTCTACATGTCTCCACACGTCTCTACATGTCTCTACACTTCTCTAAATGTCTCCACATGTCTCCACACTTCTCTACATGTCTCTACATGTCTCCACATGTCTCCACCACACTCTCTACACTCTCTCTACATGTCTCCACATGTCTCTACATGTCTCCACACTTCTCTACATGTCTCCACACGTCTCTACATGTCTCTACACGTCTCCACACTTCTCTACATGTCTCCACATGTCTCCACACTTCTCTACATGTCTCCACACTTCTCTACATGTCTCCACACGTCTCTACATGTCTCTACACTTCTCTACATTCTCTACATGTCTTCATGTCTACATGTCTCTCTACACTTCTCTACATGTCTCTACACTTCTCTACATGTCTCTACATGTCTCCACACTTCTCTACATGTCTCTACACTTCTCTACATGTCTCTACATGTCTCCACCTTCTCACTTCTCTACATGTCTCTACACTTCTCTACACATGTCTCTACATGTCTCTCCACATGTCTCCAGCACTTCTCTACATGTCTCTACACTGTCTCTACATATCTCCTACATGTCTCCACACTTCTCTACACTGTCTCTACACTTCTACGTCTCTACACTTCTCTACATGTCCTCTACATGTCTCTCTCATTTCTCACACTTGTCTCCACACTTCTCTACATGTCTCCACACACTCTCACTCTACATGTCTCCACATGTCTCTACATGTCTACATTCTCTACATGTCTCTACACTGTCTCTACATGTCTCTACACTGTCTCTACACTGTCTCTACATGCCTCCACACTTCTCTACATGTCTACATGTCTCCACACTTCTCTACATGTCTCTCATGTCTCCACACTTCTCTACTTCTCTACATGTCTACACAACTCTACGTCTCTACATGTCTCCAAATCTCCACATCTCTCTCACACACACTTATGTCTCTACATGTCTCCACACACCTATGTCTCTACATGTCTCTACATCCACACGTCTCCACATGTCTCTACATGTCTCCACACTTCTCTACATGTCTCCACACTTCTACTCTCTACATGTCTCTACATGTCTCTACATGTCTCTACACATTCTCCTACATGTCTCTACATGTCTCTCTCTCTCACATCTACAGTCTCCACATGTCTCTCCATGTCTCTACATGTCTCCACTCCTACATGTCTCTACTACTACATGTCTCTCCACATGTCTCTACACTCTCTACATGTCTCTACACACATGTCTCTACATGTCTCTACACTTCTCTACATGCTCTCTCTACATGTCTCCATGTCACATGTCTCTACACGTCTCTACATGTCTCTACATGTCTCTACACTTCTCTACACTTCTCTACATGTCTCTACATGCTTACTACATGTCTACTTCTCTCCACATGTCTCCACATGTCTCTACATGTCTCTACACTTCTCTACATGTCTCCA
>JACRUU010000013.1:23118132-23120632 GCA_030449085.1 Kryptopterus vitreolus
AAAGGAGATCTACTGCTCAATAGGAGATCTACAGGAGATCTTCTACTGAATCGGAGGTCTACTGCTCAATAGGAGATCTAAGGGAGAAATGTTGCTCAATAGGAGATCTATAGGAGACCTGCTCTACTCTTACCGAGCAGTAGATCTCCATTAGATCTCCTATTGAGCAGTAGATTTCATGTAGATCTCCTGTTGGGCAGTAGATCTCCTTTGGATCTATATGAGATCTGCTGCTCAATAGGAGATCTAAAGGAGATCTATTGCTCCATAGGAGATCTAAAGGAGATCTTCTACTCAATATGAGATCTGAAGGAGATCTACTGCTCAATAGGAGATCTACAGGAGATCTACTGCGCAATAGGAGATCTACATGAGATCTTCTACTCAATCGGAGATCTACTACTCAATAGGAGATCTAAGGGAGAAATGTTGCTCAATAGGAGATCTACAGGAGATCCTGCCGAGCAGTAGATCTCCATTAGATCTCCTATTGAGCAGTAGATGTCATGTAGATCTCCCGTTGGGCAGTAGATTTCCTTTGGATCTATATGAGATCTGCTGCTCAATAGGAGATCTAAAGGAGATATTTTGCTCCATATAAGATCTAAAGGAGATATATTGCTCAATAGGAGATCTATAAAAGCTCTTATACTATATTGGAGATCTATAGAGGATCTACTGCTCAGCTTGGAGACCTATATGAGATCTGTTGCTCAATAGGAGATCTATCGGAGATCTACTGCTCAATAGGATATCTAAAGGAGATCTACTCAATAGGAGCTCTAAAAGTGGAGCTCTTTTATGGGTGGAGATCTTCTACCTAATGGGAGCAAAGAAGATCTTCTAGTCAATAGGAGCTCTATAGGTGGAGATCTTCTACTCAAACCGAGCTCTCTGGAAGATCTTCTACTCAATAGGAGCTCTGTAGACGGATATCTTCTTAATATGAGCTCTATAGATGGAGATCTACTACTCAATAGGAGATCTTCTATGGGTAGAGATCTTCTAATCCAATGGGAGCAAAGGAGATCTTCTACTAAATGAGAGCTCAATAAGTGGAGATCTTCTGATCAGTAGGAGCTCAATAAGTGGAGATCTAGTCAAGAGGAGATCTGTAGGAGCTGCATAAGAGATCTTCTCACTTAGAGTTTCATGAGTGGCGATCATTAGTGGAGATCATGGTGCTGGGTTTGTACACAGGGACATGGAGGTGAAGGAACAGTTTTGGATCTTCCATGAAGAGCCACAAAGGGCTGGAAAAGTCAGGAATCCATTTGTACATCTCACCAACCCAGATCTCCACCAGGAGCCTGGGGTCCTTTACACTCATTCTCCAGACGTGTCTCCATCCACGTTCCTCCACATATTCAGTGTTTCTCATGCTTGAGCAGATCCCTGGCGAAGTTCTCCATGCCGGCATGAGCAGGTCTGAGCAAAGGTGGATCTCGATCTGAGCTATTTTCAGATGGCTTTGCTCAAAAAGCGGGACAAGGACAGGGAGGACGTCGGAGAGACTTCACAAAGCTCCGAGGAACCGAACACGTCCTTCACGAATTGAAACCAAAATCCAGTTCAGCATAAAGCAACAACGTTCTTCACTCCGAGATCCATCCGCTGCTACTCCGTCCGTACAGACAGAAGGAAAAGGAGATCTCGCCGGGGGGGGGGTGATTTCTGGAAATGATCCCGGTTTCTGGAAAGGTTCTGCACTTCCAGATGTGGTGGATCCTATGAATCTGTGCAAGGTGAGATTTTAGACGTTGGGGCTCTACAGCAGGAGAGGTTCAAGCTCATCCAAAGACCCGTGTCCCGACATTCCGGTGGAAATCCGACGTTCCGATAGCAGAGTGGAATTTTTACATACCTGGAAAACGTTCCTGGTCTGATACTCATTTTCCGACAATGTTTCCAGGATCCAGGATTGTGGCTGGTTTATGGGAAAAGCGTATCCCGAAGGAGAAGCGCGTCCGGATATAAAAGCAGCGTCAACGTAGCGTAAGCTGTAATTATCCGCAGGACGTCTTTCACATGAAGCCATGAATAGGACTTAATAAAAACCTGACTCCAGTCACACGAGAGGAAAGACGATCCCAAGACAGCGGAAAGAAGCCGAACGTTCCGGGATCCAAGCCAAAAAACCATGCCGTTATGGGGGAAGGGGGGGGGGACACTCTCGTTAATGATCCGTTTTGATCCGAAAAATAAATAAATAAATAAAACAGGAATATCACTCCGGTTTTCACCCGGAACGCCGCTGCCACGTCCCGAAATCACAGAGTCGGGCGCAAATCTGATTGAGTCTCTGAGATGGGAGGAAAGGGACATCTCCAACATCTCCACTTCATAATCACACCCTACGCCATCGGAACGCCGGATTTCCATCGGAATGTCGGGAGACGAGTCCCTTTGGATGAACTCGGAAAAATCTCCCGCTATAGAGCTCCAACGTGTAAAAAGATCGTTCCCATTCGTCTTTATGGAGCGAAGATCAAGAAATGAC
>JACRUU010000013.1:23140632-23143132 GCA_030449085.1 Kryptopterus vitreolus
TATCCATCCATCATCATCCATTCATCTATCTGGTCATTTCTCATCCATCCATCATCATCATCTCATTTCCTCCATCCATCCATCCATCTATCTGTTCATCCATCTCCTCCATCCACATCCATCCATCCTATCTGGTCATTTCCTTCATCCTATCATCTCCATCCTCATCTCATCCATCCATCCTATCTGGTCTATCATCCATTTCCCCTCATCCATCCATCATCTCTGTTCTTTCCTCCTCCTCATCCATTTCCATCCATCCATCCATCCCATCCATCCATCTGTCTATCTGGTCATTTCCTCATCCATCCATACATACATCTATCTGGTAATGTCCTCATCCACCCATCCATTCATCTATTTGGTCATTTCCATCCATCCATCCATCTCATCCATCCTATCCATCCATCCATCCATCCATCATCCATCCATCCATCATCCATCCATCCATCCATCCATCTATCATGATCATTTCCATCCCATCCATCCTCATCATCCATCCATCCATCCATCTATCTATCTGGTCATTTTCTTCCATCCATCCATCTATCTGTTCATTTTTCTCATCTATCCATCCATCCATCCTCATCCATCCATCTATCTATCCTATTTATCCATCCATCCATCCATCTTCATTCTCATCTCATCCATCATCCATCCTATCTGGTTCATCCCATCCATCCATCTGCGTCTGGTCATTTTCATCCATCCATCCTGGATCATATCTATCTATCATCATCCTCATCCATCCATCCATCCATCCATCATCATCCATTTCCTCATCCATCCATTCTATCTGGTCATGGTCATTTTTACTCTCATCCATCCATCCATCATCCATCATCTCATCCCATCCTCCCCATCTGGTCCATATCCATTCCATCCTCATCATCATATCTATCCTCATTCATCCATCCATCCATCTGGTCATTTCCTTCATCCATCCATCCATCATCTATCATTTCATCATCGGGGTCATCCTCATCATCCATCCATCCATCATCATCGTCTTTCCTCATCATCCATCTATCTGGTCATTTCCTCATCCCATCCTCCATCATCTCCTGGTTCATCCATCCATCATCCATCATCCATCTGTCTCATCATCCTCCATTCCATCCATCTCCATCTATCTGGTCATCCATCCATCCATCATCCTGGTCTATTGCCATCCATCATCCATCCATCCATCCATCCATCTATCTGGTCATTTCCTCATCCATCCATCCATTATCTATCTATCATCCATCCATCCATCCATCCATCCATTCCATCTATCTGGTCATTTCATCATCCATCCATCCATCCATCATCTATCTGGTTCCACATCCATCCATCATCATCATTTGGTCACCATCCATCCATCCATCCTATCTATCTGGCTATCCATCTGTCATTCATCACATCCATCCATCCATCCATCTATTCCATCCATCATCATCTGGTTCATCATCATCCCATCATCCATCATTTTCCATTCCATCCATCCATCCATCCATCCATCCATCCTACATCCTATCTGGTCATTTCTATCATTCTCCCATCATATGTTCCATTCCTTCCATCCATCCATCCATCTATCTGGTAATTTTTCCATCCATCCATCCATCCATCCATCCTCCATCTCCATCATTATCTGTCATCTTCCTCATCCATCCATCCATCCATCTGGTCATTTCCTCATCCATCCATCTATCTGGTCATTTCCTCATCCATCTATCCATCTATCTATCTGGTCATTTCCTCATCCATCCATCCATCCATCCATCTATCTGGTCATTTCCTCATCCATCCATACATACATCTATCTGGTCATCCATCCATCCATTAATGTACTCATCCATCCATCCATTCATCTATTTGGTCATTTCCTCATCCATCTATCCATCTATCTATCTGGTCATTTCCTCATCCCTCCATCCATCCATCCATCTATCTGATCATTTCCTCATCCATCCATCCATCCATCCATCCATTCATCTATTTGGTCATTTTCTTATCCATCCATCTATCTGGTAATTTCCTCATCCATCCGTAAATTTTACCATCCATCCATCCATCCATCTATCTATCTGGTCATTTTCTCATCCATCCATCCATCCATCTATCTGGTCCATTTCCTCATCTATCCATCCATCCATCCATTCATCTATCTGGTAATTTCCTCATCCATCCCTCCATCCATTCCATCTATCTGGTCATTTCCTCATCCATCCCATCCATCCCATCTATCTGGTCATTCCATCCATCATCCATCCATCCATCCATCATCCATCCATCCATCCATCCTATCTATCTGGTCATTTCATCCTCATCCATATCCATCTATCCATCCATCCATCTATCTATCTGGTCATTTCCTCATCCCTCCATTCATCCATCTATTTGATCATTTCCTCATCCCTCCATTCATCCATCTATTTGATCATTTCCTCATCCCTCCATCTATCTGGTCATTTCATCATCCATCCATCCACCAATCCATCTATTTGGTCATTTC
>JACRUU010000013.1:23153821-23156321 GCA_030449085.1 Kryptopterus vitreolus
ATGTTCCGAACACCTTCCGCAACTCAGATGAGAAGGCGGTGAAGGATGCATAGTGGGAGGATTGGGCCTCCCATTCAGCGGAAGCCCATCTCAGAGCTCGCCCGGCTAGGGGTGAGATGGTATAAGCCACTTTAGCCCTGTTCCGTGCTGAAAGATAGTGGCTGCAGACTGAAGACCAGATCACACTGAATTAGGAAGGAACGACAGGTGTCCGGGTCTCCAGAGTACCGAGCGGGGTTCGCAAGTTGGGGTTTTCGAAGAGACATGGCTGCAGGTGCGGGAACGGGATCAGCCGGTGGGCCCAGGAGGAGCCGGTGGGGGGGCGGCGGTGGCACCTCTGGGGGGTGACTGTAGGTGTGCCAAGGATCTGTTGGATCTTTTCCCCCAATTCATTAATCACTTGTTCCTGGTCCGCTTGCCGGCGGGAAACTGCGGTTAAGGCAGCGAGGGAGGCTGGGGTCTCCGCGGGATCCATCTTTGGCCAGATTGTTCTGTCAGTACCTAGTAAGGAGGATCCAAGGCGGAAGCACAGCAGGGAGAGAAGAGGGCGGAGCCAGGTGAGAGCTCAGGGCCAACTATAAGCCAGAGGAATGGAGAACCAGAGATAGATCCGGTGAGCCGATTCCCAGAGCCGAGAGAGCCGATTCCTTGGAGTCGAGTGAGCCGGTTCAGTGATTCAGTCGGATCCAAGTCGGACGACACACCCGGAAGTGCAGCCATATGGCGCCGGTATTTGAAGCGCGTTGAGCGCGTTGAGCGCGTTAGCGCGCGTTGAGCGCGTTGAGCGCGTTGAGCGCGTTGAGCGCGTTGAGCGCGCTGAGCGCGTAGAGCGCGTAGAGCGCGTAGAGCGCGTAGAGCGCGTAGAGCGCGTAGAGCGTGTTGACTGCAGAGCCGGAGCTTGAAGCACGATGAGCGCGTTGAACGCGGAGCCGGAGCTTGAAGCACGATGAGCGAGCGCGTTGAACACGGAGCCGGAGCTTGAAGCACGCTGAGCGCGACGAGCAGAGAGAATCAGGAGACAGGCGAGGTCGGGAAGCCGGAGGTCGGAAGAACGAAGGACGGAAACAGGTCGGTAACAAAAGCGATAGCTGGTCGGGAAAACAATACCTGGAGAGTGATCAGGACGAACCTTGAAAACAATCTGGCACTGACAGAGGGTCTTCGGGGTCCTTATATACGCCAGACAGGCGGACGCCATTTCCGGGTACCGGGTTGCCGGTGAGAGGTTCCTCCTTGGCGCCGGAAGTGCTCACACAGGCTGACATAGATAGATAAATAGATAGATAGATAGATAGATAGATAGATAGATAGATAGATAGATAGATAGATAGATAGATAGATAGATGGATAGATAGATAGATGGATAGATAGATAGATAGATAGATAGATAGAGTAGATAGATAGATAGATAGATAGATAGATAGATATATGGATGGATGGGTGGCTGGATGAAGAGATGGATGAAGAGATAGAGATAGATAGATAGATAGATAGATAGATAGATAGACAGATAATGAAATGAGTATGAGAAAATGACTATTTAAAGCATTAAAATAATTAGATAATAATTGATAAAAATAAAAAAACGTATCCCCTTTTTTTTGCAGAATATTTCATTGCGCCCACCAGGGCCGAATCCCCGTACGGACGCCGCTACTAAAGCATGTGTTTACAGAGTAAATAAATAAATAACAGCGTAAATAAATGGCCCGTCTGTTGTGCTATCGCAGCGTAAACAAGAAAACAAAGCGAAAACAAAAACAAAACAAAGCGTTCCGGCCGGACTCGGCGTTCTTCCCGCGGGAGCGTCGGCCGAGACCAGGGAATCGCGTTAAGGAGCGATTGTTGCGTGTGTTATGGACGATACGATCTCCCGTTTTCCCGCCTCATAGACCTGCGTTACGGGTCAGTGTTATAAATGTATCGTAAAAACGAAAACAAACAAAAAAAAACGCGCCCGGTGCGGCTCGGGAGGCGGTCGGCGTGTGAGCGAGCGATGACCTCTGACCTTTCCTCAGAAACGACGGGCCGAGCGCACGAAGCCGTCACGCCGAGTGAACTTTTTAATGATTTTATTAGTCATTTGAGCTCGAGTATTTATTTATTTATTTATTTTATATATACATATATAAAATATGTACATTATTTATTTGAATATCTGCATTTAACAGCTAAAGAAAATTTGGGTCTAAATAATATTATCATTACATTACAACGAGTTAGTAAAAAAAAAAAAATAATAATATAATAAAAAAAATAATTCCCCAAATTATTAAAAATAACTAAATAAAAAAGTAATTTAATAATACTAATAACCTTTTTTTTTAATTACCTACATTGTTAATAACAGTCAATCTACCAAATTATTATTAATAATGATTAACCAATTAAGCTGAAATTAAAAGCGACACGTTTATTCCTTTTTTGAATTTGTTTTATGTTGTTTTATTCAGAAATAAATAAATAAATAAATAAATAAAATAAAAAAGCTCCAGTGAAT
>JACRUU010000013.1:23161321-23194226 GCA_030449085.1 Kryptopterus vitreolus
GTGATGTGTGGGTGATGTGTAGGTGAGGTGATGTGTAGGTGATGTGTTGTGTAGGTGATGTGATGTGATGTGTGGGTGATGTGATGTGAGGTGATGTGTGGGTGATGTGATGTGTAGGTGATGTGGTGTGTGATGTGTGATGTGTGTGAGTGATGTGATGTGTGTGATGTGATGGGTGATGTGATGTGATGTGTAGGTGATGTGGTGTGTGAGTGATGTGATGTGTCGGTGATGTGAGGTGATGTGTAGGTGATGTGATGTGTAGGTGATGTGATGTGTAGGTGATGTGATGTGTAGGTGATGTGATGTGATGTGTCGGAGATGTGAGGTTATGTGTAGGCGATGTGATGTGTAGGTGATGTGATGTGTAGGTGATGTTATGTGTAGGTGATGTGATGTGTAGTTGAGGTGATGTGTAGGTGATGTGATGTGATGTGTAGGTGATGTGATGTGATGTGTCGGAGATGTGAGGTTATGTGTAGGCGATGTGATGTGTAGGTGATGTGATGTGTAGGTGATGTTATGTGTAGGTGATGTGATGTGTAGTTGAGGTGATGTGTAGGTGATGTGATGTGATGTGTAGGTGATGTGATGTGTGGGTGATGTGATGTGTCGGAGATGTGAGGTTATGTGTAGGTGATGTGATGTGTAGGTGATGTGATGTGTAGGTGATGTGATGTGTAGTTGAGGTGATGTGTAGGTGATGTGATGTGTTGGTGATGTGATGTGTAGGTGATGTGATGTGTGGGTGATGTGAGGTGTATGTGTGGGTGATGTGGTGTGATGTGTAGGTGATGTGATGTGTAAGTGATATGATGCGTGTGTGATGTGATGTGCAGGTGAGGTGATGTAAAGGTAATGTGATGCGTAGGTGATGTAACATGTGGGTGATGTGATGTGTAGGTGTTGTGTAGGTGAAGGTTAGGTGATGTGAAGTGATGTGTAGGTGATTTGATGTGTGGGTGATGTGTAGGTGATGTGATGTTTAGGTTATGTGATGTGTGGATGATGTGTGGATGATGTAATGTGATGTGTAGGTATGTGATGTGTTGGTGATGTGAGGTGATGTATAGGTGATGTGATGTGTAGGTGATGTGTTGTGTAGGTGATGTGTGGTGTGATGTGATGTATGTGTTGAGAGGTGATGTGAGGTGTGTGATGTGTAGGTGATGTGATGTGATGTGTGGTGTGATGTGTAGGTGATGTGATGTGTAGGTGATGTGTGTGTGTGTGGGTGATGTGATGTGTCGGTGATGTGTAGGTGATGTGATGAGTGGGTGATGTGATGTGATGTGTGGGTGATGTGATGTGATGTGTAGGTGATGTGATGTGATGTGTGGGATGATGTGGTGTGATGTGTAGGTGATGTGATGTGATATGTAGGTGATGTGATGTGTGGATGATGTGGTGTGATGTATAGGTGATGTGATGTATAGGTTATGTGATGTGTCGGAGATGTGAGGTTATGTGTAGGTGATGTGATGTGTAGGTGATGTGATGTGATGTGTAGGTGATGTGATGTGTGATGTGATGTGATGTGTAGGTGATGTGTGGGTGTGTGATGTGATGTGTGGGTGATGTGGTGTGATGTGTAGGTGATGTGATGTGTTGGTGATGTGTAGGTGATGTGTGGGTGATGTGATGTGTGGGTGATGTGGTGTGATGTGTAGCTGATGTGATGTGTCGGTGATGTGTAGGTGATGTGTGGGTTATGTGATGTGTAGGTGATGTGGTGTGATGTGTAGGTGATGTGATGTGTCAGTGATGTGAGGTTATGTGTAGGTGATGCGATGTGTAGGTGATGTGATGTGTAGGTGGTGTGTGGGTGATGTGATGTGTGGGTGATGTGTAGGTGGTGATGTGTGGGTGATGTGGTGTGATGTGTAGGTGATGTGATGTGTGGATGATGTGGTGTGATGTGTAGCTTGGTGATGTGTCGGTGATGTGTCGGTGATGTGTGGATGTGATGTGTGGGTGATGTGGTGTGATGTGTAGGTGATGTGATGTGTGGGTGATGTGTGGGTGATGTGATGTGTGGGTGATGTGGTGTGATGTGTAGGTGATGTGATGAGTGGGTGATGTGATGTGTGTGATGTATGTGTGTGATGTGATGAGTGTATGTGATGTGAGAGTGATGTGTGTTGGTGTGATGTGTGGTTGTGATGTGTGTGATGTGGTGATGTGTGGGTGATGTGGTGTGATGTGTGGGTGATGTGATGTGTGGGTGATGTGATGTGTCGATGATGTGTAGGTGATGTGATGAGTGGGTGATGTGATGTGTAGGTGATGTGATGAGTGCAGGTGATGTGTATGTAGGTGCAGGTGATGTGTAGGTGATGTGATGAGTGGGTGATGTGATGTGTAGGGGATGTGATGAGTGGGTGATGTGATGTGTAGGTGATGTGATGTGTCGGTGATGTGTAGGTGTGTGATGTGAGTGGGATGTGTGATGTGATGTTGATGTGGGTGATGTGATGTGAGTGATGTGTGGATGATGTGGTGTGATGTGTAGGTGATGTGATAAGTGGGTGATGTGATGTGATGTGTGGGTGATGTGGTGTGATGTGTAGGTGATGTGATGTGTGGGTGATGTGGTGTGATGTGATGTGTGGGTGATGTGGTGTGATGTTTGGGTGTTTGTGATGTGTTTGGGGTGATGTGATGGGTTTTATGTGTGGCTGGTGGCAGATGATGTGTGGTGATGTGAAGTGGGTGATGTGATGTGATGTGTGGGTGATGTGATGTGTGGGTGATGTGTAGGTGTTGTGTGGGTGATGTGATGTGATGTGTGGGTGATGTGATGTGTCGGTGATGTGTAGGTGATGTGATGAGTGGGTGATGTGATGTGTGGGTGATGTTAAGTCTGATCTCGGTCAGTCTGTAGGTGTCTGATATCTCATTAATTCCTCGCCAAATAACCTTCATCCATTATTTCCATCGTTAATGGAATCAGCAGGACTAAAAGAACAGACTCTGTACATCGCTAACCTCATGACCGTGTGTGTGTGTGTGTGTGTGTGTGTGTGTGTGTTGTAGGTACATGATGAACGTGACCTGGGACGGCCGGGACTTGTCCTTCACTGAGGACGGCTATCAGGAGAATCCCAAACTGGTGGTTATCGTCCTGAATAAGGACCGTGAATGGGAGAAGGTAAAGTTCACTCTTCTGCACGAGTCTTTATTTATTATAAAAGTTATTATTATTTATTTTCCTGCTCTTTTTTCCGTCTTTTTCTCCGATGATCACATGTTTATATTACATTCATATTAAACATCTGAAGGAAACAAAACCGAGGACAAACTTCTTAAGGAACTTGTTTGATGTGAAAGATGTTGTTTGTGCTCCGATGTAAGAAAGCAAACAAAAACAGGATCAGACAGAAAACAAACAAAAATAGGAAGTAATAAACAAACAGAAAGAGAAAGAAACAGAAAACAAAAACTAATAATAAAAAAAAAAAAAAAAAATAATTAAAAGAGGAAGTAAGGGAGAAAACAACACCAGCAAGAAGGACAGAGAACAAAAAAACAATGTGAGAGAATAAACAAAAACAGGAAGTAGGACAGAGAACAACAAAAAAAACTGTAAGAAAGAAAGTAAACAAAAACAGGATGTAAGAAAGCAAACAAAAAACATCTAGAAAAAATAAACAAAAGCAGAAGCAAACAAAAACATCTATAGAAAATAAACAAAAACAGGATGTAAGAAAGCAAACAAAAACATCTAGGAAAAAAAATAAACAAAAACAGGATGTAAGAAAGCAAACAAAAACGACTAGAAAAAAATAAACAAAAACAGGATGTAAAAAAGCAAACAAAAACATCTATAGAAAATAAACAAAAACAGGATGTAAGAAAGCAAACAAAAACGACTAGAAAAAAATAAACAAAAACAGGATGTAAAAAAGCAAACAAAAACATCTATAAAAAATAAACAAAAAGCAGGATGTAAAGAAAGCAAACAAAAACATCTATAAAAAATAAACAAAAACAGGATGTAAAAAAGCAAACAAAAACATCTATAAAAAATAAACAAAAAGCAGGATGTAAGAAAGCAAACAAAAACGATCTAGAAAAAAATAAACAAAAACAGGATGTAAGAAAGCAAACAAAAACGACTAGAAAAAAATAAACAAAAACAGGATGTAAAAAAGCAAACAAAAACATCTATAAAAAATAAACAAAAACAGGATGTAAGAAAGCAAACAAAAACATCTATAAAAAATAAACAAAAGCAGGATGTAAGAAAGCAAACAAAAACATCTAGAAAAAAATAAACAAAAGCAGGATGTAAGAAGGCAAATAAAAACAGGATAAAAGACGATACACAACACAGACGATATTAAAGGTGTATATTTTGGAAGGATTCCCCGAGAAGCAACACGAGGAACTTCGTGAGGAACTTGGGCGATGTGATCGTTCCGCTCCGTCCTATTTTTAGCGCTCCGCAAAAAAAAGCCATGCGGGAAGAATAATTGGAACGTTGAGCAACAATGGGAGCGATTGATTTCTTGGCGCGGTCCAGGCTGCAGTCGGGTCGATATCAGCAGGAGGCTTAATTGGACTGATCGGACTTGTAGCGAGGAAGCCGCGCGATTCCACGCGTAGGTGATCTGAGAGGTGTAACGCCGCCATCGCCGCGATCCATCATCGGAGGATTTGCCCTACAGAGGCTTCGAGTGCCAGCGCTTCGGGTCTTATTTAAATGTTTGCCTGCTCGGTGTCGGTGTTATATAACGCCTCGGAGGAAAGCCACAGATCGATTGGTCGGAATTATTCCGGGTCACGCGCAAATGCCGGATCCTGAGAAACTCGATGGCGGTGAAAAAGTTTGTCCACCGCATTGATACGGCAAAGTATTAACGCAGGACTAGTGAAGGGTTATCATCTTATCATCAACATAAAACAAACAAACAAACAAACAAACAAACTAGGAGGGGGGAAAACAAATAAAAACCCATGCAAACAAAAACAGGAAGTTGATAAGCAAACAAAATTAGGAAGTTGGACAGAGAACCAAAACAAAACAGGAAGTAAGAAAGTAAACAAAACCAGGATGTTGAACAGCAAACAACAACAGGGAGTATAAAAGCAAACACAAGCAGGCAGTAGGACAGAGAACAAACAAAAACAAGAAGTAGGAAAGAAAACAAATACAGGAACAAACAGACGACAAACAAAAACAAGAAGAAGAAAAGCAAACAAAATTAGGAAGTAGGACCGAGAACCAAAACAAATCAGGAAGTAAGAAAGCAAACACAAGCGGAGGTAAAAAAGCAAACAAAACCAGGTAGAAAAAAAATAACAAAAAGTGGAAATAGGAAAGCAAAAAAAAAACAAACAAAACAAAACAGTAAGTAAAAAGCAAACAAAAAGAGGGTGTATAAAAGCAAACACAACCAGACAGTAGGACAGAGAACAAACAAAAACAAGAAGTAGAAAAGCAAACAAAAATAGGAAGAAAGAAAGCAAACAAAAACAGGAACAGACAGAGAATAAACAAAAACAAGAAGTGGAAATAGGAAAGGAAACAAAACAAAAAAACAAGACAAAGCAGGAAGTAAGAAAGTAAAACAAAACCAGGCAGTAGGAAAGCGAACAGAAAAACAACAGAAAGTATAAAAGAAAACAAAAACAGAAAGTAAAACAGTGAAAAAAAAACATAGGAAATGCAAACAAAAACAAGAAAAAAGGAAGCAAAAAAAAACAAGAAGAAACAAATCAATGAAAACAGGAAGTAAGAAAGCAAATAAAAGCAGGATGTTGACCAGCAAACAAAAAACATAAAAGCAAACACTAGCAGGCAGTGGGACAGAGAACAAACAAAAACAAGAAGTAGGAAAGCAAACAAAAACAGGAACAGACAAACAACAAACAAAAACCAGGTCGAAAAAATTCACCAAAAGTGGAAATAGGAAAGCAAACAAAAGCAGGAAAAAAAAAGTAACAAAAAGTGGAAATAAGAAAAAAAAACAAGACAAAACAGGAAGTAAGAAAGCAAACAAAACCATGATGTTGAACAGAAAACAAAAACATGGAGTAAAAAACAAACAAAAACAGGCAGTAGGACAGCGAACAAAAAAAAAGCGAGGATGTGTAAAAGTAAACAAAAACAGAAAGTAAAACAGTGAACAAAAAACATCGGAAATGCAAACAAAAACAGGAAAAAAAGAAAGCAAACAAAAACAATTAGAAACAAATCAATGAAAACAGGAAGTAAGAAAGCAAACAAAAGCAGGAAGTAAGTTTTTTTTTGCTCAGCATGTGTTTGAATGAAGCTCTGATTGATTGATTCGGACGAATTGACTCGACTCACTTACGGGAAGTGAATCAGACATGATTATTTATTTATTTATTTAGCTATCTCTATTGTTGGGGGGGGAGAGAACCCATCCCGTCGTGATTCTTACAGATGGGACGTGTGGTTTGATTTGAGCGGTTGTGAAAGAGTTTTCCGAGCGCTCGGGTTTTCCGACGGAATGAAAGTGTAGGAATCGCTCCTGTCGGTTCCCTGAGGAACATCTGCTGGGGTTTGATTTGGCGGCGTGTGCTGAGAACGACAGCTTGCATGAAAAGCGCATTTGCGTAAATGTTAGTGGTTATTATAAAAGCATGCGTTCGTCGTTTCCCCGCCGCGTGCCGTCTTCACGTTTTATTAGCGTCCGTGTAAAACAAAACACGGGTAGAGTGGATCCGACACGAGCGCACAAAGAGAAGCCATTAGTGTCGTCCTGCTGCCGGGATTCCGCAAAGACACAGAGACCGACTAAATCATGTGTGTGTGTGTGTGTGTGTGTGTGTGTGTGTGTGTGTGTGTGTGTGTTTATGTGTATATGTTATATGTGTGTATGTGTATATGTGTATAGGTGTGTGTGTGTGTGTGTATGTGTATATGTGTGTATGTGTATAGTGGTGTGTGTGTGTGTGTGTGTGTGTGTGTGTATGTGTAGTGTACTGTGTGTAGGTGTGTGTGTGTGTGTTTCTGTGTATATGTGTATAGTGTGTGTATGTGTGTGTGGGTGTTTCTGTGTATATATGTATGTGTATAGGTGTGTGTGTGTGTGTGTGTATGTGTGTGTATGTGTGTGTGTGTGTATTCTGTATAGGTGTGTGTGTGTGTGTTTCTGTGTATATGTGTATGTGTATAGGTGTGTGTATGTGTGTTTCTGTGTATATGTGTATAGGTGTGTGTGTGTGTGTATGTGTATGTGTATAGGTGTGTGTGTGTGTGTGTGTGTCGTTTGTGTGTGTGTCTGTGTGTATATGTGTATGTGTGTGTGTGTTTCTGTGTATATATGTGTATATATGTGTATGTGTGTGTGTGTATGTGTGTGTGTGTGTATGTGTGTATATATGTATGTGTATAGGTGTGTGTGTGTGTGTTTCTGTGTATATGTGTATGTGTAGAGATGTGTGTGTGTGTGTGTGTGTGTGTGTGTGTGTTTCTGTGTATATGTGTATAGGTGTGTATGCGTGTCTGTGTGTTTCTGTGTATATATGTATGCGTATAGGTGTGTGTGTGTGTGTGTGTATATGTGTGTGTGTGTGTGTGTGTGTGTATGTGTGTGTGTGTGTTTCTGTGTATATGTGTATGTGTATAGGTGTGTGTGTGTGTGTTTATGTGTATATTTGTGTATGTGTGTGTATGTGTGTGTGTGTGTATGTGTATAGGTGTGTGTGTGTGTGTGTTTGTGTGTGTGTATGTGTGTATTTGTGTATGTCTATATGTGTGTGTGTGTGTAAAACATACACACCTGGAATCGGGCAGAGAACAAAAAAACAGGATATAGACAAGAAAAGTATGACATAAAAAAACAATTAGGAACACAAACAAAGACCAGAAAGACAGAAAACAAACAGAAATGGGAAAAAGAACAAACAACAAAAAATCAAATGAAATCAGGAAGTAAGAAAGCAAACAAAACCAGGTAGAGAAAATAAACAAAGCCAGGATGTAGGAAAACAAAAAGCAAACAAAAACAGGACGTAATAAAGCAAACAAAAACAGGCTGTATAATAAATAAAAAATAAAACAAACAAAAACAAAAACAGGACGTAGTAAAGCAAACAAAAACAGGACGTAACAAACAAACAAAAATAGAACGTAATAAACAATCAAAAACAGGACGCAATGAAGCAAACAAAAACAGGACGTCATAAAGCAAACAAAAACAGGACGTAGTAAAGCAAACAAAAACAGGATGTAATAAAGAAAACAAAAACAGGACGTAATAAAGCAAACAAAAACAAGACTTAACAATCAAACAAAAACATGACGTAGTAAAACAAACAAAAACAGGATGCAATAAACAAACAAAAACAGGACGTCATAAAGCAAACAAAAACAGGACGTAGTAAAGCAAACAAAAACAGGCTGTAATAAATAAAAAATAAAACAAACAAAAACAAAAACAGGACGTAGTAAAGCAAACAAAAACAGGACGTAACAAACAAACAAAAATAGAACGTAATAAACAATCAAAAACAGGACGCAATGAAGCAAACAAAAACAGGACGTCATAAAGCAAACAAAAACAGGACGTAGTAAAGCAAACAAAAACAGGATGTAATAAAGAAAACAAAAACAGGACGTAATAAAGCAAACAAAAACAAGACTTAACAACAAACAAAAACATGACGTAGTAAAACAAACAAAAACAGGACATGTATAAACAAAAAAAAACAGGACTCATAAACAAACAAAAACAGGAGTCATAAAGCAAACAAAAACAGGACGTAGTAAAGCAAACAAAAACAGGATGTAACAAGCAAACAAAAACAGGAAGTAATAAAGCAAACAAAAACAAGACGTAACAAACAAACAAAAACATGACGTAGTAAAACAAACATAAACAGTACATAATAAAGCAAACAAAAACAGGACGTAGTAAAACAAACAAAAACAGGAAGCTCTCTATCTCACATAAACAGGAAGAAAGACAGAAACCTCCCACCCGCCCCCAGAATACCTCCCACTCTGCAAATCCTTCATTCCACATCACCGGCACGTCGTACACACGATCCATAATTCCCAAAAGCGATCTGCACTGTTGACTCGACTCGGAGGCGTCTTTTCGCCCCTCGAAGCCCTGGATGTGAAAATAGCCGTTAATCACGGCGCTCCGGACGGCCCGAGTGATTGCCGACTCCTGAACTTGGACTCAATCATAAGTGGAGTTTGCTTTCGGAATTTCATTATTGACAAAACTGCATCGGGGTGTGTGTGTGTGTGTGTGTGTGTGTGTGTGTGTGTGTGTGGTTGGGGGACCGGGACCCCACCGCGAGCAGAAATAAATATTTATCTGTGCATGCTTGGGGCTGACGGAGGACTCGGCTCGGGATGACGAGGAGCTCCGGCGGTGTGACGGCTGAGCAAATAGACACAGACGTGTTTATTTATATATATATTTTTTTCATCTGTCCCTCTTGTTTTCTCTCACTGAGACGCGTATAAACTTGGACAGACACACCGACACACACACACACACACACACACACACACACACACACACGCTGACAATCTGCAATAAAGATGGTGGAATGCCCCGAGGACCGGCTCGGAGTGGCCTATCAGTTGTTGTCGGTGTGAAATGGATCGCTCTGGCATCTCGCTGGGTTGATGGCAGCCGCTACGAACCATGTGTCTCTGCCACCTGGACAAGTGCTGCATCTCTGACATCCGACTGCTTTCCTACGGGCGAAAACACAGAGAGACAGACACACACGAGACACACGATAATGCTTTTAAAGCGCCCTTTATCGTCCTGCCCTATTTATATCCCGGTGCCATTGAAAATCCAACCTTGTAACGCGCGCCTGTCCGATCCGGAATGCTGAACGTTCCGGCAGGGGTTTTTCTTTTATCCCTCACAGCAGCCTGTTAAAATCCGACACCATTTCCACCTAAAACAGCACGAGCAGAAAAGAATAAGACGTTAAATAAAACCAGGACGTTGTGACGCAAATAAAACGAGAGATGACGCGGAGGAATTCACTCGTCAGTGCATAATAACGATTTATCAAATTAACGATTAGCAAATGATCAAATTAAGAAAGCAAATTAAGAAAGCAAACAAAACCAGGTAGAGAAAATAAACAAAGCCAGGATGTAGGAAAACAAAAAGCAAACAAAAACAGGACGTAATAAAGCAAACAAAAACAGGACATAGTAAAACAAAAAAAAACAGGACGTAATAAACAAACAAAAACAGGACGTAACAAACAAACAAAAACAGAACGTAAAAAGCAAACAAAAACAGGACGTAATAAACAAACAAAACAGGACGTAGTAAACAAACAAAAACAGGATGTAATAAAGCAAACAAAAACAGGACGTAGTATAACAAACAAAAACAGGACGTAGTAAAACAAATAAAAACAGGAAGCTCTCTATCTCACATAAACAGGAAGAAAGACAAACAAAAAAACAAACAAACAGGAATTAAGACAGCAAACAAAAGCACAATGTTGGATAATAAACAAAAACAGGAAGTGCGATAGCAAACAAAAATCAGGAAGTAAAAAAGCAAACAAAACTACAATGTTGGAAAGTAAACAAAAACAGGAAGTGCGATAACAAACAAAAACAGGAAGGGAGATAGCAAACAAAAACAGGATGTTGGAAAGCAAACAAAAACAGGAAGTGAGATAGCAAACAAAATCGGGAAGTAAGTCAGACAAACAAAAAACAAACAAACAGGAATTAAGACAGCAAACAAACGCACAAGGTTGGAAAGTAAACAAAAACAAGATGTGAGATAGCAAACAAAATGGGATGTTGGAAAGCAAACAAAAACACAATGTTAGAAACCAAACAAAAATGGGAAATGAGATAGCAAACAGAATCCAGATAGTATGCCAGATAGTATCCACAGTACTGACGAATCCTGCGTTCTGATTGGTCCAAGAAAGATTAAAACGTTGGTAAGACAAAGCTTTATAATCGTATGATCTGCTTACAACCAGTAATGGGAAAAAAGCAAACAAAAACAGGATGTTGGAAAGCAAACAAAAACAGGAAGTGAGATAGCAAACAAAAGCAGGATTTTGGATGGCAAACAAAATCAGGAAGTAAGAAAACAAACAAACGCACATTGTTGGAAAGCAAACAAAAACAATAAGTGAGATAGCAAACAAAAACCAGGTAGTATTATTAGACCGAGAACACGGTCCAATCCACAGTGCTGACGACTCCTGACGAATCCTGCGTTCTGATTGGTCCAGGAGGTTAGTTTTTTGTGTTTAATTATGAAGAAAAACATCAATTATTTCCATTCAAACAACCGGATGAGCAAATCCTACGCTCGGAAAATAAGGGGTTAAAAAAACAGAAAAACAAAGTCTCCAGTTTCAGAACTGGTAACAATAATCTGTCGTTTTATAAAGATTAAACCGTCGTTAAAAGCAGGCGTCCTGACCGGGAAAAGTCATCATGTTTGGAGAATGGATATGGTTTGAGGGAATGAATCTCAGCGCGTCCTGCTGTAGGAAAATAATAACCTTGTTTTTTTTTTTTGCCCCCAAATATGCAAAGACGAAGGAGTGTGTAGTGATGAAATGGAGAGAATTGGAAGTAATGACTGTGTGCGGAGGAATATAAATACCTTGGCGAAAGGCCAGCTGTAGAACGTTACGAAGCAAAAGGAGCCAAGTACCGTATCAGAGGACTGGAGGAGGCGGCGAGAAGAACGACAGAGCCGTAGAGAGAGAGAGAGAGAGAGAGAGAGATAGTTTGTACCGTATTTATTCTATTTTCATTTAAAACTCCGTGGAAGTGCAAAACCCTTCAGGAGCACAAAAGCAAGATGTAAATAAACAGACGGGCTTGTTATGGATTAGCCGAGTTTAGGGGGTCGTGCGAGTTTACACTCAAACTTCGCCTCAAACTTTAGTAAAAACAAACAAATTTACACTATTGTGTGTTAATAGCGGCTTGCTAATGAAAAACATTAGGGAAAGCTAGGCTAAATATAAAAGCAGAAAAGAAAAGACAAAAGAGAACACATGTATCGCAAAAAAACAGATGTATCGGCAAAAAAATATTGCAACAAAAACACATGTATCGCAAAAAAACAAGTATTGCAAAAAAATACATGTATCGAAAAAAACACGTATCACAAAAAAACATGTATCACAAAAAAACACGTATTGCAAAAAACACATGTATCGAAAAAAAACACGTATCGCAAAAAAACACATGTATCGGAAAAAAACACGTATCGCAAAAAAACACATGTATCGGAAAAAAACACGTATCGCAAAAAAACACGTATCACAAAAAAACACGTCACACAAAAACATTGCAAAAAAACACGTATCGCAAAAAAACACATGTATCGAAAAAAAAACACGTATTGCAAAAAAACACATGTATCACAAAAAAACACGTATTGCAAAAAAACACATGTATCACAAAAAAACACGTAGCGCAAAAAAACACATATTACAAAAAAAAACACATGTATCGAAAAAAAAATATGGCAAAAAAATGTATTGCAAAAAAACAGATGTATCGGAAAAACACGTATTGCAAAAAAAAAAACACATGTATCGAAAAAAACACGTATTGCAAAAAAACACGTATCGCAAAAAAACACGTATCGCAAAAAAACACGTATCGAAAAAAAAAGTTTCGCAAAAAAACGTATTGCAAAAAAACAGATGTATCGGAAAAACCCGTACTGCAAAAAAAAACACATGTATCGAAAAAAACACGTATCGCAAAAAAAACAGGTATTGCAAAAAAACACGTATTGCAAAAAAAAAACACATGTATCGCAAAAAAAAAGGATCGCAAAAAAACACGTATCGCAAAAAAAAAACAAAAAAACACGTATTGCAAAAAAACACACGTATCGAAAAAAACGTATTGCAAAAAAACGTATTGCAAAAAAACAGATGTATCGGAAAAAACGTATTGCAAAAAAACACATGTATCGAAAAAAACACGTATCGCAAAAAAACACGTCGCAAAAAAAACATTGCAAAAAAAAAAACACATGTATCGAAAAAAACACGTATCACAAAAAAACACGTATCCCAAAAAAACATGTATCACAAAAAAACACGTATTGCAAAAAAACACATGTATCGAAAAAAACACGTATCGCAAAAAAACACATGTATCGAAAAAAAAACACGTATTGCAAAAAAACACATGTATCACAAAAAAACACGTATGCAAAAAAACATCGCAAAAAAACACGTATCGCAAAAAAACACATGTATCACAAAAAAACACGTATCGCAAAAAAACACGTATCGCAAAAAAACACGTATCACAAAAAAACACGTATAGCAAAAAAACACGTATTGCAAAAAAAAAGTATCGCAAAAAAACGTATTGCAAAAAAACACATGTATCGAAAAAAACACGTATTGCAAAAAAACACGTATCGCAAAAAAACACGTATTGCAAAAAAACACGTATCGAAAAAAACACGTATGCAAAAAAACACATGCAAAAAAACACGTATCGCAAAAAACACATGTATCGAAAAAAAACACGTATCGCAAAAAAACACGTACCGCAAAAAAACACGTATCGCAAAAAAACACGTATTGCAAAAAAACACGTATCGCAAAAAAACACGTATTGCAAAAAAACACGTATCGCAAGCAAAAAAACACGTATCGCAAAAAAACACGTATCGCAAAAAAACACGTATTGCAAAAAAACACGTATCGCAAAAAAACACGTGCAAAAAAACATTGCAAAAAAACACGTATCGCAAAAAACACATGTATCGAAAAAAAACACGTATCGCAAAAAAACACGTACTGCAAAAAAACACATGTATGCAAAAAAACACGTATCGCAAAAAAACACGTATCGCAAAAAAACACGTATGCAAAAAAACACACAAAAAAACACGTATCACAAAAAAACACGTATTGCAAAAAAACACGTATCGCAAAAAAACACATGTATCGAAAAATACATGTGTGTTGTGTGTGTGTGTGTGTGTGTGTGTGTGGTGTGTAACTCAGTGTGTAAAATAACAACAATTAATTCCAACTGGATTAAAAAATCATGTACTTGAAAAATAAGGGGTTTAAAAAAAGTAGATTTAGAAAGATTAAAAGCTTTATAATCTTATCATCCACTTACAAACAGGAATGGGAAAAAAGAGTAAACAAACTAGGAAAGAAAGCAAACAAAAGCAGGATGTTGGAAAGCAAACAAAAACAGGAAGTACGATAGTAAACGAATACAGGAAGTAGGACAGAGAATTAAAAAAAAGAAAACAGGAATTAAGAAAGCAACCAAAGACAAGTTTCATGAAGATTTCTCATTTATAAACATTTGTGTCAATGTTGCCCCGCCTACTTTGATGCTGCAATAATTCGATAATTACTGTGGGTTTTTAAAATAACCGCGTTTTACAGAAAACCAAATAATATCTTCGCTCTGACCCAAGAATTCCGTAGATAATTCCGTAGACTTTTGAGTGTATGATACATTTTGGCCGCGCTAAACCGATTTTTTTGCGATTATGCACCCCCCCCCTCCCCCCCAAGCATCGAAAATACCATCTGTCTAAATTTTAAGTCTCTAGGACTCACGGTTAATAATAATAATAATAATAATAATAATAGTAATAGAGGCACGGTGGTTTAGTGGTTAGCACGTTCGCCTCACACCGCCAGGGTCCGGGTTCGATTCCCGTCTCTGGTCCATGTGTGTGTGGAGTTTGTGCATGTTCTCCCCGTCTCATTTCCCTTCCCTCCCCCCGTTTTTTTCTCCCCGTGCCTCAGGGGGTTTTTCTCCGGGTTCTCCGGGTTTTCCGGTTTCCTCCCCCGGTCCAAAAAAAACATGCACGGTAGGTTGATTGGCACCTTGGAAAATTGTCCCTAGTGTATGAATGTGTGTGTGTGTGTGTGTGTGTGTGCCCTGTCGATGGGTTGGCATTCCATCCAGGGTGTATCCTGCCTTAATGCCCATAGACGCCTGAGATAGACACAGACTCCCCGTGACCCAGAGGGAAGATCGGATAAAGCGCTAGAAGATATGAATGAATGAATAATAATAATAATAATAATAATAATAATAATATAATCACGGGCTAATAATCACCCCAATAACAACAGGGTTTTATGCACAACACACACAGTAGGCTGAGCCAAACTACCCATATGGGGCCCTTGAGCAAAGGCCCTTAATTTTCTCTGTTGTAGAGCCTGTCAAGTTAGCTCATTTTGGGCTAGCTGGTTTAGCGAGCTAGGAAGATGCTAAGCAACAGTCGTCAGGTTGGGGTTTAGCTGGTTAGCTAGCTCAAAAGATGCAACATCTTTGAAATTGTTTTTATTACTGTTTATTGTTTACTGTTTATTACTGTTTTTTTATTTATTTTAGAATTCCTGTCAGGTTATATTATATATAGCCGGGTAGTAATAGCAGTTTGAAAGTATGGCTTAAACTTTTACTCATAAATCCAGTCAAAGTTATCTAATTACAGCTAGCTAGTACTTAGCGTAATATTTATATATATATATATATATATATATATATATATATATATATATATATATATATATATATATTGATCAAAGAGGATATTTGTAAAAATTAAGATAGCCTTGGAAATTCTGTCAGGTTAGCTCATCAAGGCTAACTGGTTAGCTAGCTTAGAAAGACACTAAACAACAGTTAAGGTTTTTATTATACTTTTAGATACTATATTTATATATTATATATATATATATCTATATATATATATATATATATATATATATATATATATATATATATATATATTATATATAATTCCTGTCAGGTTATCTTATAGGCAGGTGGTTAGCAATAGCAGTTTTAAAGTAAAGCCATAGATTTTATTCATAAATCCTGTCACGCTTAGCTAATTAGCGCTAGCTAGCTAGTATTAGCTATACACGTTTTATTTTCATTTTGTTAGGGAAGGAAATCTTTGCGATGTGGTGATCAAAGATGGTATTTGTAAGGACCAAATGTTTGAAAGCACCCTTGGACATCCTGTCAGGTTAACTCAGGATAGCTAGCTGTTTGTTATTAGCATGTTGCGAACAATTAGCTGATTAGTTAGCGTTAGCATGGACACCCACGGTGATGCATGATTACTTTTAGCTTAGCAGCTTTAAATGTGTTTTGTTAGTAATTATAATTTTTTTGTGGTAAAAAGTGCTGCAATTTCTCGCCGGTAGCGCCGCATTAGCCGTAGTGTTGACCCTCAGCGATGCTACGATTATTGTGTCACGGAATCACTTTTCTCAGAGTTAAAACGTCAAATCTATACTTCATTAACCCCCCCCCCACACACACACACACACACACACACACACACACACACACCCGGTATCGCTAACCGACGCAGCGGAGTGACGGCTGATTTCAGACTGTGTACTAAATTATTTGATTAAAAGCCACCGTCGCGTGAAGACGATTCTCTCAGGATGGTTTAAGACGCGGCGCATGAGCGGCGCTCCCTGCGGTGTAATTATCGCGTGTCAGCGTGAGGTGTCCACCTCAGCAAACAAGCCGAGGACGAGGCTAAAGCTGCCTACTGCAGGCGTGACGCAAGAATTTCGTTTATTTATTTATTTATTTATTTATTTTTCTTAATACATAAAACTCTCAGCATGGGTAAACGAGCGGATAGGAGGATTAGCCGCTAATACAAGGCACTTCCATGCGAGGAGGAGGTGTCGCGAGGCAGCTGCACCTGACAGAACAAGCTCGATGTACTCGAAAAGTAATTCCCAAACAAATACATCATGAATGTCTAATCCAGGGGCCATGATTTGCATAGTTTAGCATAATAATTAATACTAAATGAAGGCATTAACTCAAGCTAATATAAAAAAAAATAGACATGAGACATTTCCTGAAGAAAATGTGAGTGATGCTTGCAGCCCTGGGCGCGACCCCCTTACAGCCTGGTCCGTTTAATATTTAGCGTTGACTCCGAAATGCTAGCTCGTTCGGAGAGACGAGTGTTTAGACACCAAAAACGCACATTTTGGGTGTTTTTTTGGGAGGGGGCGGGGCCAGTGACACACGTGACATCATCAAATTATCCAGCGTCTGACTCCCGTCGATGTGCCGAGCGTTTAGACATGTCACATGACCTGTGTCAGAGTTTCCACGTTTTGCAGATTTTTTCACATTTGTGATACCTACTCCACACGACCTAACATTCACGACCAACTCCATCTTACCTACGAGTGTTTATGTCACATGTGCATGTCGGGCGAACACGGGGCCGAACAGTGGAGCGTCAAATTTCCCCATTCATTTTCTATGGGGACGGAATGTCTCGGATTTCCCGGAATTCCGAACATGTGTGGGGTTCGGGAGGTATATGATGGTGATCCACTCCGGACCCCCTACGAGTGGATTTGCCATATGTGCATGTCGGACGCTCACAGGCCGAACTGTGAGGCACAAACGGAAATTCTCAACCCCATTCATTTTCTATGGGGAAAAATTCCCGCTTTTTGGCCCCGGGTTCGGAATTCCACGGGGCGATTCCTTATAAAAGTAACAGCACGGCTCACACCATCGGGACGCACGATATGAGGTATGATTCGTGACGACGGGACAAAAACTGCGGGACGAATTACGCGCCAAAAATTTGACCGACGCGAGAGAGAGATTCTAATAGTGATGCTTTTGCACACGTCACTAATAAACAAGGCAATTAAGCCACCTACTGCCACCCAGTGACATGAAAGAGTATTACACTACTTTGTCCCTACAGCACAGATACTCGATAATTTCCTACGGTACACCTGACGAGCTGTCACGGCGTTGGATATCATTGAACCGGGGTGGGAGTCAATGGGTGCCACCACCTTTTCCCCAGTTGCCACACCACCCCCTGCCCCCAGTGCCCCCCCGCCTCACCCTTATTAATTTGGGCAATGATTGTTGGAAGGTTGGAGAGGTGACAGTAGTAATCTCGCCTGGGATGGCAAAACATATGTATGTTAATACCCTCAGTCAAGATGGCCAGATAGTGACGTAGAAGGTAATACATGTGTACAAATCCCGCCCCTGCCCCCACCTCTACCCCTCCATCCAATTCTATCCATCTATAATCGCTGGACCCAGGCTGCATGAAAAATCGCTTGTTGTGCAAATCAGTTCCCCTCAAGGAATCTTCCGCCGGGGTCAACCCCGTATCCGTCTCTCCTGGTCTCCGGAGGGGACCTCCGTATTCCACCGTAAATCTGAGTATTGCTGATAGATTTTGATACAATTGTCAGACGCAGTAATGGAATGTCGTGGTTCCTGAACTAATCCCTCTATCTCGCTGACCTCTCCGAGACCCGAGCAGAATTGGTCTGACTGCTACGTCGCCGGCGACGCCGGCACGAAATAAACGCTTTTGCCGCTCGCATTATTCTCGCTTTTTACCGACAAGGAGCGGCGAAGGCAGAGGGAACCTCCGTCACCTCGGAAACCCAGTCTCATTTTTCACTCCCCATATTCTTCAATATGGCTATGGCACAAAAAAAAGGGACCCCGTGTTTTGGGTTTCACTTCCCCGTAGTCGATGCTGTAGTGTGCCAGTGAATTCTTTCTGACTCTGAAATTTGGCCCGGCCCAAAACCGGCCCCCGGTGCTTCATCTTTTGTTGCGCTCTTCATATCTCCCAGTCAGAGACCATTCTCCAATTACAGCATGACTCGATATGTTCAGTAAAGCCTCGCCCGTGCAGTGCACGACTACTTCCATTTATCAAGAAAAAAGGGGGCGTGGCTTTGGGTTTCTGCTCCTTCCCTATTTAATTTGGCTCTGGAAAGAATTGGCCCGAGCGCTTTCAATTTGCTGCGCTCTTCATTTCGCTCGGTCAGGGTTCGTTAAGATGTCGAGGCATCACTCACGCTTTTCGATGGCACCCTGACAGTCGCAATGTGGGGGTATAAATCAGCGAGGGCACGTTGTTTGGGCTGACTGTAATCCACTGGATTACCATGACTTAATGTATCTCAAGCGAAAGATCTTTCAAAGCCTCTTCGTCGAGGGGGGACCGAGGTGATTCCGTGGTGGAGGTTTGCTGTCATGTCGCAGGTTTTTTGTCTCTCAGTCCTTCAAGATGTTGTGCTAGAGTTAGAATAGTGTTTATTTGTCACATAAACACATAAACATTATAGCACTGTGAAATTCTTTCTTCTTTGGAAACTGGGGTCAGAGATGATACAGCACCCCCTGGAGCACATAAGGTTAAGGTCCTTTCTCAAGGAGCCAAGGGTGGCAGCTTGGTGATACCGGGGTTCGAACCCACAACCCTCCAATATGTAGCCCAGCACCTTAAACCACTGAGCTACTACACCCAGTACATTAAAGGGAAGGGTGCATTAAGGGGGAGGGTGCATTAAGGGCAAAGGGTGCAGTAAGGGGAAGGGTGCATTAATGGGGAAGGGTGCATTAAGGGGAAGGGTGCATTAAGGGGAAGGGTACATTAAGGGGAAGGGTGCATTGGGGAGGGTGCATTGGGGAGGGTGCATTAAGGGGAAGGGTGCGGTGCATTAAAGGAAGGGTGCATTAAGGGGGCATTAAGGGGGAGGGTGCATTAAAGGGAAGGGGTGCATTAAAGGAAGGTGCATTAAGGGGAACGGGCATTAAGGGGGTGCATTAAAGGGGAAGGGTGCATTAATGGGGGAAGGGTGCATTAAGGGGCATTAATGGGGAGGGTGCATTAAGGGGGCCGAGGGGGGTGCATTGCATTAAGGGGGAGTGGTAGTGCATTAAGGGGCATTAAAGGGTGCATTAAAGGGGGAGGGTGCTTGATTGCATTAAGGGGGAGGGTGCATTAAGGGGGAGCATTTAAGGGTGCATTAAGGGGTATTAAGGGGGAATGGTGCATTAAAAGGGGTGCATTAAACTTAATGGGGGGGATGGCAGGGTGCATTAAGGGGAGGGGTTAAGGGGTCGGGCATTAAGGGGTGCGAGGGTTAATAGGGTGCATTAAAGGGGCATTAATAGGGTGCTTTGCATTAAGGGGAGGGTGCATTAAGGGGAAGGGTGCATTAAGGGTGCATTAAGGGGAAGGGTGGGGAGGGTGCATTAAGGGGCATTAAGGGGAGGGTTGTTAAAAGGGTGCATTAGGGTGCATAAGGGGGATGGTGCATTAAGGGGGAGGGTGCATTAAGGGGGATAAAGGGAAGGGTGCATTAAGGGGGAGGGTGCATTAAGGGGGAGGGTGCATTAAAGAAAGGGTGCATTAAGGGGCATTAAGGGGAGGGTGCATTAAAGGAAGGGTGCATTAAAGGAATGGTGCATTAAAGGGGAGGGTGCATTAAGGGGGATGGTGCATTAAAGGAAGGGTAAGGGGGAGGGTGCATTAAGGGGGAGGGTGCATTAAGGGGGAGGGTGCATAAAGCGGTGCATTAAGGGCAAACGTGCAGTAAGGGGAAGGGTGCATTATGGTGCATGGGGAGGGTGCATTAAAGGAAGGGGAAGGGTGCATTAAAGGAAGGTGCATTAAGGGGATGGTACATTAAATCCGGGAGGAGGGTGCAATTAAGGCTAGGGGCATTAACGGGGAGGGTGCATTAAAGGAAGGGGAAAGGCGGTGGGCAGTATTAAATCTGGGTGCATTTTAAAGGGGGAGGGTGCTGTGAGGGTGTGCATTAAGGGGGAGTGCATTAAGGGGGAGGGTGCATTAAGGGGGATGGGCATTAAGGAGGGGAGGGGGCATTAAGGGGAGGGTGCAGTTAAGGGAAGGGGGCATTAACGGGAGGGTTGCATTAAGGGGGAGGGTGCATTAATGGGAAGGGGTGCATTAAGGGGAGGGTGCATTAAGGGATTAAGGGGGAGGGTGCATTAAGGAGGAGGTGCATTAAAGGAATGGTGCATTAAGGGAGGGTTCAATTAAAGGGGATGGTTCATTAAGGAAGGGTGCATAAGGGGGAGGGTACATGGTGCATAAGGGGGAGGGTGCATTAAGGCAGGGGGATGGTGCATTAATAAAGGAGGGTGCTTTAAGGGGGAGGGTGCATTAAGGAGGATGCCCCATTAAGGGGGGGCATGTAAGGGAAGGGTGCATTAAGGGGTTGGATGGTATTAAAGGGAAGGGGCTTAAATTGGAGGTGCATGGTGCATTAGGGGAGGGTGGCATACAGCGGGAGGGGCATTAAGAGGGGAAGGCATCATAAAGGGAAGGCGTACATTAAAGGTGAAGCGGGGGCATTAAAGGAAGGGTGCATTAAGGGGAGGGTGCATTAAGGGGGGTGGGTGGTGCTAAAATCTCGCCCCCCAAGGGGCCATTAAGGGCGGGAGGGTGCTTAAAGGGAAGGGTGCATTAAGGAGGGTGAGGGGGATGGTCATTAAGGAATGGGGCTGGGGAGGGTGCATTAAGGAAAAGGGGGTGCATTAAGGGGGGGGAACTGGTAGCATTAAGGGGATGGTGCATTAAGGGGAGGCATTAAAGGAAGGGTGCATTAGGGGAGGGGAGGGTTGCATTATGGTGCGGGGTAAGGGGGAAGGGTGCATTAATATGGGGAGGGAGAAGGTGCATTAAAGGAAGGGGAAATTAAGGGTGCATAAGGGGGAGGTCTAACCCACGGGTGCATTAAGGGGAGGGGCATTAAGGGTGCATTAATTGGGGGGGAGCATTAAGGGTAAGGGCATTAAAGGGTGCATTAAGGGGAATGGTTTTCATAATTAGGGGGCAAAATTGGCATTAAGGGTGCATTAAGGGGGAGGGTGCATTAAGGGGGATGGTGAATTAGGGTGCATTAGGAGGGGGAGGGTGCATTAAGGGGGAGGGTGCATTAAGGGGGATGGTGCATTAAGGGGGAGGGTGCATTAAGGGGGATGGTGCATTAAGGGGGGGGGCATTAAGGGTGCATTAAGGGGGATGGTGCATTAGGGGGAGGGGGCATTAAGGGGGGGTGCATTAAGGGGGATAAAGAAAGGGTGCATTAGGGGGAGGGCATTAAAGGCATTAAGGGTGCATTAGGGGGAGGGTGCATTAAGGGGAGGGTGCATTAAAGGAAGGGGGTGCATTAAGGGGAGGGTGCATTAAGGGGGAGGGTGCATTAAGGGGGATGGTGCATTAAAGGGAAGGGGCATTAAAGGGTGCATTAAGGGGGGGTGCATTAAGGGGGAGGGTGCATTAAGGGGGAGGGTGCATTAAAGGGAAGGGTGCATTAAGGGGGAGGGTGCATTAAGGGGTAGGGTGCATTAAGGGGCATTAGGGTGCATTAAGGGGGAGGGGAGGGTGCATTAAAGGGGGATGGTGCATAAGGGGGAGGGTGCATTAATGGGGAGGGTGCATTAAGGGGGAGGGTGCATTAAGGGGCAAATGGTGCATTAAGGGGGAGGG
Organism: Kryptopterus vitreolus; assembly: GCA_030449085.1. Lineage (NCBI taxonomy): Eukaryota > Metazoa > Chordata > Actinopteri > Siluriformes > Siluridae > Kryptopterus > Kryptopterus vitreolus. The sequence goes on from JACRUU010000013.1 coordinate 23,183,632, forward strand.
TGCATTAAGGGGGATAAAGGAAGGGTGCATTAAGGCGGGAGGGTGCATTAAGGGGAAGGGTTCATAAATAAAGGAAGGGTGCATTAAGGGGAAGGGTGCATTAAGGGGGAGGGTGCATTAAGGGGAGGGTGCATTAAGGGGACGGTGCATTAAGGGGGGGTGCATTAAGGGTGCATTAAGGGTGCATTAAGGGGGAGGGTGCATTAAAGGGGAGGGTGACGTGCATTAAGGGGGAGTGGCAAGGGTAGGGAAGGGTGCATTAAAGGGGAGAGTGCATTAAGGGGAAGGGTGCATTAAGGGGGAGGGTGCATTAAGGGGGAGGGTGCATTAAGGGGCATTAAGGGGGAGGGTGCATTAAAGGGGCATTAAAGGGGGGTAAGGGGGGAGGGGCATTAAAAGGGGAGTGTTCACTAAAGGAAGGGTGCATTCAGGTGGGGGGTGCATTAAGGGCAAGGGTGCATTAAGGGTAAGGGTGAATTAGCTCAGTGGTTTAATGTGCTGGGCTACTCATCAGAGGGTTGTGGGTTCGATCCCCGCTGTCTCCAAGCTGCCACCCCTGGTTGATGTAAATCAGTCGAAGTGCACCTTTTCTGCTCGTTTAAGCTTTTCAAACTCTTCGTGATGACTTTCAATTTGGCTTTAAAGTGCGTGCCTGTTTATTATATCTACGGCATCGCGCTGGTTGCAGGTATAGCGGGTATCCGTATCCGTGTAACGGTGCATCTTGGACATTTGGTCAGAGGAGATTTTAGAAGTTATATAATAAGTTCCTTGAACGCCCCGCCCACCTCCTCCAACCTTTATAACTCTCAATCAGAGCTCATTAAAATGTTGTAGCCTTCCTGGAGCTGCACCGTGGCATGTCGTGGGCGCTCGAACCCATTAGAAGACTCGTCTTGTTTGGGTCAAATTGATGCCGGTCTGCACTTCTTTCTATTCTCTCGCGTCTCCTTTCGAGATGTTTTGCCGTCAGTAACGCTGTTCCATGGCACCTTGTCGGTCACAGGGTGGGCGTTCAAAACGGACAGGAAGCTCGTCTCGATCGGGCCAATTAGCCCTCGGGATGCAATCGGGTCATCCTTTTAATTATGGTCACAAATCTTTTCTCCGACTCTCAGCCGGAGATCATTAGACCGAGGTGGAATTGCTCCGTCTTGGTGGACGGTACCGCACGGCGTTGACCCGATAACACCGATTTGTATCAGAACCCATGCCTTGATTTTCCACGCCGGTGTTTCTCTTCGACAGGAAAGTCCTTTTCCTTTCATATCTCTCCGTCGGGGGTTGTTACAATTTCATGGCATCACTCGAGCTGCTCGGTGACATCTTGTCGATGGCATGGTGGGCGTTATAAACCTGAGAGAAAGCTTGTCTTATTTGGCCTGATTTGATTCGAGACCGCTGTTGAAGCGATGCTGTGATTTCCCACTTGGGTATTCCACTTCAATCTGTCCGGCTTCAAAAACCAGCATTTTTTCCTTCCCGACACTCTCTTTATGCTTTCTTTTAAGGTCGTGCCGACGCTCGAGGTTCTCGCCGGAGCTTTTTCAAGTGGTGGACGTTTAAATGGACTGAGAGAGAGACAGAAAAAGATGGAGAGAGACAGTTTCTCGTGTCGGTAGCGATTATATGCTGAGGAAGAACCTGATTTATTTCCACCAAGTCAATCTGTGGTTCGAGTCCGAGATCACTGGAATTTCATGGCCTTATTTGATGTTACCCTGTAATAATTCATTCAACTTATATAGACACTCGAAACGCTTTACATTATGAGAGGGAGGATCTCCTCCTCCTCCTCCTCCTCCACCACCACCACCACCACCAGTGTACATTATCCACCTGAACGATGTGACGGCAGCTATTGTGTCTCCAGAAGGTCCACCACAGACTGGAGCCACAATGGAGATGGCCAATGGGCGAGGACACGCCTCTACTCTAATGACCACAGAGTATAGGGGGAGGTGGTGGCTTAGTGGTAAGGTGTTGGCCTCTGTACCAGAAGAGCGTAGGTTCAAACCCCACAACCACCAAGCTAACACTAGTGGGCCCTTGAGCAAGGCCCTTAACCCTCAATTGCTCTGTTGTCAGGGCGATCAGGATAAGGGCGTCTGCCAAATGCCTTAAATGTAAATGTATAGCGTCCCCCCGCCACTATACTGGGGGCCCCAAAACAGACCACTGGGTAAAGCGCATCCCCGGTGGTCCTCACTAACACCTCTTCCAGCAGCAACCTAGTATTCCCAGAAGGTCCATCCATCCACCGGGCTCAACCAGTCTTGTGCTACTTACCAGGCATATACTGATTGTATTCTTCTTGGGCGGGGGTGTGGATCGAGACAAATGTCCATTGTTGATATATCTTTACTAATCATAAGAAGTTATAACTTCCTGTGGTTATAACCTGGCACAATGATGGAACCGTGAATTTTATCTCAGTGGTTTAAGGCGCCGGGCTACTGATCGGAAAGTCGCCGGTTCGAGCCCCGGTATCACTGAGATCCCACTCTTGGGTCTTTTAAGCAACGCCCTTAACCCCCTGTGCTCCAGGGGGTGCTGTATCATGTCTGATATGCGAAGAAAAGAATTGTTTTACGTGTTTACGTGACAAATAAAGTCTGTTCTATGCTCGAGAAAGTTTCCTAGGCGCGGAAGTTAAGTGTGATGTTCCTGTTTGACATTTCGCAATGCTAGTAAGAATGCTGCCATTTGTTGTTCCGGATCCCGAATCTCTGTATCTGTATCTATTAATCCAGACATTTCCACAATGACTGGGGTGATGTAATCACCTTCCCGACCGCGCTGCTCTGAGAGCATCATGAAAAATTCATGTTTATGTTTATGCAGGTTTCCTTGAATGATGTCATCCCTGGCACCCGAAAAAAAAGTCGCTGCCTAGCGAATAAACAAAAGATGGATGTATTATGCAGAGTAAACGTGTGACTGGAAGCCTTGGCTCGTGATACAATTTGCAGAGTTGCTCCGGGACTTCCTAATTAACCAGTGTGATCGCTACAAAAATAATAGCTGTAGAGAAGATGCCTTCGAAGACATCGTGTCCAATCCTCTGCTTTCCTTAGAGGAGAATAGAAGAGCCTTTATTTGTCACATTACAGCACAGGGAGATTATGTCTTCGCATATCCCAGCTTGTTTTTTGGAAGCTGGGAGTCAGAGCACAGGGTCGGCCATGATACAGCGCCCCCTGGAGCACACAGGGTTAAGGCCCTTGCTCAAGTGGCAGCTTGGCGATACCGGGGCTCGAACCCCCGACCTTCCAATCAGGAGCTGAGCGCCTTAAACCACTGAGATACACCCACTCTCAGTATTCACGCTTCCATCATCGTGCCATGTTATAACCACGGGAAGCCTCTAATGAGAGGTTATAAGACAACGATTGCGCAGCAATTCTTCTGGAATGTGTCCTGGAGATCCTCCGTAGCAATCTCCTCAATGGTGTCAAAACAGCGAGCTGGATCTTCATCTTCGGGACGGTGGTGAAGTCCGCAGGAGCCAAAGGCTGGCCGTCAAAATGTGAGGTTATGTGAATTGGCGATAATCGTCTCGCCATAGATATTTTGGAGGTACGTGGAGTTTGCTGAAGGCCGTCCCGATCGCTCGCCATTTTGATCTTCTGCTGCTCTCGACACCTCGGACGACCGGTTGCCCAATTACCGTCCGTCGAGTAAATGTCACGTCAAACGTGAAATCGCAGCCATTAGTCTAGTCAACTTTTCGATAGAATGGAATAGTCTTTATTTGTCACAGCACAGTGTTTCTTTGGATACTTTGGATTCTATCAGATGGTTTGGGAGCTGAGGTCAGTTATGATACAGCGCCCCCTGGAGCACAGAGGGTTAAGGGACCCAAGAGTGGCAGCTTGGCGATACCAAGGCTTGGACCCCCGACCAGTAGCCCGGCACCTTAAACCAGAGGGTCTCCAACCTTCTCTCACCCCATGGACTGGTTTAATGTCGGCTTTTACGGTATGACGGATAAATAACAAAAAAGTTGTTGAAAGCGGTTTTTGAAAACCTCATTTTGCCATTAGAGGGACCATTAGAGGGACCATTAGAGGGACCTTTAGAGGGACCATTAGAGGGCGGGCTGAGGGTTTGGTCTTTGAAGTCATAGGATCTTCTTCTGTCTCCTCACTGGATCTTTTATCCTGCGCAAAGACACTTTACAAGCAGGTTTGTTTGTTGTTTATATTGTTTTCGCTCTGGGGTTTCAATTTAGCGCTAATGTATTACGTGCAGAACCTTTAAAGAAGGTAGCGGATGGAGGTGAGTCATGTGACCGAGGCAACGTAAACGTAAATAATGTAAGTTGTGGGGGGCACAGTAGTTTAGTGTTTAACACGTTCGCCTCACACCGCCAGGGTCCGGGTTCGATTCCCGGCTCGTCCATGTGTGTGTGGAGTTTGTGCATGTTCTCCCCGTGCCTCAGGGGGTTTTTCTCCGGGTTCTCCGGTTTCCTCCCCCGGTCCAAAAACATGCACGGTAGGTTGATTGGCACCTTGGAAAATTGTCCCTAGTGTATGAATGTGTGTGTGTGTGTGTGTGTGATGGGTTGGCATTTCATCCAGGGTGTATCCTGCCTTAATGCCCATAGACGCCTGAGATAGACACAGACTCCCCGTGACCCGAGGGAAGATCGGATAAAGCGATAGAAGATGAATGAATTAATGTATTGTTTCTGTCCGACCCGGTACCTATTGACCCACGGTACCGGTACCTGGTCCACGCCCTGGGGGGGTCGGATACCACTCAGCTTCCCCTCCTTCCTCCCTCAAGGTACCAAAGTGATACCCGTAAGCTTCAGTGTGATTGCAGACAGGACCAGTACCGGGCCTCTGATTTGGATTTTCTGGTTCTTTCACTCACTTATGGAACTGCGGGATCAGCGAATGCGCTCCCTGCGTCGTGTAAATTGCAAGACAACGCTGTTGGATTGAGACACGACGAAACGAAAGCTAATGGCGATTACTAAACCCGGCGCTTGGTGAGCACTGCAATAAGAATACTAATTTGGAGGCGTCCACGGGACGCAGGAACACACAATGCAGGTCCGGGAGCACTAATAGAGGCAGTCGATATTAGAATAATAGCTTCTCCCCACAGTGCGCTGCGAGGCGGCTCCGTATCGACTCCTATGGCTCTCGATTTAATAAGGAAAAAGCCATATAATAGATGCAGTCTTCTGGGAAGGGATCGATATGGACTCCATATGAATTTATGAGTGCTCGCTCTCGGTGTGGGTGTAGACCACAGCAAAAAAACCCAAAGATTTGCTGTTACACAGACCGTTACATATCATCAAAGCCAGACAGCAGGCGGTAATACGCGTATTTACGTGACGCGTACACGAACATCGTGTACTATTAAAGTAACTCTGACGCGATTGGATGGATTTATCGAGTGTTTTATTCGTCTCTGATCACTACAGATACCATGTTTGGATATTTTCTATACATTTATACATATATTTAATGACACTGCGAGCGATTTTTGCTCTTAAAGGAATAATAAACGTGTAAAATGTGTCAAATAAATAAAATGTGTCAAATCCTATCCTTCTGAAAATATAACAACACATTTGGTTTTATTTACCGAGGGGCAATTTTTTTTGATAAATTGTATAAATATATTGGATTTAACTTTTATAACTTTTTATAAATATATTGCTATAAGTTTGTACTAAAATCTATGCAAAGGAACGAAAAAAAGGATTAAAATCGATTAATTAATTGATTAAAAAAGTTCATAAATTGATCAAATTGCCATTAAAAAGTTGATCAATTTAATCATTTTTTATTAATAATTACAATTAATTGATGAACTAATTTTAAAAAGTAGAAATTTTATCATAAATTAAATTAAAAATAAGTTGAAACTTTAAATTTTATCAAACAATTATTATATTCTTTAATATATTGATTCAAAAAGTTGATTTAAAAAATTTAATTCAATTAAAAATGTATTTTAAAAAGTTGATAAATTGATGGACTTGATTAATTACAATTAATTACAATTAATGAATCACTTTATTTTAAAAAAAAGTTGAAAATGTATTAAAAATTTGAATGAAATTAAACATTGATTTTAAAAAAAAGTTGAAAATTGTTTTTTTTTTACAAAATTATTGAATTAAACAATGATAATAATTTTTTTAATATATTGATTTAAAAAGTTGATAAAAAATGTATTCAATTAAAAATATATTTTAAAAAGTTGATAAATTGATTTAAAAATGGAAAAAAATTAAAAAGTTGAAAATTGAAAAACAAAAATACATATATATGTTAATTAACCGATTTAAAAAAGTGGAAAAAATTAAAAAGTTGAAAATTGAAAAAAAAAAAATATATATATATGTTAATTAACCGATTTAAAAAAGTGGAAAAAATTAAAACAATATAAATTTGACTCCTCCCAAAATAAAAAATATATATATAATTCTCAGCAATTTATTTTTCTAGAAATACATATGTGTAATATAATAGATAACACATAGATGTATAATAAATAATAGATAATAACCCTTCATTTTTATTCCTTGGTTAAACACTTGACCGAAACGCTAAACATTTGCATTTCTGTTTTCTGACCCCAGACCAGTGTAAGAATAACGTTATTGTCAGACGATCCCTGAAAAGTGTCTTAAGGATAAACGATGCGCTACATCTATTAGCCTCGTCTAAGCCGAGTCATTACTTTAGAGAATGCTCGTGTTTGTGCGTTAGAACGTACGTCCTGCGATCCTGCCGACTAGACGAATCCCGCAGACGCTCGGCCTCCTCTCGCTCTTACACGGTCATTAATTCTCCGTCCTGAACGGACCGCGACGCAGCCGTTTATCTTATCTGCGAACAAACGTCCTCCACGAGCTTTCTCCTGTTCCTATCGAGCAAATACGCCGATTTCTAATCTGTTCCTCTTTATCTGTAGAGCTGCTGAAGATAAACCCCACCCCCCCCACCCCCCCCCCCCCACCCACCCTCGCTGTCTCCCGCGGCCCCCGGGAGGTGCTGCTGATAATGACCCCGGGGCCTGTCAGTCATCCGCGATTCATCCCACCTCCGCACAACCGGGCCGGATCCGGATCGGAGCGTGGGATTAGTGTTAGTGTGGGATCTCAGAGAGTTAATCATTCAAACGCTAAACCCGTGTCTCAACAGCGGACACGCTAATAACTGCGCTAATAACTGGTGCTAATACCATGTGATAATAACTGGTGCTAATAACTGTGCTAATAACTGGTGCTAATACCATGTGCTAATAACTGGTGCTAATACCATGTGCTAATAACTGGTGCTAATACCATGTGATAATAACTGGTGATAAAACCATGTGATAATAACTGGTGCTAATAACTGCGCTAATAACTGGTGCTAATACCATGTTCTAATAACTGGTGATAAAACCATGTGATAATAACTGGTGCTAATACCATGTTCTAATAACTGGTGATAAAACCATGTGATAATAACTGGTGATAAAACCATGTGATAATAACTGGTGCTAATACCATATGCTTATAACTGGCGCTAATACCATGTGCTAATAACTGGCGCTAATACCATGTGCTAATAACTGCCGCTAATACCATGTGCTAATAACTGGCGCTAATAACTGGTACGAATACCATGTGCTAATAACTTGTGCTAATAACTGGCGCTAATAACTGGTACGAATACCATGTGCTAATCACTTGCGCTAATACCATGTGCTAATAACTGGAGCTAATAACATGCGCTAATACCATATGCTAATAACTGTCCATACTAACATGTGCTAATACCGTGTCTAATAACTTGAGCTAATACATGTGCTAATAACTGGTGTTAATAACTCTCGCTAATAACTAATGCTAATAACTGGCACTAATACAATGTGCTAATAGTTGGAGCTAATACTATGTGGTAATGACCCTCGCTAATAACTGGCACTAATAGCATGTGCTAATAACTGCCGCTAATGCCATGTTCTAATAACTGCCGCTAAATACTGGTGCTAATACCATGTGCTAATAACTGGTGTTAATAACTTCGCTAATAACTAATGCTAATAACTGGTACTAATACCATGTGCTAATAACTGGTGCTAATAACTTCGCTAATAACTGATGCTAATAACTGGTGCTAATACCATGTGCTAATAACTGGTGCTAATACCATGTGCTAATAACTGGTATTAATACCATGTGCTAATAACTGCCGCTAATGCCATGTTCTAATAACTGCCGCTAAATACTGGTGCTAATACCATGTGCTAATAACTGGTGTTAATAACTTCGCTAATAACTAATGCAATAACTGGTGCTAATACCATGTGCTAATAACTGGTACTAATACCATGTGCTAATAACTGCCGCGAATGCCATGTTCTAATAACTGCCGCTAAATACTGGTGCTAATACCATGTGCTAGTAACTGGTGCTAATATCATGTGCTAATAACTGGTGCTAATACCATGTGCTAATAACTGGTGCTAATACCATGTGCTAATAACTGGTGCTAATACCATGTGCTAATAACTGGTGCAAATAACTTGCATCCCAACTTTCGAATTCCCATTCATCCCAAAAGTGTTCCGTATTCTTCGTCCGCTATAAATCAGACCGTAACAGATTAACGACTGCATTACGATTAGAATTCCTTGACTATTTCCTGAATTTGGAAAAAAAAGCGCGACACGTTTTGGAAGCGCGATCGTTTTTTTCCGTTAAAAAACGAGAAAAACAAAAACCCGGTGCGGAACGTAACGGACGGCGTTCATGCGGATTCTCTGCACCGATGCGTCCGCGAGCCTCCCGCTTCATTCGATTCTCCTAACGAGCTATTGGCATTCCGAGGGCTTCGCTATCACTCCGAGTTCAGAAGACGGGATTCGCTCTTTATCGCTCGGCTTTTGCTTTCTGCACACCGTCGCCGCTTATCTCCGTAGCCTAGCGTAGCATAACGTATCGTAGCATAGCGTAGCGTAGCGGCCTCCTGACTCCCGGTGAAGTGGAAACAGCTCCGAGCTGGCTGTTTATCTGAGACACACGTTTATAAAAGTCAGGACCAGATTTCTGCATATATATGTATGTGTGTGTGTGTGTGTGTGTGTGTGTGTGTGTGTGTGTGTGTGTGTGTTTTTTACCGTTTATGTATATGGATAGAGCATGTTATGGTGCGTAACACAGCACAAGAGCCTCAGAGGAGGAATAGATCCTTCTCCGGAATGAAGTGTAATTCCGGAGGAAATGCGCTATTAGGACGGAGAGAGAGACGGAGAGAGAGACGGAGAGATAGAGCGATAGAGAGCGAGCCTGCGGGCGCTGATCCCTGAAACACGTCGGTGTTAGTGCTGTGTGAAGTGAAAAATAAAAAGCCATTCGCCGCTCGCTCACTCGGGCTTCTGCTCTCTTAATAGCTGCAGACATTAAAGGTAATGTGTGTGTGCGTGGTGTTGTGTGTGTGTGTGTGTGTGTGTGTGTGTGTGTGTGTGTGTGTGTGTCTTCTACGCAATTCCCCATGAAGTTTTCAAGGGTACCCGAGCCTCACAAAGACACTTTTTTTTTTTTTAAACTCAAATCTAAAGTCGGCCCGAATGCATGAGCGCACTCGAGTTATAAAAAAAAAAATGATAGAGAGAGAGAGAGAGAGAGAGAGAGAGAGAGAGAGCGATAGAACACGAGTGTGCACTTTGAGTCTTGTTAAATTAAGAATTGATGTTCCTGCACTCCGGGCTCGGCTGCGTTTGTTCTCCGGATGTTGCGGAACGTTCCGCGCTGAACGTCGGGATCAGAGCCATTAGCTGTCAAATAAATAAATAAATAATAAATAAATAAATAAATAAATAAATAAACGCGAATAAATAAATAAATAAATGCAAATGAATAAATAACATAATAATAATAATATATAAATACAGAAATAATACATAGATAAATAAATACGCAATAAATAAATAAATAAAAATCACCTTTTTTTTTAAATTATTATTAAGAAAGCTGTAAATTTCCACTGAACAGGAACATTTTAACGTTTTTTATCCATTTCTAGTTACTTTTTAGATCTCAGAATGTTACAGCAGTTATAAACAATTCCACACTTAACCAGCTTCTCTCACTCTCTCTCTCTCTATCTCTCTCTATCTCTCTCTATCTATCTATCTCTCTATCTATCTATATCTATCTCTACCTCTCTCTATCTCTCTCTATCTCTCTTTCTCTCTCTATCTCTCTATCTTTCTCATCTATCTATCTATCTATCTATCTATCTATCTATCTATCTATGTATCTCTCTCTGTATCTCTCTCTCTGTATCTCTCTATCTCTCTCTTTCTCTCTCTCTCTCTGTATCTCTGTATATCTCACTTTCTCTCTCTATCTCTCTCTTTCTCTCTCTCTCTCTCTCTCTCTCTCTCTCTCTCTCTCTCTCTCTATCTCTCTGTATCTCTGTATATATATATATCTCTCTCTCTCTCTTTCTCTCTCTCTCTCTCTCTCTTCTCCTCTATCTCTCGACTCTTCTCAATTCTCTCTCTCCTCTCTGTATCTCTCTCTCTCTCTCTCTCTTTCTCTCTCTCTATCCCCCCTCTCTCTATCCCTC
>JACRUU010000013.1:23197226-23229726 GCA_030449085.1 Kryptopterus vitreolus
TATATATATATATATATATATATATATATTAAAGGGATATTATTCTTTATTCCTCCACCCAAATGATATACGTTTCTCTTTCGTTCTCTTCACTTTAGAGCCGTTCAGTGCGTCCGTGTGGGTGATGATGTTCGTCATGCTGCTCCTGGTCACCGCCATGGCCGTGTTCATGTTCGAGTACATCAGTCCTCTGGGCTTTAACAGGAACCTGGCCCAGGGCAAAGGTACGCTTTACTTCCTGTTCCTGCCACTGCGCTTTCCTCTGGAGGTGCTGAAGGTCACGACAAAACCTGCTCGCTTACAAACGTACTGCCTGTTCCTCGAGTGAAGGCGGAGAAAGTGTTCTGGTTAAAAACCTGACATTACAATCTATTACACGTAATATATATATATATGTGTATACAATAAATATGATATGGGACACCACCAGGGTCCGGGTTCGATTCCCGTCTCGGCCATGTGTGTGTGGAGTTTGTGCATGTTCTCCCGTGTCTCAGGGGGTTTTTCTCCGGGTTCTCCGGTTTCCTCCCCCGGTCGAAAAAAAACATGCACGGTAGGTTGATTGGCACCTTGGAAAATTGTCCCTAGTGTATGAATGTGTGTGTGTGTGTGTGTGGGAGTGTGTGTGTGTGTGTGATGGGTTGGCATTCCATCCAGGGGGTGTATCCTGCCTTAATGCCCATAGACGCCTGAGATAGACACAGACTCCCCGTGACCCGAGGGAAGATCGGATAAAGCGCTAGAAGATGAACGAATGAATAATGTTAATTTCAGTAAGCGCCACCTAGTGGACAAATGAAAGTAATCGTCAAATGTACTCAATTTATTTACTTGTATAAAGTCACTGAAAAGGTACACTGCTTATTAGATTATTAGTAATATGTAATATATATATATATATATATACATCAGCCAATCAGAAATGAGCATTCTAAAGTAACACCTATTAAGCTACATCCCGTCTAATACAACACTAGCAGTTTTCCTATTTGCAATGCGCAAATATCCATCATTCCAAAAACGCTGATTCGGCCTCCACATGACGTTTCCTATTATTTGTAACAGATTAGCATTTCTTCTTCGTTTGCTCTACAGCTACGTTTATATAGATTAAAATGCGTATCGAGCCAAAATAAAGCCGCTGAGCTCAGGTCCGGCAGTGTTGTGTAATGTTGTACATCATGGGCCGTGTGCTTGATGTGTTCTTGTGCCGGGGAAGGATTATTATACGATCTACTTCCATTCCTTTACGGATAATATATTTCTGCCGAATTCCTTCCCGGGTTTACGCCCACATGCACACGCTATAGATATATATATATATATATATATATATAGATATATATATATATATATATATATATATATATATATATATATATATATATATATATATATATATATATAATATATATATATGTATATATAAATGTGAAAAATATGCAAAACAGCGAAACTCGGAAACGGGGTCATGTGACGTGTCTAAACGCTCGGCACATCGACGGGATAATTTGATGATGTCAGGTGCGTCACTGGCCACGCCCCCTCCTGAAAAAAAACTGCCAAAATGGGAGTTTTTGGTGTCTAAACATTTCTCTCTCCGAGCTAGAATTTCGACATCAATGTTAAATATTAAAGGGACCAGGCTGTAGTAAGGAGGGGTCTAGTTATATTATTATTATTATTATTATTATTATTATTATTATAGTAAGAGAGACTGCAGAGAGAACGCTTCTTATTATTATGAATTCTTTATTTCACTAAATAACCTTTAGCATTCACAGCAATTAAAACGATTCCCAAGGATATATTAGCCACCCCCCCCCCCCCCCCCCCCCCTACACATTTTATTCACCTAAAAGCTTCGGCCGATGCTGACCCGCCATTTTTTTTATTATTTTTATTACAGTGTAAATATTAAAAAACATTAATTTTGTGTGTGTTGGGGGAAAAAAGTCCTTTAGTGGATTGTGTGTGATCTGGAAGTTGATGTGGTGTTTCAGACCCTCACGGACCTTCGTTCACCATGGGCAAGGCGGTGTGGCTGCTCTGGGGTCTGGTGTTTAACAACTCCGTCCCCGTGCAGAACCCCAAGGGAACCACCAGCAAGTTCATCGTGTCCGTGTGGGCCTTCTTCGCCGTCATCTTCCTGGCCAGCTACACTGCCAACCTGGCCGCCTTCATGATCCAGGAGGAGTTTGTGGACCAGGTGACGGGTCTCAGCGACAATAAGGTAAAAGGGGGTTTTACACAAACAGTGACTTATAACAGTCAATATTAAATGTTCATTAATGGAATTTAGCAAATGTCCTCATACGGAGTGGCCAGTAGATGGCACCAGTGAGAATTTACAAAAAAAGAAATTACAATTATGTAATCGATTAAAATATTTAATTGCGATTAATCATTTTCAATGTAGCATACATTAATATTTTTCATGTTTCTAATACTGTATATAGGGGCACGGTGGTTTAGTGGTTAGCACGTTCGCCTCACACCGCCAGGGTCCGGGTTCGATTCCCGTCCTGGCCATGTGTGTGTGGAGTTTGTGCATGTTCTCCCCGTGCCTCAGGGGGTTTTTTTTCTCCGGGTTCTCCGGTTTCCTCCCCCGGTCCAAAAACATGCACGGTAGGTTGATTGGCACCTTGGAAAATTGTCCCTAGTGTATGAATGTGTGTGTGTGTGTGTGTGTGTGTGTGTGTGATGGGTTGGCATTCCATCCAGGGTGTATCCTGCCTTAATGCCCATAGACGCCTGAGATATACACAGACTCCCCGTGACCCGAGGGAAGATCGGATAAAGCGCTAGAAGATGAATGAATGAATGAATGAATGAATAATACTGTATATGTACATGTATATACATTATATACATTTATCTCAAAATCTCTTGCTTTAATAACATTATTTATTATTTATTTTACTCTGGAAATTATTCTTTTAATATGAATTTCGGGTTAATTACAATGTTATTTTGTTTAGTGTTGGTTTGAAGTGTAAAATATGGGACGTGGCTCCTTTAAGAATTGTGTTCCGGTTGCTTTTCCATATAAACTGGTGATACGGTGTTTAGGTTATACGGAAGCGCTTTATTGCGTTCAGTAAAAATGCGCTTTATTGCGTAATACGGATTTGGGAATGCGATGCGCTTGCGTAAGGTTCCGTACGCTAATATACGCTAATATAGTGAGGAGATCGTACCTGTTGTGAATGCGCAGCTAGGGGGCGTCATTGGGGGGGGGAATTTAGGAAGTGTGAGTGGATGCACTGAACGTTTATTTATTTATTTGTTGTTCGGGTTCGGGTTTCGTTCATTCGCACAACACGACGCAGAGTGAAGGAGCAGATCACTCACATAGTAACACACACTGCGTTATAACACATTAATAACAGCAGCGCCGTTAAAGTCAATTTGCGTTAATTAATAACTGACGTTTTAGCGAGATTTAGTGATCTCTCACTTCACCTGTCCTCAGGGTTGGATGCTGAGGTGTGCGATGTTGAAGCGACGTCATGTTTTCCTGCTCGCTTTATATCCGTGATCATGTGCTTTCTTTAGGAGGACTGGAAATCAGGTCAGGGACGAGGATCGGCCGTCCTCTGTCTCAGACGCTGCGGCAGAAATATCGTGTAGACTTTCCGCAGGCGTTATTTAGGTCATCTCATCCAAACCAGGAGACCCATGCTTTCACTCGTCCTGAATTCACTGCGTTATTATCATGTTTCACTCTATAACACTGGTTAAAATCAAGCCTAAATGTATATTTAGTCCTATATGAGTCCGACACTGTATGGATGATGAAGCACAGCATATACAGAGTTAATGTATGTGACGAGGCGTCTCTGCAGACGTAGAAAAGTCTTATATATTATATTATTTATAATATATAAATATTATAAATAAGTTATAAAAAATATATTTAAAAAAAAATCTTATATCTACCCATCCATCCATTCATCCATCCATCCATCCATCCATCCATCCATCCATTTATCTAACTATCAATTAATCTACTTATATGCTTCTTGTGTAACTGTCCATCCATCCATCCATCCATTCCATCCATTCATTCCATCCATCCATCCATCCATTTATCTAACTATCAATTAATCTACTTATATGCTTCTTGTGTAACTGTCCATCCATCCATCCATTCATCCATTCATTCATCCATCCATCCATCCATTTATCTAACTATCAATTAATCTACTTATATGCTTCTTGTGTAACTGTCCATCCATCCATCCATTCATCCATTCATTCATCCATCCATCCATCCATCCATTTATCTAACTATCAATTAAGCTACTTATATGCTTCTTGTCTAACTGTCCATCCATCCATCCATCCATCCATCCATTCATTCATCCATCCATCCATTTATCTAACTATCAATTAATCTACTTATATGCTTCTTGTCTAACTGTCCATCCATCCATCCATTCATCCATTCATCCATCCATCCATCCATTCATCCATCCATTTATCTAACTATCAATTAATCTACTTATATGCTTCTTGTCTAACTGCCCATCCATCCATCCATCCATCCATCCAAGTAAACAACAAAATATCCTGCCTATATAATTTCCTGCCTAACCACCCATCCCTCCATCTACCCATCCATCCATCCATCCATCCATGCATCCACTCATTCATCCACCCATCCATCCTTCCATCCCTTCATCCATTCATTCATCCACCCGTCCATCCAATTATCCAACAAAATACTCAAGAACCTACCCATCCATCCTACCTAGATAATTTCCTGCCTAACCATCCATTCATCCATCCATCTACCCATCAACCATCATCCACCCATCCATTCATTCATCCATCCATCCATTCATCCAATTAAACAACAAAAAACCCATCCATCCATCCATCTACCTATCAACTCATCATCCATCCATCCATCCATCTACCCATCAACCCATCATCCATCCACCCAGCCATCCATCCATCCATTCATTCATCCACCCATCCATCCATCCATCCATCCATCCAATTATCCAATAAAATACTCAACAACCTACCCATCCATACTACCTAGATAATTTTCTGCCTAACCGCCCATCCATCCATCTACACATCCACCCATCCCTCCATCCATCCATCCATCCATCCATCCATCCATCCATTCATCCAAGTAAACAACAAAAAACCCATCCATCCATCTACCTATCAACCCATCCATCCATCCATCCATCCATCCAATGGAGTTACATTAATTTCATTTCAAGATTGTAGGTTCAAACCCCGACCCCCACGCTGCCACTAGTGGGCGCTTGAGCACGGCCCTTAACCCTCAACTGCTCAAATATATGGGTACTTATTCCAAAAGCGTTATGGAAGAAGAAGAAGAAGAAGAAGAATCTCTTGGTTTTGTATCAGCCGTCTCCACATTTTCCACACGCTTAAATAGGAATTCATTTGCAGCCAATTGAAAGTGAAACGATTGTAACAGTAATGAGTCTAATTTTAGTTCATTACGCAGCCTCGGGCTGGAGGGATACAAAAAATTAAAAGTAATAATAATTTTAATTACGATTTTAGCCGGAGAATAGACTTAATCGTACGCTATTATCCGCACCAGCGGGGAATTACAGAAGAAATCCGATTTTTTTTACAGCTCGTGAGTTTCGTCCGTATAATATTAGTACAAATTTGGAGCGTAATAACTTTTGAATGTGAAGCTAAACCTTTATATCAACCTTTATATATATTTCTCTCAAAATCTCTCGCTTTATTTATTATTTATTATTTATTTTACTCTGGAAATGATTCTTTTAATATGAATTTCTTGTCAATGTTATTTGTTTAGTGTTGGTTTGAAGTGTAAAATATGGTACGTGGCTCCTTTAAGAATTGTGTTCCGGTTGCTTTTCCATATAAACTGGTGATACGGTGTTTAGGTTATACGGAAGCGCTTTATTGCGTTCAGTAAAAATGCGCTTTATTGCAGTAATACGGATTTGGGAATGCGATGCGCTTGTGTAAGGTTCCATACGGTAATATACGCTAATATAGTGAGGAGATCGTACCTGTTGTGAATGTGCAGCTAGGGGGCGTCATTCACGGGGAAATTTAGGAAGTGTGAGTGGATGCACTGAACGTTTATTTATTTATTTGTTGTTCGGGTTTTGTTTATTCGCACAACACGACGCAGAGTGAAGGAGCAGATCACTCACATAATAACGCACACTGCGTTATAACGCGTTAATAGCATTAAGCGCCGTTAATGTCGTAATGAACTAACATCAATACCTCGACAAATACCTATACGGAATAATGGTGGTTATTTATCCAGCGTAAAAATCCAGCGTTTTTTTTTTTTTTTATGTAAAAAATATCAATAATAATAATAATAATGATTATAATGATTTTGCTACGAATAATAATAATGTAATTATAGTAGGAATATCCTGGTATTTCATCTTTATTTCCACACCACATTGCAGAGTCTCGCTAGTGGATATAAATGGTCGGGAAACACGACTCATTAAAGACGCAAGCCTTTTTTTTTTCTTGCTTCGGCGCTTTTCATTTTGCTCGTTTTCTTTCTTTCTTTTTTTTTTTCCTTTTTTTTTTTTTTGGCCACGAGATTATGCTGAAGCAGCAACACGCTGCAGAGATTTGTTTAAAGAGCTTCCTCACTTAAATGCCAGAAAGGCTTTCATTTTACACTAAGCTGAACACGAGCCTCACTTTCCAACACCATCATTCATTCATTCATTCATTCATTCATCTTCTAGCGCTTTATCCGATCTTCTCAGGTCACGGGGAGTCTGTGCCTATCTCAGGCGTCTATGGGCATTAAGGCAGGATACACCCTGGATGGAATACCAACCCATCACAGGACACACACACTCACATTCACACTCACATTCACACACTAGGGACAATTTTCCAAGGTGCCAATCAACCTACCGTGCATGTTTTTTGGACCGGGGGAGGAAACCGGAGAACCCGGAGAAAACCCCCCTGAGACACGGGGAGAACATGCACAAACTCCACACACACATGGACGAGACGGAAATCGAACCCGGACCCTGGCGGTGTGAGGCGAACGTGCTAACCACTACGCCACCGTGCCCATTTATATATATATATATATATATATATTATATATATTATTGCTTCTATTTATGGAGGAAAACAATTCAAATTAATGACAGAATTCCCTGCCGTGTTTTATTCCACTTATACCGCAGTGTCGTATCTGTTTTATCTCTTACTCGAGTAGAAGAGACAAACTGATGATGCATTGTCTTTATTGTTATTCTGCTCACACACTGACACTAAAAAAATACTAACAGACTCTTAACAAGAGTGTAGCACTAGATCTCCTTCACACACACACACACACACACACACACACACACACACACACAGAGTTATGGTGATGTGTATTTATGGATGTAAGTAAATGACAGTAATTATAAGTGGAGCTCGGGTTTATGGAGGTGCGCCGTGAACCCGCGGGGTTGATTAACCGAGCTGAAAAACATTTCCTCTGTGTGTTGTCGTTGTTGTTGTTGTTGTTGTTGTTGTTGTTGTTGTTTAGGTTGTAGTGATGTAATATAAGACGTGAGATCTGATCGAGACGAGCATAGGGATTCTATAAACATGAACATGTCTAGGGGGCGTGGGTTTTAATACTAAACATTTTAACATTAGACGGACGGAGGGATGGATGGATGATGGGGTACTATGGGACGATGGATAGATGGATGGATTAGTTTGTTGAATTGAATGTGTTAAGCAAGAAGGTGTCTCTTTTTAGTATGGATGGATGAGCAGGTTAATTGGATGAGTGAATAGATAAATGGATGGAGGGATGAATGGTTAGGTAGTAGGGTATCTATTTAGGATGGATGAATAGGTAAGTTGATTGCATTGATAGACATATGGTTGGTTGTGAGGATGATTGTGATGATAGATAGATAGATAGATAGATAGATAGATAGATAGATAGATAGATAGATAGATAGATAGATAGATAGATAGATAGATGGAGGGATGGGTGGATGAATGGATGTACAGATGAAGAGATGGATGGACGTATGAGAGGGTGGATGGTTCTATAGACGGGTCTGTCTGGATGATGGATGGATAAATGGAGGGGTGGATAGATGGAGGGATGGATGGATGGATGTACAGATGAAGAGATGGATGTACGTATGAGAGGGTGGATGGTTCTATAGACGGGTCTGTCTGTCTGGATGATGGATGGATAAATGGAGGGATGGATAGATGGAGGGATGGATGGATGGATGGATGTACGGATGAAGAGATGGATGTACGTATGAGAGGGTGGATGGTTCTATAGACGGGTCTGTCTGGATGATGGATGGATAAATGGAGGGATGGATAGATGTAGGGATGGATGGATGGATGGATGTACAGATGAAGAGATGGATGGACATATGAGAGGGTGGATGGTTCTATAGACGGGTCTGTCTGGATGATGGTGGATAAATGGAGGGATGGATGGATGGATGGATGTACGGATGAAGAGATGGATGGACGTATGAGAGGGTGGATGGTTCTATAGACGGGTCTGTCTGGATGATGGATGGATAAATGGAGGGATGGATAGATGGAGGGATGGATGGATGGATGGATGTACGGATGAAGAGATGGATGTACGTTTTAGAGGGTGGATGGTTCTATAGACGGGTCGGGATGGTGGATGTCTGTTGGATGATGGATGGATAAATGGATGGATGGATGGATGGATGTACAGATGAAGAGATGGATGGACGTATGAGAGGGTGGATGGTTCTATAGACGGGTCTGTCTGTCTGGATGATGGATGGATAAATGGAGGGATGGATAGATGGAGGGATGTACAGATGAAGAGATGGATGTACGTATGAGAGGGTGGATGGTTCTATAGACGGGTCTTTCTGGATGATGGATGGATAAATGGAGGGATGGATGGATGGATGTACAGATGAAGAGATGGATGTACGTATGAGAGGGTGGATGGTTCTATAGACGGGTCTTTCTGGATGATGGATGGATAAATGGAGGGATGGATGGATGGATGGATGTACAGATGAAGAGATGGATGTACGTATGAGAGGGTGGATGGTTCTATAGACGGGTCTTTCTGGATGATGGATGGATAAATGGAGGGATGGATGAGGGATGGATGGATGGAGTGATGGATGTACAGATGAAGAGATGGATGTACGTATGAGAGGGTGGATGGTTCTATAGACGGGTCTGTCTGGATGATGGATGGATAAATGGAGGGATGGATGGATGGATGGATGGATGTACAGATGAAGAGATGGATGGACGTATGAGAGGGTGGATGGTTCTATAGACGGGTCTGTCTGGATGATGGATGGATAAATGGAGGGATGGATAGATGGAGGGATGGATGGATGGATGTACGGATGAAGAGATGGATGTACGTATGAGAGGGTGGATGGTTCTATAGACGGGTCTGTCTGGATGATGGATGGATAAATGGAGGGATGGATGGATGGATGGATGGATGTACAGATGAAGAGATGGATGTACGTATGAGAGGGTGGATGGTTCTATAGACGGGTCTTTCTGGATGATGGATGGATAAATGGAGGGATGGATGGATGGATGTACAGATGAAGAGATGGATGTACGTATGAGAGGGTGGATGGTTCTATAGACGGGTCTGTCTGGATGATGGATGGATAAATGGAGGGATGGATGGATGGATGTACAGATGAGAGGATGGATGTACGTATATGAGAGGGTGGATGGTTCTATAGACGGGTTGTCTATGAGGGATGATGGATGGAAAAATGGAGGGATGGATGGATGGATGGATGTACAGATGAAGAGATGGATGGACGTATGAGAGGGTGGATGGTTCTATAGACGGTTCCGTCTGGATGACTGATGGATGGATGGTTGTTGGACGGATGGATGGATGGATGGATGTATGTCTGAAAGGAACGGAGGAATAAAGCGATGGACAGATTGCTCTGTGTGGGTGTGTTCTAAGGCGTCTCTGTGTGCAGTTCCAGAGCCCGTACTCCTACTCTCCGCCATTCCGATTCGGCACGGTTCCCAACGGCAGCACGGAGAGGAACATCCGCAAGAACTACCCGGACATGCACCAGTACATGGTGAAGTACCATCAGACCGGCGTGACGGACGCGCTGGTCAGCCTGAAGACCGGGTGAGTACCGGAGATCTCCACACACACACACACACACACATTCCACTCCAGGAACGTTCCGACACGACCACACGCATCCCATTAAACATCACATTCCAAAGTCGGAACATCTGGAAGATCCATCTTCAGGGTCGGAATCCTATAGCAGGAGATCTTCCGCACAATTCCCACCCAGGGAACGCCGTGATGTTGTCCAGCAAATGTCCATCTCGTGGACGGAAAACACTCGGGTGGAGACACTGTTTCCTTCTCGGAGACGCAGAGACACCGGATGGAACTCGGAATTGTGCTCGACATTCCCGAAATGTCGGAATGCCGATGTAATGAAGGGTTTAAGACAAAACCGGGCAGGAGAGGAGAACAACTCGGCTCGGAAACGTCACTCATTAGGGAGACTTGGCTCTCCTCGGTGTGTGTGTGTGTGTGTGTGTGTGTGTGTGTGTGTGTGTGTGTGTGTGTGTGTGTGTGTGTGTGTGTGTGTGTGTGTGTGTGTGTGTGTGTGTGTGTTTTAATTTATTATTTTATTTCACAGGCTTATTTTTTTCGCTTTTTTTCTTTTTTTTCTTTCTTTTTCTTCTTTTTTTAAATTTGTGATTTTATTTCAAAAGCTTCTTTTTTCCCCTTTTTCTTTTTTTAATTTCTTATTTTATTTCACGGCAATGTCTTTTTTTTTTTTTTTTTTTTTTTTTTTTTTTTTTTTCTTCTTTTTCTTCTTTTTTTTTATTTATGATTTTATTTCAAAAGCTTATTTTCTCCCTTTTTTTCTTTTTCTTTTTTTAATTTGTGATTTCATTTTACAGCAAGTTTTTTTTTCTATTTTTTAATTTCTTATTTTGTTTCACAGGCTTATTTTTTTTCGCTTTTTTTCCATCTTTTTCTTCTTTTTTTAATTTGTGATTTTATTTCAAAAGCTTCTTTTTTCCCCTTTTTCTTTTTTAATTTCTTATTTTATTTCTCGGCAATTTTTTTTTCTTTTTTTCTTTTTTTAATTTCTTATTTTATTTCACAGGCTCATTTTTTTTTAGCTTTTTTCTTCTTTTTAACTTTTTTTTACACTTATTTCATTTCACAAGCTTCTTTTTCTTCTTTTTTTGTGATTTTATTTCAAAAGCTTATTTTCTCCCTTTTTTCTTTTTCTTTTTTTAATTTGTGATTTCATTTTACAGCAAGTTTTTTTTTCCTTTTTTCTTATTTTTTTTTTCGCTTTTTTTCTTCTTTTTCTTCTTTTTTTTTTAATTTGTGATTTTATTTCACAGCAAGTTTTTTTTTTATTTTTTAATTTCTTCTTTTATTTCACAGGCTTATTTTTTTTATAGCTTTTTTCTTCTTTTTATCTTTTTTTTACATTTATTTCATTTCACAAACTTCTTTTTCAATTTTTTTAATTTGTGATTTTATTTCAAAAGCTTCTTTTTTACCCTTTTTTCTTTTTTTAATTTCTAATTTTATTTCACAGGTTTATTTTTTTAGCTTTTTTTTTCTTTTTATATTTTTTAAATTTGTTATTTCATTTCACAAGCTTCTTTTTTCTTTTTTTTTCTTTGTGATTTTATTTCAGAATCTTATTTTTTCCTTTTTTCTTATTTGTTTTCTTTTTTTCTTTATTTTTTTCCCTCCTTTTTTCTTTATTTTATCTCACAAGCTTCTTTTTTTCCTTTTTTAAATGTTATTTTATATCACAAGCTTCTTTTTTGTTTTTTATTTGTGAGAACTACGGAAGCTCGCTGGGCCAAACCAAGGAGAAATCGTAAAAAAAACCCACTTTTCAGCGTTTATCTTGGCGTGTTTTCCATCGTAGACCTTCTTTGGTTTTGGTTTCTTTGCTCCTTCATGTTCCTCAGAGTTCTCCCGTGCAATTCCCAGATTCCCGGTATTCCCACACCTCCGTGGTTCTTCCTATCTACATGGAATTTTCTCCTTCGCTTCCGAACCCAAAACCTGTTGACAAACGTCACCTCTTTTTCCCCGGGATGGAATAGTGTGTAGGATCTCCTGCTGTAGATCTCCATCACTCCTGCACATGGATGGATGAAGCCTCGTCCAAACATCTCCATCCGTTCCTGACTTTATCCTCCTCCGAATCCCTGCATGATGATTATTGAACAGGATTGTGTGTGTTTATTATTAAACGCCCCCTTGTGGTGGTTTCCCGGCAGTAAACTGGACGCGTTTATTTACGACGCCGCCGTGCTGAACTACATGGCCGGCAGAGACGAGGGATGTAAACTGGTGACCATCGGAAGTGGCTACATCTTCGCTACGACGGGATACGGGATCGCCTTACAGAAGGGATCCTCCTGGAAACGCCAAGTGGATCTCGCCATCCTGGCCATCATCGGGGACGGTGAGTGTGTTTACGTTCTGGGTCAGGTTCCGGATTGAGGTTCTGAGTGAGGTTCTGAATGAAGTTCTGTGTGAGGTTCGGAATGAGGTTCTGATGTTCTAAATGAGGTTCTGAGTAGAGTCCTGATTGAGGTTCTGAATGAAGTTCTGAGGTTCTGAGTGAGGTTCTGTCTGAGGTTCTAAATGAGATTCTGAGGTTCTGAGTAGAGTCCTGATTGGGGTTCTGAGGTTCTGAGTGAGGTTCTGTGTGAAGTTCTGAATGAGGTTCTGGGTAGAGTCCTTATTGAGGTTCTGAGTGAGGTTCTGTCAGAAGTTCTGAGTGTAGTTCCAAGGTTCTGAGTGAGATTCTGAGGTTCTGAGAGAAGTTCTGAGGTTCTGTGTGGAGTCCTGTTTGTGGTTCTGAGGTTCTAAATGAGCTTCTGAGTAGAGCCCTCATTAAGGTTCTAAATGAAGTTCTGAGGTTCTGAATGGAAGTTCTGAGCTCTGATGTAAATATCTGAGTGAGGTTCTGAGTGATGTTCTGTCTGAGGTTCTGTCTGAGGTTCTGTCTGAGGTTCTGATGTACTGAATGAGGTTCTGAGCAGAGCCCTGATTAAGGTTCTAAATGAAGTTCTGAGGTTCTGAATGGAGTTCTGAGCTCTGATGTAAATATCCGAGTGAGGTTCTGATGTACTGAATGAGGTTCTGAGTAGAGCCCTGATTAAGGTTCTAAATAAGGTTCTGAGGTTCTGAGTGAGGTTCTGAGTGAGGTTCTAATGTACTGAATGAGGTTCTAAATGAGGTTCTAAATGAGGTTCTGAGGTTCTAAGTTCTGAGGTTCTGAGGTTCTGAGGTTCTGAGTGAGGTTCTGAGCTCTGATGTAAATATCTGAGTGAGGTTCTGAGTGATGTTCTGTCTGAGGTTCTGTCTGAGGTTCTGATGTACTGAATGAGGTTCTAAATGAGGTTCTGAGTAGAGTCCTGATTGATGTTCTGAATGAAGTTCTGAGGTTCTGTTTGAGGTTCTGAGGTTCTGAGCTCTTGATACGAGTCCTTGGCGTGAGGTTGGTAAGAAAGCGACACGAATGAATAAATAAATAAATAAATAAATAAATAAATAAATAAAGCACAGTTTAAAAGAATAAAATAAATAAATACCTGACGAGTAAACAAATGAATACTTGCGTAAATAAAATACAAACGAAAGAAATAAACATTAAAGTGACGTCACATCGTAATCACTGCACGCACGCATTAAAAAATAAATAAACAAATAAAAAAAAGAAACGATTGAACAAACAAACAAACAAATAAAGAAATAAATAAATCAACACGGACGTCCTGCACACGCTCGGCGAAATCCAGCTCCTAAAAATCCCTTTGATGTTTCTCTCGTTGATAATTGTTATTTTCTCTGCACGGAATGTTTGTTTTGAACATTATAAATTCTAATGTATTCCCTTTTTTCTTATCCGTGTCAACAAGCATCCGAGTCGGGCTCGCCGGCTGCGGCGTGCATTATTCAAATCATTCCTTTCAACTATTTTTATTCCCCGCGTGCCATTTTTATTTACGCAAGTCCTAAAAACAAACAAACAAACAAACAAACAAACTTGCACGTTTGTGCGTTTTTCCGCCGCGTCATCGTTTAGTTTTTTTTTTAAGCGTATCGGAATAAAGCGATCGGGAATTCGCTGATCCGCGTCGCTGCGTCTCCGGGACGATTCCCGGGAATACTGTTTATTTGTTTGTTTGTTTGTTTGTTTTTCCATTGAAGACAATAAGTATTAAAAAATCAATAAATCATAAAATAAGTAAAACGCACAAACATTTAGTCCTTTTTTTAATTTTATTTCTCACACACTCACACACACACACACACACACACACACACACACACACACACACACACACACACACACACACACACACAGTACAAGGTGCAGTGAGATGCTTCTTACAACAACATGTAAACAAACATCTTTAATAAACAAATGTAAAAAATAAAAATGGTGTAAATAAAATAGACATGAATGAAGTGAAAATAAGGATAAGAATTAAAAGTACGATTAAAAGTCTTAAAGTGTGTAAAATGTGTCCTTTTTAGTCTTTTATAATAAGCTATGAATAAAATTCTACTTTTAACACTAAATACGGGGATTTGGACGCCGGGAGCTTACAGGTTCAAATCCCATCATCACTATGCTGCCCCTAGTGGTTAAAAATGTAACGTCTTTTTCTTTGTGTGTGTTTTTTATTCGTTCTCCGCACGGCAAAAGTTAAAAAGATAAAAAAAGATCTGAGTGAGGTTCTGAGTGAGGTTCAGTATGAGGTTCAGTGTGAGGTTCAGTGTGACGTTCTGAGTGGGGTTCTGAGTGGGGTTCTGAGTGAGGTTCTGAGTGAGGTTCTGAGGTTCAGATTCTGTGTGAGAGTGTCCTGAGGTTCTGAGTGAGGTTCTGAGTGGAGTCCTGTTTGAGGTTCTGAGGTTCTGAATGAGATTCTGAGGTTTGAAGTCCTGTGAGGTTCTGAGGTTCTGAAAGGTTCTGAGTGAGGTTCTGAGTGAGGTTCTGAGTGAGGTTCTGAGTGGTTCTGAGTGAGGTTCAGTGTGAGGTTCTGAGTTCTGAGTTCTGAGTGGGGTTCTGAGTGGGGTTCTGAGTGAGGTTCTGAGTGAGGTTCTGAGTGTTCTGACAGAAGTTCAGATGTTTTGAGTGGTTCTGAGTGAGTCCTGTTTGAGGTTCTAAATGAGGTTCGGAGTGAGGTTCTGAATGAGGTTTTGAGGTTCTGAGTGAGGTTCTGAGTTCTGAGGTTCTGAGTGTAAGTTCTGAGTTCTGAGGTTCTGAGTTCTGAGGTTCTGAGTGAGGTTCTGAGGTTCTGACAGAGTTCTGGTTCTGAGTGAAGTTCTGAGTGGAGTCCTGTTTGAGGTTCTAAATGAGGTTCTGAGGTTCTGAGTGAGGTTCCAAGGTTCTAAATGAGGTTCTGTGTGAGGTATTGAGTGAAGTCCTGTTTGAGGTTCTGAATGAGATTCTGAGTAGAGTCCTGATTGAGGTTCTGAATTAAGTTCTGAGGTTCTGTCTGAGGTTCTGAGTGTAGTTCCAAGGTTCTGAGTGAGGTTCAGTGTGAGGTTCAGTGTGAGGTTCTGAGTGGGGTTCTGAGTGGGGTTCTGAGTGAAGTTCTGAGTGAGGTTCTGATGTTCTGACAGAAGTTCAGATGTTATGAGTGAAGTTCTGAGTGGAGTCCTGTTTGAGGTTCTAAATGAGGTTCTGAGGTTCTGAGTGAGGTTCCAAGGTTCTAAATGAGGTTCTGAGTGAGGTTCTGAAGTTCTGAGTGAGGTTCTGAGTGAGGTTCTGTGAGGTTCTGAGTGAGGTTCTGACAGAAGTTCTGAGGTTCTGTTCTGAGTGAAGTTCTGAGTGGAGTCCTGTTTGAGGTTCTGAGGTTCTGAATGAGTTTCTTGTGAGGTATTGAGTGAAGTCCTGTTTGAGGTTCTGTCTGAGGTTCTGAGAGTTCTGAGTGAGGTTCTGAGTGAGGTTCTGAGTGAGGTTCAGTGTGAGGTTCTGAGTGAGTGAGGTTCTGAGTGAGTTCTGAGTGAGGTTCTGAGTGAGGTTCTGAGTGAGGTTCTGAGTGAGGTTCTGAGATTGAGTGATGAGGTTCTGAGTGGAGTTCCTGTTTGAGGTTCTGAATGGGGTTCTGAGTGAGGTTCTGAGTGAGGTTCTGAGTGAGGTTCTGAGTGAGGTTCTGAGATTCCGACAGAAGTTCAGATGTTCTGAGTGAAGTTCTGAGTGGAGTCCTGTTTGAGGTTCTGAATGAGGTTCTGAGTGAGGTTCTGAGTGAGGACTCTGGACCCGGGAGCTTACAGGTTCAAATCCCATCATCACTATGCTGCCCCTAGTGGTTAAAAAAGTAACAACATATTTTGTGTTTGTCCTTTATTCGTTCTCCGCTCGGCAAAAGTTAAAAAGATACGAGTGTCAGGATGACTGATTGCTTTGCTGTGTGTGTGTGTGTGTGTGTGTGTGTGTGTGTGTGTGTGTGTGTGTGTGTGTACAGGTGAAATGGAGGAGCTGGAGGCCCAGTGGCTGACTGGAATCTGCCACAATGAAAAGAACGAGGTGATGAGCAGTCAGCTGGACGTGGATAACATGGCCGGGGTGTTTTACATGCTGGCGACGGCGATGGGTCTCAGCCTGATCACCTTCATTTGGGAGCACCTGTTCTACTGGCGGCTTCGTTACTGCTTCACCGGAGTGTGTTCAGGAAAACCCGGCCTGCTCTTCACCATCAGCAGGGTAAATGTTCAAATCCCACACGTCCTCAGCGACGTCCTCAGCGACGGTCCGTTAAAATGGAGGAAAAAGGTTTTTAATAATAATAATAATAATTATAATAATCATAATAATAATAATAATAATAATAATAATATAATAATAATAAGTTTTTAAATAATTAAATAAATAATAATAATAATAAAAAATAAAATCATAATAATAATCATAATAATAATAATAATAATAATAATATAATATTTATACTTGGATTAATATAGTGCCACGTCTCACTGTGATTTTCCGTCCAAAGAGCGGAAAAAAATTATTATAAAAAGTTACAAGAAAAACATATAGGATAAGTATAAATAATACTAATAATACTAATAATAATAGCAATAATATAATAATAATAATAATAACTAACAACAACAACAATAATAAACTAATACAACTAATAATAACAATAATTAATATAATAATAATAATATAATAACTAAGAACATATATAAAAAATAATAAAATCATAATAATAAAATAATAATAAATAAAAAATAATAATAAAAAATCAAATCTTAACAGAATAAAAAAAATAAATACAGAATAATAATAAAATAATATAATCTTTAGAATAATAATCTAATTATTAATATAGTGTAAAAAAACACGTCTCACTGTGATAAGTCCCGTCCAAAGAGGATTAATAAAAAACTTTTATAAAAAAGTAACAAGAAAAACATTATAGGATAATAATAATAATAATAATAATAATAATAATAATAATAATAATAATATAATAATAAAATAAAAACTAAAAAAACATAGTAAAAAAGTTTTAAAATAGTATAGGATAATAATAATAATATAATAATAATAATAATAACAATAATAATAATAATAATAATAATAAATAATAATAATAAACATATAATAATATAATAATAATAATAATAATAATAATCTTTATTTAATATATGCCACTTCTCAAGTGATTCGCCAAAAAGGGAAAAATATTAAAAAGTTATAAAAAGAAAAACATTATAGAAATAAAGAATAATAATAATAAAACTATTAATATAATTAATAAGAATAATACTGAATAATAATAAACAAGTAATAAGTTGGAATAATCAAGTGATAAAATAAAATAAAGAATAATAAAATTATTAAAAAGTTTTACAATAAAATACTAATTATAGGAAACCTATAATAATAATAATAAATAATAATAATAATAAGCATAATAATAATAATAATAATACATAATAATATATAATAATAATAATAACAACAATAAGAATAATAATAATAAATAACAAGAACAATAATAATAATAATAATAAATAATAATAATATAACAATAACAAAAATAATAATAATAATAATAATAATAAGTAACAAGAAATGTTGTTGTAAAAAAAAAAATCATTACAGGATAATAACAATTAAAAAAATAAAAACTAACAACAAGAAACATAGTAAAAAAAAATGTGTTTTAATTATAGGATAATCTAATAAAAACAAATAAGAAACATAGTAAAAAAAAAGTAAAAAAAAAAAAACAATAGATAATAGATAATAAGAATAGAAAAGAATAAAGTTATAAGATTTAACTAACAAGAAACATAGTAAAAAAAACATTAAAAAAACAGTGTAACTCCTTTTGAGGAAAAATTCACTAAAAACTATGGATAACGGATTTAAAGTGCGGAAATAAAATGATTTTATTTGATTTTAAGACTAAAACTGCATTTTATATATATATATATATATATATATATATATATATATATATATATATATATATATATATATATATATATATGAAGAATCTTAAGAAAAGGTTTATAAAAAATAAAATGTAAAATGTTTATATAAAATGTAGAAGGAGGGTAGGAGGTTGGAGCTCAGTTGGTTATGGTATTGGCTTCTGTACCTGGAGCTTGCAGGTTCAAATCCCACAACTACACTGCCCCTAGTGGTTAAAAAAGGGTTAGTAAAATGTATTATCAGCTCGATATTGTTTACCCCATTGGTTGATTTTAGTCAATTGTAACTATATATGCGAATCTTGCTTGTTGTTTGTAGCTTAAATAGACCTAAATTGACCTAAATTGACCTAACATTACCTAATTGACCTAAATTGACCTAAATTGACCTAACATTACCTAATTGACCTAAATTGACCTAAATTGACCTAACATTACCTAATTGACCTAAATTGACTTAAATTGAGCAAAATTGACCTAAATTGACATAAATTGATAGCAAGGCTATTCAACTGCCATTTGACCTAGATTGACCTAAACTGACCTAATTTGACCTAGATTGATATAGACTGACCTAAATTGACATTTACACCAGGAATATTCAATTTCCCTTTGACCTAAATTGACCTAATTTGACCTAACATTACCTAATTGACCTAAATTCTCATTTACAGCAGGGCTATTCAACTGATCTGTGAATAAATTGATCAACATTGACCTAAATTGACATTTACAGCAGGGTTATTCATGTACCATTTGACTTAAATTGACCTAAATTGACTTAAATTGACATTTACAACAGGGAAATTCAATTGCCCTCTGACCTAAATTGACCTAATTTGACCTAACATTACCTAATTGACCTAAATTCTGACATTTACAGCAGGAGCTATTCAACTGTTCTTTGACTTAAATTGACTTAAATTGCCTTAAATTGACTTAAATTGACTTAAATTGACATTTACAGCAGGAAAATTGACATTTACAGCAGGGAAATTCAATTGCCTTTTGACCTAAATTGACCTAATTTGACCAAATATTACCTAATTGACATAAATTGACATTTACAGAAGGGCTATTCAAGTGCCTGTTCACTTAAATTGACCTAATTTGACCTAATTTGGTTATTCAACTGCCATTTGACCTAAACTGAGCTAAATTGACCTAATTTGACCTAAATTGACCTAAATTGACCTAAATTGACCTAAATTGACCTAAATTGACCTAAATTGACATTTACAGCAGGGTTATTCAACTGCCATTTGACTTAAATTGACCTAAATTGACCTAAATTGACATTTACACCAGGGAAATTAAATTGCCCTTTGACCTAAATGGACCTAATTTGACCAAATATTACCTAATTGACTTAAATTGACATTTACTGCAGGGCTATTCAAGTGCCTTTTGACTTAAATTGACCTAAATTAACCTAATTTGATCTAAATTGACCTAAATTGACACAAATTGACCTAACATTACCTAATTGACGTAAATTGTCATTTACTTCAGGGCAATTCAACTGATCTTTGATTTAAATTGACCTAAATTAGCCTAAATTAGCCTAAATTGACCTTTACAGCAGGCAAATTCAATTGCTCTCTGACCATAAATTGGACATAATTTGACCTAACATTACCTAATTGACCTAAATTAACATTTACACTAGGGTTATTGTATTGAACCCCGGCCCCCCGTGGTGATTTGTTCCGGCCCTGCAAATATGTAACAGACATATACAGAAAGTTTAATTTAGCCGGAAAACGCCTACTTGTGCATCTACAAAAGCCCAGTGTCCAATACATCTTTTAATGTAGAAAAATCCTACTTGGTGTCTTAAGGTACAAAAATACAACATATGGGCTTTTATTAGCCATCTCCGGGCCCCTGTCTCCGGGCCCCTCATTTGGGATGCTTTTCAAGAACTGGCCCCCATGACTAATTGAATATCCCTGATTTACATGTTTGTAAACATCATTTATAAAGTTGTTTTGTACTTGGAAAGACCAGAAGACCTGGAGTCAGAGCGCAAAGTTTGCCATGATACACCCTTGCAGGGTTACGAGTGTTGCGTAAGGGGCCCCAAAATTGGTAAAGGGAACTCCCTGATCAGTAACCCAGAGCTTTAACCCCCGAGCTGCCCCCCTCCCCCACTGAATGTAGACATTAATTTCCGCATTTTGTAGCTCATAAGTAGATTTGAATGTATTGCGTAAACTCCAGACGGCCATAATTGTTCACTGGTTTGGTCTTGCACGTTGTCTTTTACTTGTTCTCAGGGTATCTGGAGTTGCATCCACGGCGTCCACATTGACATGAAGAAAAAGTCGCCTGACTTGGATTTCAGCCCTCAGGCCAACATGCTGAAGCTCATCAAGTCGGCCAAGCAGATGACCAACATGACCAACCTGAGTGGTTCGAGGGTGAATTCGCCCAAACGCAGTGGCGAGTTCATGCACTCGGCCGGCCCTATGATCATGGATCTGATGTCGGAGAAAGGGAACTTTGTCTACACCGACAACCGGAGCTACGCCCAAAAGGACATCTATACCGACTCCAGTGAGATCCAGAGCTACCTGGCAAACCGGCACAAAGACCACCTGAACAACTACATCTTCCAGGGCCAACACCCGCTCACGCTGAACGAGTCCAACCCCAACACCGTGGAAGTGGCCATGAGTGCGGACGCAGCTCAGACGGCCGCCAAACCCAGGGCTCTTTGGAAAAAGTCCGTGGATACGTTGCGGCAAAGCCAGACGCCAGACATGCTGGTCCCAGACCCTCGGCTCTCGATGAAGAGTCAGCGCTACCTGCCGGAAGAGGCAGCCCACTCCGACATCTCCGACTGCTCGAGCAGAGCCGCTTCTTACAAGGATCCTGAGAACAACAAGCACCTGAAGCCCAAGGACAGCTTAAAAAAAAGATCGATGACGTCAAAATACCCTAGGGATTGCAGCGAAGTAGAGCTGTCCTACTTAAAAAATAAGCAGGGCGGAACAGGACGAGAAAAAATCTACACCATAGACTCTGACCGGGAGCTGAGTCTGCACTCGGAGCCCATGCATTACCGCGAGAACCGAGGCCTCGCGGCCGACGATCTGGATTTCCCCGAGATGTATTCCGACCATAACGACAACTACAGGAAATGCGACCAACCCATCATCCATCTGAACAGCAGCCCCCTTCACCATACCGACGTAGACCTCCTGCCAGACAACGTCTTCAACAAGCATTACAGCTTAAAGGACAAGAACCTCAGTCCGCAAGAAAGCAACGACCGCTACAAGCAGACCCATTGCCGGAGTTGCCTGTCGAAGGTACCCAACTACTCCACAGGCCCGTACGGCCCCATGCGCTCACCTTACAACCGCTGCGAGGCTTGCGTCCACATGTGCAACTTGTACGACATTAGTGAGGACCAAATGCTCCAGGAGGCCATGACCAATCCCAGCATGCAGCATGCTGACGACCTGTTCAGCCACTACTGGCCTCAGACGGACGGCCCCCACGTCCAGAAGAGGAACAAGCTACGGCTGAGTCGCCAGCACTCGGTCGACAACATCATGCTGGAGAAACCCAAAGAGGTCGACCTCAACAGGCCGGCACGTAGCGTCAGCCTCAAAGAGAAGGACCGCCTCCTAGAGGACGGCTCCTTTGCGAACCTGTTCAGCAAGTCCGAAAAACTGTTCGGCAGCAGGTCCATGCTCTTCAACCACAACCTGGAGGAGAGCAAGCGCAGCAAGTCGCTTTACCCCGACCACACCACGGACAACCCCTTCATGCAGGCAATACGGGATGACATGCGCCTGGTCCACGGCAGGAGCTCGTCGGACATTTACAAACAATTTGCTCCTGTCAAAGCCAGGAACGAGAACAATCTGAGGTCCTCCATCAAGTCCACCGCTTCATACTGTTCCAGCGACGGCCGAATACCCAACGACTTGTACATTTCAGAGCATGCGATGCCTTATGTAGCCAACAAGACGACGAGTGCATACTCAGCTCCTCGGGTCCTTAGTTCTTCTCAGTTTAGCAATAGACGAGTGTATAAGAAAATACCTAGCCTTGAGTCAGATGTTTAATGCTTTGTTGTTGAAAAAAAACAAACAAAAGGAATAATGATAATAACCATTTAATTAGGGTGCCGTAATGGGCCACATGTTTAAAAGAGGAAAAAAAAAAAAACGAAAAAAAAAAAAAAAACCTGCTAAGTATCTATCACTTTTTTTTTTTTTTTCATATATCAGTAGGATATCCTCCTGGATAGCGCTTGCCAAAGGTTTTCAGCATTCGTTATGCGGGTCGGTGGGGGTCGGGGGGGAAGGGCGGGGGGGGTTTGAAGAAAGAAATACATAACGGGTCCAGGCCTGGCGAACCCTCCCGTCCCCCTTGTGTATTATCGGGGGGCGGGAGGCGTTTACCGAGACAGATGGACCACTTTTAAAGCGCGCCAGATTGTAGCCTAGCCGCGGCGCTTTAGACAACAATTGTTTACTGAATAACACTTTTTAGGCAAGCGAGGAGGAGAGGCTGAACAACGTTGCGTTGCTTTTATTATCTATTACTATAGAGTCGGGGATTTCTTCGCCATTCGAATCCCCGTTTAGTCCTTTAGAAATCTCTAGCTTACGTGGTAGCACAATAACCATTAGTTTTACCCTCACGCTCCACGCTTTCCTTTAAAACTTACTGGCAGGAAGATTCGTTTTTTGCACGTTATTTACTTCTCGGGTTTTACGTATATATTTATTATTTCCTTTTAGTAGACGAGACGACTCATTGACATCCGACGCCTTTTTTGACGACAGATTTAAGCTGCTTGTGCCGGCGCAATAAAAGCTTGACCTGTAACAAGTACGTCAGTTTTAGCGATTCGGGGAATATTTTCGCAGCGAACCCCCAAAACCCCTCCCCCCTCCCGTTACAACATCCCTTTCCCAACCCCCCCCCCCCCCCGCCCCCCCCCCCCCCCCCCCACACACACACACACACCACACACAGGGTATTGACAATTTGTTTTGTTTGTTTTTATTTTATTAGCTTTGTGTAAAGAACGACTGTTCACGTTTTGCCGGCTGGCTGCGACGCTGCGATTTTACCATCGGGTCCGTTTACCAAATAAATAAATAAATAAATAAGCGCTGCAACTTCAAGGATCGATGCTGGTTTTCACCAAGTTTACCTGTTTTTTTTTTTTTGTTTTTTGCAAATCGATTAAAAACAACCAGGCGATTTTTTTTTCCGCGTTCTGTAAAGCAGAAGCGTTAAAATCAGGACTTTACTGCGTCGTATCCTCCCTTTAAGATTTTTGGATAAATATTTTGAGCACTATTTATGGGATTTGATTGGAAACGTTATCCGTCAGCTACTCGGATCCAGTTGCTAATAAACTTGGCGAAAGATGGTTAGCGAATTTTTAACCAAATATACGATTCTTCGGATGGTTAAACCATCGTCGCTGCCTAAAGGAGTTTCACTGAGAGAAGACTGAATGGTGGGATTCGACCCCACAACCTGTAGAAACGCAAACATGTGTAAACAAGAAATCCACCATCAGCGATCCTGGTAGTTTAGGGGAAAAAAAAACAATATCGACGTTTTCTAACGTTAATTCCTTTTAAAGAATTTTTCTTTGTTTCCAGTTGCGTTGAAAATGTTAAAAATGTCCACGCTTGAATATTCAATCGTTATAAAGCGGAAAATGCGTTACGTACGTTACTGCTTATAAGAAAGCATATCGGATGCTTGAATCCCTTTGGCTGTTTTTTCCTTTTATCTCGTTGAAACATCGCAGACGATACGATAAGAATGTTTACGACGAATTTAACGTTGACTCGAAACGAATTCGTATGGACAAAGTAGCGCCCAATCAGAATTGAGAATCCGGCCTCGTTAAAAGAAGAAGCATTAACGAGAACGTATTACCCCCCCCCGCCACCTCTCGGCGTCCTTGGCGTCACAACCTGCGTACGCCGTGTGTTAGCGATGTTCGGTTCTTACGTAATCATGTCCCAGGAATCGCGTAAGGAGAAATAAAAAAAACATATGAATATAAATTAAAAAAATGACGTGACGATTATCGGTGACTGAATTTTTCTTCGTTTCTACTTGCGCTTAAATTGTTTACATTGCCAAAATAAAGTCCACGCTTTAATATTCAATCGTTGCCCAAAAGCAACAAACGGAAAATAAAACGTGACGTACGTTACTGCTTATAAGAAAACACTTTCATCCCTTGACTTTTTCCGCAAATTTTTCTAAAACCTTCGTTTCTAAACGCGAAAAAATCGTCGCTTTGAAGAACGTTTACGATGAATTTAACGTTGACTCGAAACGAATTCGTATGGACAAAGTAGCGCCCAATCAGAATTGAGAATCCGGCCTCGTTAAAAGAAGAAGCATTAACGAGAACGTATTACGTGGGAAAATCGGCTTAAGACGGATTCAAAATTATTGGCCCGCCCCCCTCCCTGCGTACGTCGTGTGTTAGCGATTTTCGGTTCTTACGTAATCATGTCCGAGGAATCGCGTAAGGAGAAATAAAAAAAAAAAACATATCGACGTGACGATTATCGGTTACTGAATTTTTCTTCGTTTCTACTTGCGTTTAAATTGTTTACATTGCCAAAATAAAGTCCACGCTTTAATATTCAATCGTTGCCCAAAAGCCACTATAAAACGGAAAATAAAACGTTACGTACGTTACTGCTTATAAGAAAACACTTTCATCCCTTGACTTTTTCCGCAAATTTTTCTAAAACCTTTGTCGAAAAAATCACGGAAAACTTAACGTTGACTCGGAAGGCATCCGTATGGACAAGTGTAAAAGTAGCGCCCAATCAGAATGGAGAATCCGGCCTCGCTAAAAGAAGCATCGGCGAGAACGTATTACGCGGGAAAATCGGCGTAATAACGTATAACGTGTAAGGAACTGCGTGAGGAAAAAACAACGCTAATGGCGCTACAAAAATGTCGCCAGATTGATTACTTTCAAGTTGACGAATAATTATTGATTTCTAGTTGCGTTTTAAATGTTTGTATTTTCCTTTTAATGAAACATGTCAAATACTTTAATTCCTTTTATTTGTTGGGAAAGCCTTTGTATTTCAAACAAAAACAACCTTTGATCTATCCTTTGAAGATCGTTTGCAAGTAAACATAACGTCGACTCAAAGCGCATTCGTCCGGACCATTTTTTTTAGCAGCGGCCAATCAGAATTGAGAATCCGCTTTATTAAAAAGTATTACGGCGGGAACTCAGCCGACGGCGTTACAAAATATTGGCGCCCCTTCACCGGCTCTTGTGTCGTTTTTTTTTTGCGCTGCGTTATCCTTCTTTGTTTACTTGTTTACTCGTCCAAGGTCTCCCTCAGCTCAAGTCCCTACGGATTCCACGCGACTCTCATATCCGAATAATTCCAAACAAATCCAAATTCCAAACAAAAAAAAACAAACAAACAAACAAAAAAAAAAAAACGCCAGCTGTTTGTTTGTATTCGGAGGACGGTGTCGAATTACGAGTCTAGCATTTCTAAGGACATTTTAACTCCGGGCTGGTTTATTTATTTATTTATTTATTATTTATTTATTTTGACGACTCAATCCTGAATGAAATCCCTCGCTTTTTTTTCTTCCCTTCGCCTCTCCCTCCCTCCCTCCATCTCTCTCTCTCTCTCTCTCTAATGACAACGAAGCCCTTACGTATGTATCATGAACATGTTTATCTGATTAAGTGCTGCTTGAATGTGTAAGTAATATGCACATGTTAAATATCAAGGTCTTGCAATCATGTATGACATTCGTAGATTTTTTACAAAAGAACGTTGTTTTTTATTTGTTTGTTTGTTTGTTTGTTGTTTTTGGTTTTGGTTTGTTTTATTCTATTGTTTTGTAATGTCACACTCGTTATAATAAACCCCGCCTCCCTCCTATCCCTCGCTCCTCTCATCCATTCCCCCCTCCCCCCCCCCGCCCTTATATCGCTCCTCCCCTCCCTCGATATCGGATCGCCCCTCCCCTCCCTCCTATCGTCCTCCCCCTCCCCGCTCCTATCTCCCTTCCCCTATCTCCTATCGCCCCTCCCCACGCCCTTATATCGTCCTCCCCTCCCCTGATCGCCCATCCTATGGCCCCCCTCCCCCTCCCCCTATCGGCCCACTCCCCGCTCCTATCTCCTACTTCCTATCTCCCTCCCTCCCCGATATCTCCTATCTCCCCTCGCCCTATCGCCCCTCCCCTCCCTCCTATCGCCCCTCCATCATCCCCTCCCCCTTCCCCTACCCCTCCCCCTTATGGGCCCATCTCCCCTCCCCCTATCGCCCTCCCATCCCATCCCCCTCCCCTCCCTACTCATCCTCATACTCCCCTATTCCCCCTCCCCCTTCCTCCTATCGCCCCGCCCCCTCCCTCCAATCGCCCCTCCCTCTCCCCCCTATCTCCCCTCCCCACTCCCCTCCTATCGCCCCTCCCACTCCCCTCCTATATTTTCCCCTCCCCCTTCCTCCTATCCGCCCCCCTCGCCCTCCCTCCTAATCACCCCGCCCCCTCCATCCTATCGCCCCCTCCCAATCCCGTCTATCGACCCCTCCCCCTCCCTCCTATCGCCCCCGCCCCCCCTCCCCCGCTCCCTCGAGGTTTGCAATGTATTTTTGATTACATGAGAAATATTAGAGGCATGCATAAACCCGACTGTAATGCTTTATACGCTTTTGTTATGATCTGAAACATCCACTTCTTTGTAACAGGGTGAAAAATATTACCTGCTGCTGTACGGAAAAAAAAAAAAAACAAAAACAAACAAAACAAAAAAAAAAAAGGAACACGGCGTGATCATTTTCGCTGCGACGCTGCTGCTGCTGCTGCTGGAGGAGAGGAAAAAAAAAAAAAGAATAATAATAATAATAATAATAATAATATAATAATAATAATAATCCAGGTGTTTTTGTTATTCTGCGAATCTCAGCGCGTCTTTTTTCCGGCCCGCGTCCCCGTGAACAGGATCGCTTTATTCCGCGAGGTGACTTGACTCCGCCCCACTAAACAAAACAAAAAATACATAAACATACACGCCATCTTTTTATTTACATATTTATTCTCTTTAAATATGTAATAATGTTTAATGATTTGAAGAATAATACGATTACAAGTATTTATTTATTTATTTATTTATTTTTGGTTCTGGCCCCGATTCCTTCCTGCTGCTAAATGCTATCGCGTTCATTTATGTACTTGCTTTTTTGTTTGTTGTTTGATTGTTTGTTTGTTTGTTTGTTTGGTTGTTCTATATATTTGCTTTTTCTTTTTTTCTTGCCAATTATTTTTTCTCTTCCTTTCCTCTTTCTTTCTGTTCAGTTCTGTCTTTTTTTTTTACCAAGTTAAATTTAATTTAATCATTATTCATTTATTTACACGGTTAGTTGTTTTTTGTTTGTTCTTTTATGTCATCTTTAGTTTTTCTTTCTTTCTTCTTTCATTTAATTTACATTTATTTGTTTATGTTTTTTCGTTCTATCAAATCTTTCTTCTTTCTTTCTTTCTTTTGTTCTACTTTCCATTTCTTTCTTGTATTTCTTTCTTTCTTTCTTTCCATCTTTCATTTTTCTTTCTTTCTTTCTTTTTTTCTTTCTTTCTTTCTTTCTTTCCATTTTCATTCATTTCTTTCTTTCTGTCTTTCCATTTTATCTTTTTTCTTTCTTTTCCATTATTTATTTCTTTCATTTTTTTTCTTTCATTAAATTTTATTCTTTTCATTCCTTTTTCTTTCTTTCTTTCCATCATTTCTTTCTTTCTGTCTTTCCATTTTATCTTTTTTTCTTTCTTTCCATTATTTATTTCTTTCCATTTTTTTTTTCTTTCATTCTTTCTTTCTTTCCATCATTTCTTTCTTTCTGTCTTTCCATTTTATCTTTTTTTCTTTCTTTTTTTTCTTTCTTTCTTTCTTTCTTTCTTTCTACTTGCTTACCTTTCATTCTTACCTTCCTTCCTTCCTTCCTTTCTTCTTTCTTTCTTTCTTCTTTTCTTTCTTTCTTTCTTTCTTTTTTTCCATTATTTCTTTCTTTCCATTTTTTCTTTCTTTCTTTCTTTCCCTTATTTCTTTCTTTCTGTCTTTCTATTTTCTTTCTTTCTTTCTTTCCATTATTTCTTTCTTTCTTTGTTTCTTTTGATTTTTCTTTCTTTCTTTCCATTCTTTCTTTCTATCCATTCTTTCTTTCTTTCCATTCTTTCTTTCTTTCTTTCTTTCTACCTGCTTACCTTTCATTCTACTTCCTTTCTTCTTCTTTCTTTCATTTCTTTCTTTCTTTCTACTTGAACCTTTCTTTCTCCCTTCCTTCATTTCTTTCTTTCTTTGCTTCTTCCTTCCTTTTTTTTTTTCCTTTTTTCTTTCTTTCTTTTTTCCTTCCTTTCCTTATTCATTTGTTTCATCCTGTCTTTCTTTTTCTTCTTTCCATCATTTTTCTAAGCACTTGTATTTCTTTGTTTGTTTGTTTGTTTATTGGTAAACAGACGAGTGGATGAAGGTGATGCATTATCCCGGGTTGGTGTTTTGTTGCAGGTGATGATGCGTCTGATAGATTAAGCAGAGACTCTTCCAAAAAAAAAAATAAGATACCAAAATGCTTTTCTTTCATTTCTTTAATCTTTCTGTGTGTGGTGTGTGTGTGGTGTGTGTGTGTGTGTGTGTGAACACGAGTTTTGAGATCAGTCTATGGGAGAACGTGCAGGTCAGGGTTTATTTTGCGGCCGCAGGAAAAAAAGAAAGGAAAAAGAAAGTGATTTGAGGTTTGAGGACGAAAATCGTCATCAGTCATTTATACAGAAACTTAAGTGCAGAATTTTTGGATTTTTTTTCATAGTGCAGAAATCTAAAGTAGCTCAGACGATTATTTCAATAAGGAAGTGCTAAAGTCAGAAATGTATTTTAGGTTAAGTAGTCGAGACGTCTTTAATACTTTCTGGGGTTTTTTTTAACGGATCGCATCGAACGAACTCGCCGGTTTTGTCTTTTTTTTTTCTTTCATGCAGGAAAAAAAGATTCAGGTTGAGATTTCACTTTTTTTTCCTCCTCGGTCGTGTTTTTTTGTGTCCCGAGAGTCGTTTTTATTCTTGCGTTTCCCTCCAAAAGAAATCCGTAAAAAAAAAGAAAAGAAAAAAACTCTCGTAATCGTGTCATAAAAACGCAGAGTCTCTGTTCGATCCCGATCGAGTCGCTGCGTTAAAGGCAGGATTCATTTCCAGGGAAAAAATTGAGAGAGAGAGAGATAGAGAGAGAGAGAGAGAGAAAGAGAGAGGGAGGGGACAGATAGAGGGGAGAGAGAGAGAGAGATAGATAGAG
The DNA here is from genome assembly GCA_030449085.1 of Kryptopterus vitreolus. Classification (NCBI taxonomy): domain Eukaryota; kingdom Metazoa; phylum Chordata; class Actinopteri; order Siluriformes; family Siluridae; genus Kryptopterus; species Kryptopterus vitreolus. The sequence continues at coordinate 23,227,088 of JACRUU010000013.1, forward strand.
AGAGAGAGACATCGAGTTCCTAGAGGGTGATAAAGGGGCAGAAATAGAGGGGGACAGATAGAGAGAGGGAGAGGAGAGAGAGAGAGAGAGATAATCGAGGGGCAGAAATAGAGGGGGACAGATATCTCTCTCTCTCTCTCTCTATATATATATATATATATATATAGAGGACTAGAGAGGAGAGAGAGAGAGAGAGAGAGAGGATAGATAGATAGAGAGATAGAGAGATAGAGAGAGTGTGTGATAAAGGGGCAGAAATGGGGGGACAGATAGAGAGAGGGGGGACAGATAGAGAGAGAGGGGGGATATAAAGGTTCATAAATAGTGAGAGAGGGAGAGAGAGAGGGAGAGAGAGAGAGTGATAAAGGGACAGAAATAGTGGGGGGCAGATAGAGAGTGGAGAAAGAGGGACAAATGGAGGGATAGAGAGAGGGAGAGAGAGAGAGTGATAAAGGGACAGAAATAGTGGGGGAAAGATAGAGAGTGGAGAAAGACGAACAAATGGAGGGATAGAGAGACGGAGAGAGAGAGTGATTAAGGGACAGAAATAAAGGACGACAGATAGAGAGAGAGATAGTGGGAGAGAGAGAGAGAGATAAAGGAACAGAAAGTCTAAAATATTCTCACAATAATCCTTCAAAAAAGCTTCCACTCCTTTATATGGAATAAAATCGCATGGTATTTAATATGGATCGCATTCATAAGGCGTCATAATGCTCATATAAACACTTTATGGGATTTGAACATAAACCATTTATACCCCGTTATAAGGCCTTATTCCAGTTCAAGTAAGACCTCTGTCGTTTTGGTCACCTCTGTGTATCAGTTGAAATAACACCTGTGCAACTGACATAAGCTTGTTATGACACTTGTATTCCAATCTCATGGAATTGTCAAATAATTGCCTTGTACATTCATAAAGATACATGATTCTTGTCACTACTGTGCCATAGAATTGGCATAGGAATTCATAAAGGCGCATAGCTTGTTGGAATAAGCCTTTATAATGCATTTTTCTTCATAACTTATGTAGGTGTTATGAAGCAGTAGGTAGATGACACCCCTTGGAATGATCCTTTATGAATGTATATGTTATATGACTTGAGAATGTTATGTGCAGCTTGTTGGAATAAGTGATTATGTAGGTTTATGCAACTTGTTTTGGAGAGCCTATGTAGGTGTTATTCAATCCTTTATAGGTGATGGTCATGGGAGTAAACCCTCTTTCATTGCTTATTCACTGGTTGGGGTTATGTAGCTTTATGTAAAGTATATTCTATCCAAAATGGCTTTGTGGATTTATGTCAGATGTGTTGGCGTTATGTATGTTAGGAAGGTGACAGAAGCATTTATAAATGTTCATGGATTGGCTTATGTAGGTGTTATGGATTTAGGAAGGTGACAAATGTTGGAATTAGCATTTATAAATGTTCATGGATTGGCTTATGTAGGTGTTATGGAGTTAGGTGGGTGACGTGTTGGAATAAGCCTTTATAAATGTTCATGGTTTGGCTTATGTAGGTGTTATGGAGTTAGGTGGGTGACATGTTGGAATAAGCCTTTACAAATGTACATGGATTGGCTTATGTAGGTGTTATGGAGATAGGTGGGTGACATGTTGGAATTAGCCTTTATAAATGTGCATGGATTGGCTTGTGTAGGTGTTATGAAGTTAGATGGGTGACATTTTGGAATTAGCCTTTATAAATGTTCATGGATTGGCTTATGTAGGTGTAATGAAGTTAGATGGGTGACATGTTGGAATAAGCCTTTACAAATGTTCATGGATTGGCTTATGTAGGTGTTATGGAGATAGGTGGGTGACATGTTGGAATAAGCCTTTATAAATGTTTATATAGGTTTATGTAGGTGTTCTGGAGTTAGGTAGGTGACACCTGTTAGAATAAGCCTTTATAAATGTTTTTGTAGGTTTTTGTAGGTGTAATGGAGTTCGGTGTGTGAGATAAGTTAGTTGACAAATGTTTTAATAAGTCTTTATAAACATTTATGAAGGTTTATGTAGGTGTTATGGAGTTAGGTAGGTGACACCTGTTGCAATAAGTCTTTATAAATGTTTATGTAGGTTTATGTCATGGCCTGTGTACTGTAGTCATATGTACTTGATGCCAGTTATAGCCAACCTGACAAAAGTTTATAATGGTTTATGTCAGATGTCATAAAGGGTCTTTGCAGGTCTTATGAAGCATTTCGGAACATTTTTGTCACGTTAAAACAATAAAGTCGAACTTTTTTTTCAAAGAAATTGGAGTTTTTTTGTTGTGATTTGGTTCCGTGTTGTTTTTGACGCCGAGCTCATTTCGAGAACAAGAAGCGAATCCTTCACGTGCGACTGCGTTCACTTATCCGTAATTAAGCCTTACATTATCGCGATCCGATGTCATTTAAATGGAAATGAAGACTCCTGATGATGGGAGGAACGTTATGCTTTCGTTTCCCCTCGCCGAGCTCGGCGTCCCCCCGCTGCAGGATCGCAGAGTGGGTTCGGGTCGCGACGTGAGCGGCGACTGTCGCACGCCATGTCCTCTGGTTTAACGTTTTCTGTTTGGGAGGAGTGATAGAAAGAGAGAGAGGGAAAGACAAACGAGAGAAAACAAAGTCCTGATTTTTGTCATGCCAAT
>JACRUU010000013.1:23239726-23249726 GCA_030449085.1 Kryptopterus vitreolus
GACATGACATAGGAGTGATATAGCCCAGTGGTTCAGGTGTTGGCCTCTGGCTCAGAAGATCAAGCTGCCACTAGTGGGCCCTTGAGAAAGGCCCTTAACCTGGAGAACATGTATGCTCCTCGGACCTTTTCATGGAAGACCTGATGATGTCACGATTGGATCTTTATGGAGGACGATGGTTCCTCTCCACGTTGAAGACGGCTCATAATGACGTTGTTGTTGTTGTTGTTGTTGTTGTTGTTGTTGTTCTGCAGAAGGTATTTGTATCGTTAGAATGCTCAGGTCAGGTTCAGGTGGACTCGAGAGAGCGAGAGCGTTCCCGCTCAGCGTCCCTCCAAGAGCGAGCCGAGATGATTTCCGTTACACCGGAGAGTCCTTGGAAACATCTGGAATTCCATGCGGAATAATGCTGCTACGCTACGCTAGCATCTGTTCCCGCGCACGCTAATTATCATTCCGCTTTCCTCTGCACTTCAATCACGGCGAGATTCACCTGGTAAAAAAAAGCCTCTTCTCAAGTTACAACGACGACGACGACGACGGCCGCAATCAAGTCCGTCTTCAGTCTGTTCACCAAACGCTTGATGAAACCGCGGCTCGAAAGATTTCTGTGTCGCTAATTTACAGATCAGAATCACTTCATCATACATTACTCAAAAAATTAAAAAAGAGGCAGATAAACTTGGAATACGAGAATTTGGTTATATTTCATGCAAATGCTGGACGATAAGCCACACCCCCAAACTTTACACTTTAATTTAACGCTTATTATAGTATCACTACAATGTCATAATATTGTTATTATACTCTTATTACATTGGCACAAAACTGCAGCTCCTGTTATAGTAACGTATTACAGTGTCACTACAATGTCATAACATTGTTATTATACTGTTATTACAATGGCACAGAAACGCAGCTGCTGTTTTGTTGACTTATTACATTGTTATTACAACATTAGGACATCATTATTACATTGGCACATTAATGCAGCGCCTCTTTTGGTGACTTATTACATTGTTATTACAATGTCACGGCACTGATATTATACTGATATTACAATGGCACAAAAATGCAGCTCCTGATTTGCTGACTTGTTATTACATTGTTATTACCTACGATTCCTTGTTCAGTGGAGAGAAAGAGCCACACTAACCTGCAGCTCCTGTTATAGTAACGTATTACAGTGTCACTACAATGTCATAACATTGTTATGACATTATTATTACAATGGCACAAAAATGCAGCTTTTATTTTGGGGACTTATTACATTGTTATTACAACGTTATGACATCATTATTACATTGGCACATTAATGCAGCGCCTCTTTTGGTGACTTATTACATTGTTAGTACAACGTTATGACATCATTATTACAATGGCACAAAAATGCAGCTTTTATTTTGGGGATTTACTACATTGTTATTACAACGTTATGACATCATTATTACATTGGCACATTAATGCAGCGCCTCTTTTTTTGGTGACTTATTACATTGTTAGTACAACGTTATGACATCATTATTACATTGGCACAAATTAATGCAGCGCCTTCTTATTTTGGGGACTTATTACATTGTTATTACAACGTTATGACATCATTATTACATTGGCACATTAATGCAGCGCCTCTTTTGGTGACTTATTACATTGTTATTACAACATTATGACATCATTATTACATTGGCACATTAATGCAGCGCCTCTTTTGGTGACTTATTACATTGTTAGTACAACGTTATGACATCATTATTACATTGGCACATTAATGCAGCGCCTCTTTTGTTGACTTATTACATTGTTATTACAACATTATGACAGCATTATTACATTGGCACATTAATGCAGCGCCTCTTTTGGTGACTTATTACATTGTTAGTACAACGTTATGACATCATTATTACATTGGCACATTAATGCAGCGCCTCTTTTGTTGGCTTATTACATTGTTATTACAACGTTATGACATCATTATTACATTGGCACATTAATGCAGCGCCTCTTTTGGTGACTTATTACATTGTTAGTACAACGTTATGACATCATTATTACATTGGCACAAAAATGCAGCTTTTATTTTGGGGACTTATTACATTGTTATTACAACATTATGACATCATTATTACATTGGCACATTAATGCAGCGCCTCTTTTGGTGACTTATTACATTGTTATTACAACATTATGACAGCATTATTACATTGGCACATTAATGCAGCGCCTCTTTTGTTGGACTTATTACATTGTTATTACAACGTTATGACATCATTATTACATTGGCACATTAATGCAGCGCCTCTTTTGTTGGACTTATTACATTGTTATTACAACGTTATGACATCATTATTACATTGGCACATTAATGCAGCGCCTCTTTTGGTTGGACTTATTACATTGTTATTACAACGTTATGACATCATTATTACATTGGCACATTAATGCAGCGCCTCTTTTGGTTGGACTTATTACATTGTTATTACAACGTTATGACATCATTATTACATTGGCACAAAAAATGCAGCGCCTCTTTTTTTGGGGACTTATTACATTGTTATTACAACGTTATGACATCATTATTACATTGGCACATTAATGCAGCGCCTCTTTTGGTTGGACTTATTACATTGTTATTACAACGTTATGACATCATTATTACATTGGCACATTAATGCAGCGCCTCTTTTGTTGGGGACTTATTACATTGTTATTACAACGTTATGACATCATTATTACATTGGCACATTAATGCAGCGCCTCTTTTGGTGACTTATTACATTGTTATTACAACGTTATGACATCATTATTACATTGGCACATTAATGCAGCGCCTCTTTTGGTGACTTATTACATTGTTATTACAACGTTATGACATCATTATTACATTGGCACATTAATGCAGCGCCTCTTTTGGTTGGCTTATTACATTGTTATTACAACGTTATGACATCATTATTACATTGGCACATTAATGCAGCGCCTCTTTTGTTGGCTTATTACATTGTTATTACAACGTTATGACATCATTATTACATTGGCACATTAATGCAGCGCCTCTTTTTTTGTGACTTATTACATTGTTATTACAACGTTATGACATCATTATTACATTGGCACATTAATGCAGCGCCTCTTTTGGTGGACTTATTACATTGTTATTACAACGTTATGACATCATTATTACATTGGCACATTAATGCAGCTTTACGCCTCTTTTGGGGACTTATTACATTGTTATTACAACGTTATGACATCATTATTACATTGGCATATTAAAGCAGCGCCTCTTTTGGTGACTTATTACATTGTTATTACAACGTCATGACATCATTATTACATCGGCACATTAATGCAGCGCCTCTTTTGGTTGACTTATTACATTGTTATTACAACGTTATGACATCATTATTACATTGGCACATTAATGCAGCGCCTCTTTTGGTGACTTATTACATTGTTATTACAACGTTATGACATCATTATTACATTGGCACATTAATGCAGCGCCTCTTTTGGTTGGACTTATTACATTGTTATTACAACGTTATGACATCATTATTACATTGGCACATTAATGCAGCGCCTCTTTTGTGGACTTATTACATTGTTATTACAACATTATGACATCATTATTACATTGGCATATTAATGCAGCGCCTCTTTTGGTGACTTATTACATTGTTATTACAACGTCATGACATCATTATTACATCGGCACATTAATGCAGCGCCTCTTTTGGTTGACTTATTACATTGTTATTACAACGTCATGACATCATTATTACATTGGCACATTAATGCAGCGCCTCTTTTGGTGACTTATTACATTGTTAGTACAACGTTATGACATCATTATTACATTGGCACATTAATGCAGCGCCTCTTTTGTTGTGACTTATTACATTGTTATTACAACGTTATGACATCATTATTACATTGGCACATTAATGCAGCGCCTCTTTTGTTGGACTTATTACATTGTTATTACAACGTTATGACATCATTATTACATTGGCACATTAATGCAGCGCCTCTTTTGTTGGCTTATTACATTGTTATTACAACGTTATGACATCATTATTACATTGGCACATTAATGCAGCGCCTCTTTTGTTGGCTTATTACATTGTTATTACAATGTCACGACACTGATATTATACTGATATTACAATGGCACAAAAATGCAGCTCCTGATTTGCTGACTTGTTATTACATTGTTATTACCTACGATACCTTGTTCAGTGGCGAAGGAGAGAAAGCGGCGTCACTAAACTGCGCTGAATGAGGAAAGAACAGCACTGTTGAGGATCCTGTAAACGGTGTGGGCGGAGCTAGCGGCGGATCGCGAGCAGCATGGCTAGCGGAGGAGATAAGGGGTGGGGTGGGGGGGGTGGGGGGGGTGGGGGGGGGGGGGGGGGGGTGGGTTTTGGGGATGGAGGTAGCAGAACAGCCGCAGGGTTTGGTGCATTAGCTGCGCTCGCCGTGTCCTGCAGGCACTGTGTAACCTGCACCAGGCAGTGCGCAGAGCAGGGTATTATCATTACATTACATCACCTAGTGGACAAACGAAGGTAATCAAAAAGGAGGCTAAGGGCCTTGCTCAAGGGCCCACTAATGGCAGCTTGGTGATGGTGGGATTTGAACTTGTATATCTTCCGGTCCAAAGGCCAATGCCATAATCACTGAGCAACACCATCTCCCACAGAATGTAATAGCTGAGAGACCGGGAATCACAGGAAAAACTCCGGGGAATTTCACTGTCACACTTCCCGGGAACCGCGACCCCGTGACATTATACTCCGGAACTATTCCGATTTAAAGGAGCCCCGATTCTTCCCTCGTGTGATGGAAATGCGGTGGAAACCCGGAAGTGCAAGCAGGCGGGAATAACATGTACAGAGTATAAAGACATTCTGACATCTAATACTGAAAGAGATAGTGTGAGTGTGGGGGAAATAAAAAAATGTGTGTGTGTGTGTGTGTGTGTGTGTGTGTGTGTGTGTGTGTGTAAAATGTGTGTGTGTGTGTGTGTGTGTGTGTTTGTAATGTGGTTTCAACTGCATTGGAATGACGTTATGAAAAGGCCTGAATTAAATTTGAGGGTGTAAAATGGATCTTTGCAAAGAAAACGAAAGCAAAGGCAAATGGAAGGAGGGAAAGAAGGAGGGAATACACATCTTAAAAATGCTATCAGAATGGTGGTAGGGAACGTGTGAATACTGAGGAGATAAAGAGATGAGAAGATGATGAGATAAAGACATGAGAATATGAGGAGATAAAGAGATGAGAAGATGAGAGATAAAGAGATGAGATAAAGAGATAAAGAGATGAGAAGATGAGAAGATAAAGAGATAAAGAGATGAGAAGATGAGAAGATAAAGAGATAAAGAGATGAGAAGATGAGAAGATAAAGAGATGAGAAGATGAGGAGATAAAGAGATGAGAAGATGATGAGATAACGAGATGAGAATATGAGGAGATAAAGAGATGAGAAGATGAAAAGATAAAGAGATAAAGAGATGAGAAGAGGAGAAGATGAGGAGATAAAGAGATGAGAATATGAGGAGATAAAGAGATGAGAAGATAAAGAGATAAAGAGATGAGAAGATGAGGAGATAGAAGAGATGAGAGATGAGAGATGAGAAGAGATGAGGAGATAAAGAGATGAGAGATGAGATGAGATAAAGAGATAGATGAGAGATGAGAAGATGAAAAGATAAAGAGATAAAGAGATGAGAAGATGAGAAGATAAAGAGATGAGAAGATGAGAAGATAAAGAGATAAAGAGATGAGAAGATGAGGAGATAAAGAGATGAGAAGATGAGGAGATAAAGAGATAAGAAGATGAGAAGATAAAGAGATGAGGAGAGGAGAAGATGAGGAGATAAAGAGATAAGAAGATGAGAAGATAAAGAGATGAGGAGAGGAGAAGATAAAGAGATAAAGAGATGAGAAGATGAGGAGATAAAGAGATGAGAAGATGAGGAGATATAGAGAGGAGGAGATAAAGGCATCTTGTCTCCCACTCGGCTCGGCTCCTTCCGCTCGGCTCGGCCCCTCCCACTCGGCTCGGCTCCTCCCACTCGGCTCGGCTCCTTCCCACTCGGCTCGGCTCCTCCCCTCGGCTCGGCTCGGCTCCTCCCACTCGGCTCGGCCCCTCCCACTCGGCTCGGCTCCTCCCACTCGGCTCGGCTCCTTCCGCTCGGCTCGGCCCCTCCCACTCGGCTCGGCTCCTCCCACTCGGCTCGGCTCCTCCCGTTCGGCTCCTCCCACTCGGCTCGGCTCCTCCCACTCGGCTCGGCTCCTCCCACTCGGCTCGGCTCCTCCCACTCGGCTCGGCTGGGCACATCGCAGGTCATTATTCCTCTAAAGAAGAACGTATGGATCGGAGCAGTAATTGGATTCGCTGGAACGGAGCGACACGCACAGCTTCCACAAAACCCATCAAATCATTAGTGAAGTGTCTCACACTCATCGTCCTGCTCGGCCGAGGCTAAACGCCTGGCGCTGATACTCCAACATCCACTCCAACATCCACTCCTCCACACAAATATCACCCCATCTTTTACATCACACAAACAAACAAACAAACAAACAATGAAGTGTGATGAGGAGTCACAGAATCGAGGAGTGGAAGAGACAAGGAGTCAGTGTAGGAGTCAGTGTAGGAGACAATGTAGGAGACAATGTAGGAGTCAGAGTGGGGTCAGTATAGGAGTCAGTGTAAGAGTCAGTGTAGGAGTCAGTGTAGGAGTGTAGGAGTAGGAGACAGTGTAGGAGTCAGTCAGTGTAGGAGAGTGTAGTGTCAGAGAGGGTCAGTGTAGGAGTCAGAGTAGGGTCAGTAGGAGTAGAGTCAGTTTAGGAGTGTAGGGTCAGTGTAGGAGACAGTGTAGGAGTCGTCAGTGTAGGAGTGTAGGAGTCAGTAGGTAGGTCAGTGTAGGAGTCGGTGTAGGAGTCATGTAGGAGTCAGAGTAGGAGTCAGTGTAGGAGCCAGTGTAGGAGTCGGTGTAGGAGTCGGTGTAGGAGTCAGTGTAGGAGTCAGTGTAGGAGTCAGTGTAGGAGGTGTAGGAGTCAGTGTAGGAGTCAGTTATGGAGGTGTAGAGAGTGTAGTCAGTGTATGGTCAGTGTAGGAGTAGAGTAGGAGTCAGTGTAGGAGTCAGAGTAGGGTCAGTGTAGGAGTCAGAGTAGGGTCAGTGTAGGAGTCAGAGTAGGGTCAGTGTAGGAGTCAGTATGAGAGTAGGAGTCAGTGTAGGAGTCAGAGTAGGGTCAGTGTAGGAGTCAGAGTAGGGTCAGTGTAGGAGTGAGTCAGAGTAGGGTCAGAGTAGGGTCAGTGTAGGAGTCAGAGTAGGGTCAGTGTAGGAGTCAGAGTAGGGTCAGTGTAGGAGTCAGAGTAGGGTCAGTGTAGGAGTCAGAGTAGGAGTCAGTGTAGGAGCCAGTGTAGGAGTCGGTGTAGGAGTCAGTGTAGGAGTCGGTGTAGGAGTCAGTGTAGGAGTCGTCAGTGTAGGAGTCAGTGTAGAGAGTAGGAGTCAGTGTAGGAGTAGGAGTCAGTGTAGGAGTCCAGTGTAGGAGTCAGAGTAGGGTCAGTGTAGGAGTGTAGGAGTCAGTGTCAGTAAGAGTCAGTGTAGGAGTCAGTGTAGGAGACAGTGTAGGAGTCGTCAGTGTAGGAGTCGGTGTAGGAGTCAGTGTAGGAGTCGGTGTAGGAGTCGGTGTAGGAGTCAGTGTAGGAGTCGGTGTAGGAGTCGGTGTAGGAGTCAGTGTAGGAGTCGGTGTAGGAGTGTAGGAGTCGTCAGTGTAGGAGTCAGTGTAGGAGTCGGTGTAGGAGTCAGTGTAGGAGTCGGTGTAGGAGTCGGTGTAGGAGTCAGTGTAGGAGTCGGTGTAGGAGTCGGTGTAGGAGTAGGAGACAGTGTAGGAGTCGGTGTAGGAGTCGGTGTAGGAGTCAGTGTAGGAGTCAGTGTAGGAGTCGGTGTAGGAGTAGGAGACAGTGTAGGAGTGTAGGAGTAGGGTCAGTGTAGGAGCCAGTGTAGGAGTCAGAGTAGGGTCAGTGTAGGAGTCAGTGTAGGAGTCAGTGTCAGTGGAGGTGTAGGAGTCAGTGTAGGAGTCAGTGTAGGAGTCGGTGTAGGAGTTGGTGTAGGAGTCAGTGTGTAGAGAGTCAGTGTAGGAGTGTAGGAGCAGTAGTCAGTGTAGACAGGTAGTCAGTCAGTAGGAGACAGTGTAGGAGTCAGTGTAGGAGGTAGTGTAGTGTAGGAGTCAGTGTAGGAGTGTAGGAGAGTGTCAGTGTAGAGTCAGTGTAGGAGACAGTGTAGAGTCAGTAGAGACAGTGTAGGAGACAGTAGGAGTCATGTAGGAGTGTAGAGTAGGATCAGTGTAGAGACAGTGTCAGTGTAGGAGTCTGTCAGTGTAGGAGTAGGAGACAGTGTAGAACAGTGTAAGAGTCAGTGTAGAGTCGGGTGTAGGAGTCAGTGTGTAGGAGTCAGTGGCAGTAGGAGACAGTTATAGAGTCAGTGTAGGAGACAGTGTAAGGTCAGTAGGAGTAGAGACAGTAGTGTAGGAGTCGTGTAGGAGTCGTGTGTAGGGAGTCAGTGTAGGAGACAGTAGGAGTGTAGGAGTCAGTGTAGGAGTCAGTGTAGGAGACAGTGTAAGAGTCAGTGTAGGAGTCGGTGTAGGAGTCAGTTATGGAGACAGTGTAAGAGTCAGTGTAGGAGTCAGTGTAGTCGTCAGTGTAGGAGACAGTGTTAGAGACAGTGTAGGAGACGGTGTAGGAGACATTGTAGGAGTCAGTTCATGAGTCAGTTATGGAGACAGTGTAGTAGTCAGTGTAGGAGTCAGTGTAGGAGTCAGTGTAGGAGTCAGTGCATGAGTCAGTAGGAGACAGTGTAGGAGTCAGTGTAGGAGTCAGTGTAGGAGTCAGTGTAGGAGTCAGTGCATGAGTCAGTTATGGAGACAGTGTAGGAGTCAGTGTAGGAGTCAGTGTAGGAGTCAGTGTGTAGGAGTCAGTGTAGGAGACAGTGTAGGAGTCAGTGTAGGAGTAGGAGTCAGTGTAGGAGTCAGTGTAGGAGTCAGTGCATGAGTCAGTTATGGAGACAGTGTAGGAGTCAGTGTAGGAGTCAGTAGGAGACAGTGTAGGAGTCAGTGCATGAGTCAGTGAGTCAGTGTAGGAGTCAGTGTAGGATTCAGTGTAGGAGTTAGTGCATGAGTCAGTTATGGAGACAGGAGAGTCAGTGTAGGAGTCAGTGTAGGAGTCAGTGCATGAGTCAGTGTAGGAGTCAGTGTAGGATTCAGTGTAGGAGTTAGTGCATGAGTCAGTTATGGAGACATAACTGACTCATTTATGTGTGTGTAGGAGTCAGTGTAGGAGTCAGTGTAGGAGTCAGTGTAGTGTTAAAGGCCTCACTCAATAACCCAAAGTTGTCATCTTGGTGTCCTTCTGATCAACATCTCAGTGCTTTAAACCCCTGAGACTCACCTCCTCCCACTACCTTCTCCCTGTGATCTCCAGGGGGCGCTGTAATCATGGCTGAACAGTTTGACTTGTAAAATGCGACATTCCTCATCAGCACCTGCTTCGTCACCATATTTGGGAACGCTGCGATCTCTCGCCCGTCTCTCCCGTCCGAGTCTCTCTTTTGAGAATAATCGAGGACGCAGCAGTTTTACCGGGACTGAGGAAGCACGTTCACGTTGGCTTATCAGGACTCAGCAGCTGCAGGAGGACAAAAAAATCCTTCCGACGCCACGGATGAGAAAAAAAACTTTTATAACAAAAACCTGAAAGACTGAACTAAAAAAGTGTGTGTGTGTGTGTGTGTGTGTGTGTGTGTGGGGACGGGGGGGGGTGTATCTCAGTCATTAATGGACTGGAAAGGCACGGTTCCAGCCCTGGGGTTTAATTTTCTGTCACCCTTGGGTCCTCGAGCGAGGCCCTTGACCCTCTACACTCCAGGGGGCGCCGTATCATGCTCATTCAAGTTGGTATAGAACAGTGTGCTGTAAAGTATAGGTGACT
>JACRUU010000013.1:23257226-23262226 GCA_030449085.1 Kryptopterus vitreolus
AGCTAGTAAACAAAACAGGGCAGCTAGCAAACAAAACAGCTAGCAAACATAATAGAGCAGCTAGTAAACAAAACAGAGCAGATAGTAAACAAAACAGGGCAGCTAACAAACAAATATAGGCAGCTAGTAAACATAATAGAGCAGAGTAAACAAAAAACAGCTAGTAAACAAAAAGGGCAGCATAATAGCACTAGTAAACAAATAGCTAGCAAACATAATAGTGCAGCTAGTAAACATAAACAAAAACAGAGCAGCTAGTAAACAAAAACAGCTAACAAACAATATAGAGCAGCTAGTAAACAAAAGCAGTTAGCTAGCAATAGTAAAGCAAACATAGCAGCTAGTAAACATAATAGCTAGTAAACAAAACAGAGCAGCAGTAAACAAAACATAGCATAGTAAAGCATAAGCTAGTAAACATAATAGAGCTAGCTAGTAAACAAAACAGAGAAGCTAAACAAAAAGAGCAGTAAACAATAGAGAGCTAGTAAACAAAACAGGGCAGCTAGTAAACATAAAAGAGGGCAGCTAACAAACAATAGAGCAGCTAGTAAACAAAACAGAGCAGCTAGTAAACAAAACAGCTAGTAAACAATAATAGAGCAGCTAGTAAACAAAACAGGGCAGCTAAGTAAACATAATAAACAAACAGAGAAGAGCAGCTAGTAAACAAAACAGAGCTAGCAAACATAATAGAAGCTAGTAAACAAAACAGAGTAAACAAAACAGGGCAGCTAGTAAACATAATAGAGCAGCTAGTAAACAAAACAGAGAAGCTAGTAAACAAAACAGGGCAGCTAGTAAACATAATAGAGCAGTTAGTAAACAAAACAGAGCAGCTAGTAAACAAAACAGCTAGCAAACATAATAGTGCAGCTAGTAAACAAAACAGAGAAGCTAGTAAACAAAACAGAAAGCAAAACTAAAGCTAGTAAAAACAAACAAAAGCTAGTAAACAAAAGGGCAGCTAGTAAACTAATAAAACAGAAAAAGCTAGTAAACAAAACAGTAAAGCAGTAAAAACAAAACAGTAGCAAGCAGCCAGTAAACAAAAAGAGCAGCTAGTAAACAAAACAGAGAAACAGCTAGTAAACAAAATAGCAAACAAACAAACAGTATAAAAAAGCAGTAAACTAAAAAAGCTAACAAACAAAAAAGTAAACAAAACAGGGCAGCTAGTAAACATAATAGAGCAGCTAGTAAACAAAACAGAGCAGCTAGTAAAGCATAGTAAACAAAACAGAGCAGCTAGTAAACAAAACAGAGCAGCTAGTAAACAAAACAGAAAAGCTAGTAAACAAAACAGGGCAGCTAGTAAACATACTACAGCAGCTAGTAAACATAATAGAGCAGCTAGTAAACAAAACAGAGAAGCTAGTAAACAAAACAGGGCAGCTAGTAAACATCAGAGCAGTTAGTAAACAAAACAGAGCAGCTAGTAAACAAAACAGGGCAGATAGCAAACATAATAGGGCATCTAGTAAATAGAACAGAGCAGCTAACAAACAAAACAGGGTAATTAGAATATTTCAAACAAAAATCTCATTTTCCTTCCTGTCCCTTTGGAGGGCTTCAAGGTGCTGCTTTTAAACATTAGGCTCCGCCCCTTCAGGTCAGGTTCTGTCTCGAGCTTTATCTCTTCAAAATAGAGAAAACACAACAAAAAAACAGCAGAACAATAACAAAAGCATCCTTCAACCAATCAGATTTGACCAATCATGACATCCTTCGATCGGATATTCAGTACATATTTAATGTTATATAAACGTTTATTATTTTAAACACGCGTTCGTCTCTCGCTCTCCGGATGCTGCGTTATTTAACTCGGTGTAAATGTGGGCGGAGCTAGAACAGAGCCCATACTTCAGTGCGTCTCGTCTTGGACAGAAAGGTGGGCGACTTCATCACGAGCTCGTGGAAGATAACGCTGACGACGATAATTATCCGGAGAAACAGACGAGGGAGTGTGTCGAAGATAGCATGATGCCTCCTCCTCTTCCTCCTCCTCGTCCTCCTCCTCCTTCTTCACTGCAGATGTTATTAATGATGTGGAAGAATAGATGCTGTTAATGTTACTGTTTGCTCGGGTCAGGAATCAATAAGGGATTCCATCCAGACTCAAAAACAGAGCCATGAATGTGAGTACAAACACCCCGAACCCCCCAACCACATGAATGTGTGTGTGTGATGGGTTGGCATTCCATCCAGGGTGTATCCTGCCTTAATGCCCATAGACGCCTGAGATAGACACAGACTCCCCGTGACCCGAGGGAAGATCGGATAAAGCAATAGAAGATGAATGAATGGATAAGATGAAGGGAGAGGGGCACGGTGGCTTAATGGTTAGCACGTTCGCCTCACACCGCCAGGGTCCGGGTTCGATTCCCGTCTCGGCCATGTGTGTGTGGAGTTTGTGCATGTTCTCCCCGTGCCTCAGGGGGTTTTTCTCCGGGTTCTCCGGTTTCCTCCCCCGGTCCAAAAACATGCACGGTAGGTTGATTGGCACCTTGGAAAATTGTCCCTAGTGTATGAATGTGTGTGTGTGTGTGTGTGTGTGTGTGAGGGGTTGGCACTCCATCCAGGGTGTATCCTGCCTTAATACCCATAGACACCTGAGATAGACACAGACTCCCCGTGACACGAGGGACGATCGGATAAAGCGCTAGATGAATGAATGAATGAATGAATGAATGGGATGAAGGGACGATGACGGCGAAAGCGACGAGACCCCGAGAACTCCGTCCAGCTGTCGCAGGCTGGAAATCAATCCGGATGAAATACGTGCAGGAGAAACAGAGAGGCGAATACTTTTCATCTCATCGCCTTCGGGAAAAAAAAGGGAAACAGATCCGGGCCTGAGATGGAGCATAAAGATACGGGTCAGAGGAGGACGAGGAGATTTACAGTCCAAACACAAGAGCAGTGTTGGATGTTCAGAAGGGTATTTTTTTATATTATTTATTTATTTTTTTTAGCTTTATTTGCTTCGAAGATACTTTTATCTTGATGAAGTCCTACCCATGGGGCTTCCTGACAATCCTGAATGGAAACTTTTTTTGATATATATATATATATATATATATATATATATATATATATATATATATATATATATATATATATGTATATGGAAGAAAAATACTAAAAAATTTATGTAGAGAGAAATAGTATTGCAGGACTGTTGAAATATTCTGTATTATTTATTCAATGATATATTGGGGAAAAAAAAGGACATAGAATTATGGAGAAAAATAAATATCGTAATATATCCGGGCTGTCGATCGATTCAGGTATTTAATCGCAATTATAATTCGTGACAAATTTACACTGTTTATGTTTCTCTCAAAATCTCTCCCTTTAATCAAATCATTCATTATTTAATATTTGTTTTACTCTGGAAACCTTTAATATTCATTTCTTGTTAATTACAAAGTGTAAAATATGGGACGTGGCTCCTTTAAGAATTGTGTTCTAGTATCGGATTGTGAGCGGGACTCGGTCGGAAAACGCTACGAGGGAAGGACGTTTTCGCGTTCAGCATTTAGACGAAAATAAAACAAAAAAAGGGGGCCTAAAGTACACCCTTGGGGGACACCAAAGGGTTAAGTATGGAGCGATTTTAAAAGTGCGCTTGCATCGCGATGCATCGGTTTTAAATAGAGCTGTTAATCAATTCGAATATTGAATCACGATTAATCGTACATTTATCGCATCGTTTTCATGTAGCATACATTTATACTTTTCATGTTTGTAATACTGTAACTGTAACAGATGTTATAATTATATACATTTCTCTCAAAATCTCTGTATTTAATAAAATTAATCATTATTTCATATTTATTTTACTGTGGAAATGATTATTTTAATATGAATTTCTTGTCAATGTTATTTTGTTTAGTGTTGGTTTGAAGTGTAAAATATGGGACGTGGCTCCTTTAAGAATTGTGTTCCGGTTGCTTTTCCATATAAACTGGTGATACGGTGTTTAGGTTATACGGAAGCGCTTTATTGCGTTCAGTAAAAATGCGCTTTATTGCAGTAATACGGATTTGGGAATGCGATGCGCTTGCGTAAGGTTCCATACGGTAATATACGCTAATATAGTGAGGAGATCGTACCTGTTGTGAATGCGCAGCTAGGGGGCGTCATTGGGGGGAATTTAGGAAGTGTGAGTGGATGCACTGAACCTTTATTTATTTATTTGTTGTTCGGGTTTCGTTCATTCGCACAACACGACGCAGAGTGAAGGAGCAGATCACTCACATAGTAACGCACACTGCGTTATAACATGCCTTAATAACATTAGTTAATAACTTTGATTGCCTTATATTAATTATTAAGATTATTAGTAGTAATAATAAAAACGTTTATTATCCAATAAACAGAATCTGCTGATTGTAATTCTGTTTTTTTTTTTTTATCTAAATGAAGATATTTTTTCTGTTTATTTTGTTTATTTCTTTGTTTGTTTACTTGCTTGATGGTAGGATTACTTGTCTATTTTGTATGACCAATTGGGTCTCGTTCATTTTCTCGATTATGAAGTAACCAGTTAGCACTCCAATATACCAAGACTTTTATTCTGAGCCTGTATGGAATATGAGATTAAAAAAGAAGAAGAAAGAGAAGGAGAATGATGAACAGAGGGAGAATGGAGAGGTTTTTTTACTCCCTGTATTACAGCAGTTACACACAAATCAAATCAATATTTGGTGTGACTCGCCTCTGCCTTTGTTTCTTACTTTACACAAAGCACAAAGACAGGGATTTGTGCAGGAACAGGGTCCAGCATACCAATTAATATTAATAATAATAATAATAATAATAATAATAATAATAATAATAATCATAATAATAATAATAATAATAATAATCGATAATAATAATAATAATATAATAACAAATAATAATAATACTATAAAATACTACTACTACTAATAATAATAATATAATAATAATAATAATAATAATAATAACTACTACTACTAATAATAAGTATA
>JACRUU010000013.1:23267226-23269726 GCA_030449085.1 Kryptopterus vitreolus
CACACACACACACACACACACACACACAGGATCTGTGTACCTGATACATCCTATTGTTGTGCATTCACACGATTATAATTAAGATGATCTATCTGATAGACAGATAGGCAGACAGACAGACATATAGGCAGACAGACAGACAGACAGACAGACAGACAGACAGACAGACAGACAGATAGATAGATAGATAGATAGATAGATAGATAGACATGAAGACAGAGACAGAAAGACAGATAGATAGACAGATAGATAGATAGATAGATAGACACACAGACAGATAGACAGACAGACACACAGAAAGACAGATAGACAGACAGACAGACAGACAGACAGACAGACAGATGATAGATAGATAGATAGATAGATAGATAGATAGATAGATAGACAGATAGATAGACAGACAGACAGACAGACAGACAGACAGACAGACAGACAGACAGATAGACGATAGATAGATAGATAGACAGATAGATAGATAGATAGATAGATAGATAGATAGATAGATAGATAGATAGATAGATAGATAGATAGATAGATAGATAGATAGATAGATAGATAGATAGACAGACAGACAGACAGACAGACAGACAGACAGAACAGATAACAGACAGACAGATAGATAGATAGATAGATAGATAGATAGATAGATAGATAGATAGATAGATAGATAGATAGATAGATAGATAGATAGATATAGATAGATAGATAGATAGATAGATAGATAGATAGATAGATAGATAGATAGATAGATAGATAGATAGATATTCTATCTATAGATAGAATCTGAATCCCATCAGTTCCGTGATTGGGGTGAAAATCGGAGCTGTTGTAACCTTTCACCCTCATTACACTCATTCCTTCTCTCATCCTCTCCTCCTCCTCTATTCTCCTCTCCTCCTCTATTCTCCTCTCCTCCTCCTCTTCTCCTCTCTCTCTCCTCTCCTCCTCTCCTCCTCTATTCTCCTCTATTCTCCTCTCCTCTATTCTCCTCTCCTCCTCTCCTCTCCTCTCCTCCAGGATCCTCTCTCAATCCTCTTCATCCTCTCATCCTCTCTCTCCTCCTCTCCTCTCCTCTCCTCTCCTCTCCTATTCTCCTCTCCTCCTCTCTCTCTCTCCTCTCTCCTCCTCCTCTCTCTCTCTCTCCTCTCTCTCCTCTCTCTCTCTCTCTCTCCTCCTATCCTCTCCTCTCCTCCTCTCATTCTCTCTCTCCTCTCCTCCTAGGCCCTCCTCCTCTCTCCTCTCATTCTCCTCTCTCTCTCTCCTCCTCTATCTCCCTCCTCCTCCTCCTCCTATCTCCTCTCCTCTCCTCTCCTCTCTCCTCTCTCCTCTATTCTCCTCTCCTCCTCTCCTCCTCCTCTCCTCTCCTCTCCTCCTCTCCTCTCCTCTCCTCCTCTCCTCCTCCTCTATTCTCCTCCTCTCCTCCTTCTCCTCATTCCACACGCCGGCGTGTCCCATCAACACCACACACGACCGGAATTACACACTCCTCCTCCTCCTCCTCCTCCTCCTCTCCTCCTAATCTATTCTCCTCTCCTGTCCTCTCCTCCTCTCCTACTCTCCTCCTCCTCCAGCTCCTCTCCTCCTCCTCCTCTCCTCCTTCTCCTCCTCCTCTCCACGCTCAGACGATAAAGATTTTATTGTGATAAAATACGACGCCTCGGAGATGGGGGGACGGGTTTGAGTTTGAGGGACGAGTGATGAGTATTATGGGCTGGAATTTTGGGTTCGTTCGGGGTTCCGGACGTTTCTTTTTAACGCGGTTCCGCGTGAATTCTCAGAAATGTTTCGCCGTAAACATAAGAAAACATTATGGAAGGAGTCTCCAGTGCCAGTGCAGTGATGCTACACCTTCAAGAACGTCTACATGTTCATATGTATGGTATTTCAACCCCCATCCCCCACACACACACACACACACACACATACACACACACACACACACCATCTCACATCCAGGGAATCCTCCAAACTCCGCCCCCTCATTCCCATCACATTCCCACCCTGTCTCATTCCTGCCTAATTCTCGCCACATTCCCACATAATTCCAAACTCGTTCCAGCATTGTTTCTGTCCCATTGCTGCCTCATTCCCACCAAGCTCCCACCTCATTCCTGCCTTGTTTCTGCCTCATTCCCGCCTCATTCCCACCAAGATCCCACCTCATTCCTGCCTTGTTTCTGCCTCATTCCCGCCTCATTCCCACCAAGCTCCCACCACGTTCCCACCTTGTTTCTGCCTCATTCCTGCCTAATTCTCGCCACATTCCCACATAATTCCCAACTCGTTCCAGCATTGTTTCTGTCCCATTGCTGCCTCATTCCCGCCTCATTCCCACCAAGCTCCCAACTCATTCCTGCCTCATTCCCACCCCATTCTCGCCTTGTTTCGGCTTCATTCGCACCTCATTCGCACCTCATTCCCGCCTCATTCCCACCTCATTCCCACCCCGTTCCCACCTCATTCCTGCCTTGTTTCTGCCTCATTCCTGCATCATTCATGC
>JACRUU010000013.1:23272226-23284726 GCA_030449085.1 Kryptopterus vitreolus
GATTGAGATTAAATTAAGATTGAGATTAAGTTTGAGATTAAGTAAGATTGAGATTATTCGAGATTAAGATTGAGATTAAGTTTGAGATTAAGTTTGAGATTAAGTTTGAGATTAAGTTTGAGATTAAGTTTGAGATTAAGTTTGAGATTAAGTTTGAGATTAAGATTGAGATTAAGTTTGAGATTAAATTCGAGATTAAGTTTGAGATTAAGATTGAGATTAAGTTTGAGATTAAGTTTGAGATTAAGTTTGAGATTAAATTCGAGAATAAGATTGAGATTAAGTTTGAGATTAGGTTTGAGATTAAGATTGAGATTAGGATTGAGATTAAGTTTGAGATTAAGATTGAGATTAAATTCGAGATTAAGATTGAGATTAAGTTTGAGATTAAGTTTGAGATTAAGTTTGATATTAAGTTTGAGATTAAGTAAGATTGAGATTAAGTTTGAGATTAAGTTTGATATTAAGTTTGATATTAAGTTTGAGATTAAGTTTGAGATTAAGTTTGAGATTAAGTTTGAGATTAAGTTTGAGATTAAGTTTGAGATTAAATTCGAGATTAAGATTGAGATTAAGTTTGATATTAAGTTTGAGATTAAGATTGAGATTAAATTCGAGATTAAGATTGAGATTAAGATTGAGATTAAGTTTGAGATAATGTTTGAGATTAAGATTGAGATTAAATTCGAGATTAAGATTGAGATTAAGTTTGAGATTAAGTTTGAGATTAAGTTTGAGATTAAGATTGATATTAAGATTGAGATTAAGTTTGAGATTAAGATTGAGTTTAAGATTAAGATTAAATTCGAGATTAAGTTTGAGATTAAGTTTGATATTAAGATTAAGTTTGAGATTGGGGGAAAATAGTTTATCATTGAACTGTAGGCTCTGGTTAGGGCTGAAATGAGGGTTAATGTTGAGATTAGGAATAATCTTGAGTTTATATTTGAGATTAGGGTTTATAATTGAGATTACATTTGAGATGAAGGTGGAGATTAAGATTGAGATTAGTCTTTATATTATATGAGGTTGAGGTTGAGATTACGGTTAAGGTTATGGTTGAGATCTGGATTAGGGAATATTGTTTATTGTTGAGATTAGCACTGAGATTAAGGTTGAGAGGAAGGTTGAGATTGGGATTTAATCTTGCATTTAAATTTGAGATTAGGTTTGAGATTAGGGTTTAAAATCAAAATACATTTAGAGATTAAGTTTGAGATTAAGGCTAAGATTAGGGTTTAGAATTGCGATTAGTTTTGAGAGAACGGTGAAGATTAGGATTGAGATTAGAGTTTATATTAAGTTTGACGTAATGAAGAAGTTTGATATGTTTGAGATTGCGTTTGAGATTAGGAATAATCTTGAGATTACGATTACGATTTGGGTTGAGATTAGAGTTTATAATTGAGATTAATTTTAAAATAAAGGTGGAGATTAGGGTTTATATTGATATTGAGGTTGGGATTAGGATTAATATTAAGATTGAGGTCATTAATAGGTTTGATGTTTGAGATTAGGATTGAGATTGGATTGGAAGATGAATGGATTTATTAATACTGGATTATGATTATGGAGGGAATCCTGCGTGCCTCATTCCTGTCTCATTCCGGCCTCATTCCTGCCTTGTTTCTGCCTCATTCTTGCCTCATTCCCACCTCATTCCGACTTCATTCCCACCTCATTCCTGTTTTGTTTCTGCCTCATTCTTGCCTCATTCCCACCTCATTCCTGCCTCATTCCCACCTCATTCCTGCCTTGTTTCTGCCTCATTCTTGCCTTATTCCCTCTTCATCGCCACCTTGTTTCTGCCTCATTCCTGCCTCATTCCCGCCTCATTCCCACCTCATTCCCGCCGCATTCAAGCCTCAATTCGGCCTCATTCATGACTCATTCCTACCCCATTCCAGCCTTGTTTCTGTCTCATTCCCACCTCATTCCTTTCTTGTTTCTGCCTCATTCCCTCTTCCTTCCTACCTAATTCCCGCCTCATTCCTGCCTCATTCCCTCCTCATTCAAGCCTCAATTCCGCCTCATTCATGCCTCATTCCAACCCCATTCCAGCCTTGTTTCTGCCTCATTCCCACCTCAATCCTTTCTTGTTTCTGCCTCATTCCTGCCTCATTCCCACCTAATTCCCGCCTCATTGCCTCCTCATTCAAGCCTCAATTCCGCCTCATTCATGCCTCATTCCAACCCCATTCCAGCCTTGTTTTTGCCTCATTCCTGCCTCATTCCTGCCTCATTCCCACCTCATTCCCTCCTCATTCAAGCCTCAATTCTGCCTCATTCATGCCTCATTCCCTCCTCATTCCCGCCTCATTCCCTCCTCATGAGATTAAAAGTAAATCCTAAACATAATGTAAACATAACATAAATAAACAGTGTAATTAAGACTTTATTTTCCTCGTGAATGTTCCGGTGATTGATGTTAAGATGATCTTTGACGGAGCATTCCGGTGTATTCCGGAGCGTCTTTACGTGGTGTATTCCGGTGCGTCTTTACGTGGTGTATTCCGGTGCGTCTTTACGTGGTGTATTCCGGAGCGTCTTTACGTGGTGTATTCCGGTGCGTCTTTACGTGGTGTATTCCGGTGCGTCTTTACGTGGTGTATTCCGGAGCGTCTTTACGTGGTGTATTCCGGTGCGTCTTTACGTGGTGTATTCCGGTGCGTCTTTACGTGGTGTATTCCGGAGCGTCTTTACGTGGTGTATTCCGGTGCGTCTTTACGTGGTGTATTCCGGTGCGTCTTTACGTGGTGTATTCCGGTGCGTCTTTACGTGGTGTATTCCGGTGCGTCTTTACGTGGTGTATTCCGGAGCGTCTTTACGTGGTGTATTCCGGTGCGTCTTTACGTGGTGTATTCCGGTGCGTCTTTACGTGGTGTATTCCGGTGGCGTCTTTACGTGGTGTATTCCGGTGCGTCTTTATGTGGTGTATTCCGGTGCGTCTTTACGTGGTGTATTCCGGTGCGTCTTTACGTGGTGTATTCCGGTGCGTCTTTATGTGGTGTATTCCGGTGCGTCTTTACGTGGTGTATTCCGGTGGCGTCTTTACGTGGTGTATTCCGGTGCGTCTTTATGTGGTGTATTCCGGTGCGTCTTTACGTGGTGTATTCCGGTGCGTCTTTACGTGGTGTATTCCGGAGCGTCTTTATGTGGTGTATTCCGGTGCGTCTTTACGTGGTGTATTCCGGAGCGTCTTTACGTGGTGTATTCCGGTGCGTCTTTACGTGGTGTATTCCGGAGCGTCTTTATGTGGTGTATTCCGGTGCGTCTTTACGTGGTGTATTCCGGAGCGTCTTTACGTGGTGTATTCCGGTGCGTCTTTACGTGGTGTATTCCGGAGCGTCTTTACGTGGTGTATTCCGGTGCGTCTTTACGTGGTGTATTCCGGAGCGTCTTTACGTGGTGTATTCCGGTGCGTCTTTACGTGGTGTATTCCGGAGCGTCTTTACGTGGTGTATTCCGGTGCGTCTTTACGTGGTGTATTCCGGAGCGTCTTTACGTGGTGTATTCCGGTGCGTCTTTACGTGGTGTATTCCGGAGCGTCTTTACGTGGTGTATTCCGGTGCGTCTTTACGTGGTGTATTCCGGAGCGTCTTTACGTGGTGTATTCCGGTGCGTCTTTACGTGGTGTATTCCGGTGGGTCTTTACGTGGTGTATTCCGGTGCGTCTTTATGTGGTGTATTCCGGTGCGTCTTTACGTGGTGTATTCCGGTGGGTCTTTACGTGGTGTATTCCGGTGCGCCTTTACGTGGTGTATTCCGGTGCGTCTTTACGTGGTGTATTCCGGTGCGTCTTTATGTGGTGTATTCCGGTGCGTCTTTACGTGGTGTATTCCGGTGCGTCTTTACGTGGTGTATTCCGGTGCGGTCTTTACGTGGTGTATTCCGGTGCGTCTTTACGTGGTGTATTCCGGTGGGTCTTTACGTGGTGTATTCCGGTGCGTCTTTATGTGGTGTATTCCGGTGCGTCTTTACGTGGTGTATTCCGGTGGGTCTTTACGTGGTGTATTCCGGTGCGTCTTTATGTGGTGTATTCCGGTGCGTCTTTACGTGGTGTATTCCGGTGGCGTCTTTACGTGGTGTATTCCGGTGCGTCTTTATGTGGTGTATTCCGGTGCGTCTTTACGTGGTGTATTCCGGTGCGTCTTTACGTGGTGTATTCCGGTGCGTCTTTACGTGGTGTATTCCGGTGCGTCTTTACGTGGTGTATTCCGGTGCGTCTTTACGTGGTGTATTCCGGTGCGTCTTTACGTGGTGTATTCCGGAGCGTCTTTACGTGGTGTATTCCGGTGCGTCTTTACGTGGTGTATTCCGGTGCGTCTTTACGTGGTGTATTCCGGAGCGTCTTTACGTGGTGTATTCCGGAGCGTCTTTACGTGGTGTATTCCGGAGCGTCTTTACGTGGTGTATTCCGGTGCGTCTTTATGTGGTGTATTCCGGTGCGTCTTTACGTGGTGTATTCCGGTGGGTCTTTACGTGGTGTATTCCGGTGCGTCTTTATGTGGTGTATTCCGGTGCGTCTTTACGTGGTGTATTCCGGTGCGTCTTTACGTGGTGTATTCCGGTGCGTCTTTACGTGGTGTATTCCGGAGCGTCTTTACGTGGTGTATTCCGGTGGGTCTTTACGTGGTGTATTCCGGTGCGTCTTTACGTGGTGTATTCCGGTGCGTCTTTACGTGGTGTATTCCGGTGGCGTCTTTACGTGGTGTATTCCGGTGCGTCTTTATGTGGTGTATTCCGGTGCGTCTTTACGTGGTGTATCCGGAGCGTCTTTACGGTGGGTCTTTACGTGGTGTATTCCGGTGCGTCTTTATGTGGTGTATTCCGGTGCGTCTTTACGTGGTGTATTCCGGTGGGTCTTTACGTGGTGTATTCCGGTGCGCCTTTACGTGGTGTATTCCGGTGCGTCTTTACGTGGTGTATTCCGGTGCATCTTTACGTGGTGTATTCCGGTGGGTCTTTACGTGGTGTATTCCGGTGCGTCTTTATGTGGTGTATTCCGGTGTATCCGTCTTTACGTGGTGTATTCCGGTGCGTCTTTACGTGGTGTATTCCGGTGCGTCTTTACGTGGTGTATTCCGGTGCGTCTTTACGTGGTGTATTCCGGTGCGTCTTTATGTGGTGTATTCCGGTGCGTCTTTACGTGGTGTATTCCGGTGGGTCTTTACGTGGTGTATTCCGGTGCGTCTTTATGTGGTGTATTCCGGTGCGTCTTTACGTGGTGTATTCCGGTGCGTCTTTATGTGGTGTATTCCGGTGCGTCTTTACGTGGTGTATTCCGGAGCGTCTTTACGTGGTGTATTCCGGAGCGTCTTTACGTGGTGTATTCCGGAGCGTCTTTACGTGGTGTATTCCGGAGCGTCTTTACGTGGTGTATTCCGGTGCGTCTTTACGTGGTGTATTCCGGTGCGTCTTTACGTGGTGTATTCCGGTGCGTCTTTACGTGGTGTATTCCGGTGCGTCTTTACGTGGTGTATTCCGGTGCGTCTTTACGTGGTGTATTCCGGTGCGTCTTTACGTGGTGTATTCCGGTGGCGTCTTTACGTGGTGTATTCCGGTGCGTCTTTACGTGGTGTATTCCGGTGCGTCTTTACGTGGTGTATTCCGGAGCGTCTTTACGTGGTGTATTCCGGTGCGTCTTTACGTGGTGTATTCCGGTGGGTCTTTACGTGGTGTATTCCGGTGCGTCAGTGTGGATTTATTAATACGGGATTAGGATTATGGAGTGAATCCCGGATGGCTTGGTGTCGGACTCGCTGAGCGCCGATTCTCTCTGGCTCGGCGACGAGAGCGGTGTTGACTTTGCGTTGACGTCGAGAGCGCTCGTTAATTAGCGCGTCTAGCCCGAGGCCTCGAGAGCGACGCGGCTGAGGTCGGAACGCCGGCTCTCCTAGCGGCTAATTACTCGTCCGTCATTGCAGCAGCCGCGGGTTAGCGAGCGCACGTCTGAACTCTTAAACCCAGCGACACTTCAAGCATTTTTGATTTTTTCTTCTCTTCCCCGTGCCAGCGAGTGAGGGATCGCGGCGTTGGGTGGAAGCACTCTATTCCGGGAGGATTAAAGGAAAAAAAAGAACCTGCGCTGATCTGCATTTAAAAACAGGATCATATCGAGTTGCTAGTGTAAGCAGAAGCCGCTAGCTAGCGCTGTGCGAGAGCCCATTTTTCAGGATTGAAACGCATCACCGCGGCTTTATTGAGTGATAAATCTTCCTTTGCGCGGATCACGCCAGGCTCGCTGCCATCTGCTCTTTACCTCCTCACATGAAGAGCAGCAAAACGTTCCTTTCAGACCGGAATCCATCACGACGTTCCGGCATCCCGCAAACTTCCTTACACATATAACACGCGTCTCCTTTCCAAATTATACACAGAAATAATCAGGGGGGAAAAATATATATAAATATATATAAATATAAATAAATATATATAAATATAAATAAATATATATAAATATAAATACTTATTGGAAATGATCTGATTACAAACAGCTTTGTGTTGTAATGGAATGTTGTGTGTGAGTGTGTTTGTGTGTGTGTGTTGTAATGGAATGTGTTTGTGTGTGTGTGTGTGTGTGTGTGGTTGTAATGGAATGTGTGTGTGTGTGTGTGTTATAATGGAATTGTTGTGTGTGTTGTAATGTGAATGTTGTGTGTTTGGTTTTTGTTGTGTGTGTTGTAATGGAATGTTGTGTGTGTTGTAATGGAATGTTGTGTGTGTTGTAATGGAATGTTGTGTGTGTTGTAATGGAATGTTGTGTGTGTTGTAATGGAATGTTGTGTGTGTTGTATTTTGTTTGTTGTTGTGGAATGTTGTGTGTGTTGTAATGGAATGTTGTGTGTGTTGTAGTGAGAATGTTGTGTGTGTTGTAGTAGAATGTTGTGTGTGTTGTAATGGAATGTTGTGTGTGTTGTAATGGAATGTTGTGTGTGTTATAATGGAATGTTGTGTGTGTTGTAGTATGTTGTGTGTTGAATGTGTGTGTGTGTGTTGTGTGTGTTGTTGTAGAATGTTGTGTGTGTTGTAGTAGAATGTTGTGTGTGTTGTAATGGAATGTTGTGTGTGTGTTATATGTCGAATGTTGTGTGTGTGTGTTAATGTTGTGTGTGTGTGTGAATTTGTTGTGTGTTGTAGTGTGTGTGTTTCAATGATCTGTGTGTCCTTGTTATAATGGAATGTCGTTAACACTGGAGACTCCTTCCCTAACGGAGAATTAAAGCTGGTAACTGAAAAGCATTGCGTTACTATCGGCGTTGCGTTACTATGGAAACGTTCCGGGGTTGTTGTTTCTTTGCCGTACTTCCTCTCGGTAAACCGTGTCCTCCGCTCGCGCTCCGACTCTTTCCCTCGCGCTCCGACTCTTTCCCTCACGCCTTTCCCGGAAAATGCTGCGCAGTCAATTTACACACTGACTCATCACATCCTAAAAATAAACCACTGCAGCTCAATTATTTCACGCCGCTTCCCGTGAAAGGCCGGACCCTCGACACCGACACAAACACCGTCCACTCGCTCCGTTCCCGGAACGCCGGAGTACATTTTACTCCTAACAAGCCCGCCGGGAGCGGAACAAGCGCGAGCATTGATTAAGCCGACGCCGCCGACGCCGCCGACGCCGCGGGTCGTTATAATACGCCATTCCATAAAACACACAGAGAATGGGATCTGGCAGGTGTGCGCCTCTCGAAGCAGACGTATCGCTGACTCAGCACAGACTCGTTCCTGGCTTTGGGAGGTTTTCGTCTCCGTCAGCAGGAGATCGTTCCGCACCTTCGGAACCGCGAACAAGAACGTGTGAATGCGGGAATGTTTTCCTCCGTCACGGAATTCATGTTACAAATATACGATTACATCTCCGGGTGAACAAACGCCGATTTATTCCACGCCAACCCGGAGGCAGTCGTTAAAACACACAACACACACGGATCCCACACACACACACACACACACAACATTCCATTAAAACACACACACACACACACACACAACAGGCCACATTCAACACATCCATTACAACACACCACACACATTCCATTACAACACACACACACACACACATACACACACACACACACACACACACACACACACATTCCACTACAACACACATACACACACACAACAACACACACAACATTCCATTACAACACACACAACATTCACTTATAACACACACACACACACACATTCACACAACACACACACACACACACACACACACACACACACACACCACACACCACATCACACAAACACACACCACACACGGACGCAACACACACACACAACACACACACCACACACAGGCCACACACACACACACACACACACATACACACACACAACAATCCATTACAACACACACACACACACACACACAACACTCCATTACAACACACACAACAGTCACTTATAACACACACACACAACACACACACACACAACAGCCACACACACACACACACACACAAACAGGCCACACATACAGAAGAACACCGGTACAACACAACAACAGGCACGGATCGAAAACACACACATCACAACACACACACACACACAGGTGGGGACACACACACAGGAAACACACACAACAACCACACACACACACACACAAACCACACACAACACACACACACACACACACACACACAACATTCCACTACAACACACACAACATTCCATTACAACACACACAACATTCACTTATAACACACACACACACATACACACATACACACACATACACACACACAACAATCCACTACAACACACACACAACATTCACACACACACGCATTTTTTTTACACATCCAGCAAATCAATTCCCTGGAAAAGTGTGTGGAATTCTTTCTGGAAGTGTGAGACAGTACGGAACATGACGGGATGTCACATGACACACATCATGTGATCAAAGCGGAACTTTATTTACACTCTGATCCATCTAGTAATGGATTTTCATTGTGTGTGTGTTGTAATGTTTGTGTGTGTGTGTGTGTGTGTGTGTGTGTGTGTGTGTGTGTTGTAATGGAACACTGTGTGTGTGTGTGGTTCCACTACACCACACTCACACACACACACATACACACACACACACACACACACATAACACTTTGTTTGTGGAACATTGTGTGTGTTGTAATGTACTGTTGTGTGTGTGTAATATTGGCATGTTTTTGTGTGTGTGTGTGTGTGTTGTAAGTGGAATGTTGTGTGTGTTGTAATGGAATGTTGTGTTTGTTGTAATGGAACATTGTGTTTGTGTGTGTGCGTGTGTGTGTGAGTAGTAATGGAATGGTGTTGTTTGTGTGTGTGTGTGTGTGTGTGTGTGTGTAGTGGAACTTTTGTGTGTGGAACATTGGTGTGTGTTGTAATGTACTGTTTTGTGTGTGTAATAGTGGCATGTTGTGTGTGTGTGTGTGTGTGTGTGTGTTGTAGTGGAACATTGTGTGTGATGTAATGTACTGTTGTGTGTGCATGTGTGTGTGTGTAACAGGGGCATGTTTTGTGTGTATGCATGTTGTAATGGAACATTGTGTGTCTGTGTGTGTTGTAGTGGAACTTTGTGTGTGGAACATTGTGTGTTGTAATGTACTGATGTGTGTGTGTGTGTGTGTATGTGTTATAGTGGAACATTGTGTGTGTTGTAATGTACTGATGTGTGTGTGTGTTGTAGTGGAACATTGTGTGTGTGTGTGTTGTAATGTACTGATGTGTGTGTGTGTGTGTGTTGTAGTGGAACCTTGTGTGTGTTATAATGTACTGGTGTGTGTTATAATGTACGTTGTGTATGGTGTGTGTGTGTGTGTGTGTGTGTGTAGTGGAACCTTGTGTGTGTTAATAATGTATGTGTGTGTACTGTGTGTGTGTGTGTGTGTGTGTGTGTGGTGTGAATGTGTTTTGTGTGTGTGTGTGTGTAATGTGTGTTGTGTGTATTGTGTGTGTGTGTGTGTGTGATTGTGTGTGTTGTGTGTGTAGTGTGTAGTGTGTGTGTGTGTGTGTAGTGAACATTGTGTGTGTGTGTAATGTAATGTGTGTGTGTGTGTGTGTGTGTTGTTGTGGTGTTGTGTGAAACATTGTGTGTGTTGTAATGTACTGATGTGTGTGTGTGTGTGTATGTGTGTGTTGTTGTGTGTGTGTGTTGTAATGTACTGTGGAGACTTTGTGTGTTAGTGGAACATGTGTGTGTGTGTGTGTGTTGTAGTGGAACATTGTGTGTTGTAGTGGAACATTGTGTGTTGTAGTGGAACATTGTGTGTGTGTGTGTTGTAATGTACTGGTTGTGTGTGGGAGTGTGTGTGTGTCTTGTGTGTGTGGAACATTGTGTGTGTTTTAAGGTAATGATTGTGGTGTGTGGGTGTGGTGTTGAGTGACATTGTGTCTGTATGTGGTGTGTGTGTGTGTGTTGTAGTTGAAATTGTGTGTGTTAAGTATGTGTGTGTGTGTGTGTGTTGTTTGTAGTGCTTTGTGTGTGTAGTACTCGAGGGTGTGTGTGGTGTTGTGTGGAAAATTGTGATGGGTGTTGTAATGTAATGATGTGTGTGTGTGTGTGTAGTGGAACATTGTGTACTGTGTGTGTTTGTAACTGATGTGTGTGTGTATGTGTGTATGTTGTTGTGTGTGTGTGTGTGTGTGTTGTGTGGAACATTGTGTGTGTTGTAATGTACTGATGTGTGTGTGTATTGTGTGGGTGTGTGTAGTGGAACATGTGTGTGTGTGTAATGTACTGATGTGTGTGTGTGGTGTGTGTGAAACATGTGTGTGTGTTGTAGTGGAACATGTGTGTGTGTTGTAATGTACTGAGTTGTGTGTATGTGTGTGTGTGTGTGTGGGTGGTAGGTGTGTGTGTGTGTGTGTAAGTACATGTGTGTGTGTGTGTGTGGAACATTGTGTGTTTGTACTGATGTGTGTGTGTGTTGATGTTGTGTTGTGTGGCCTGTGTGCTTGTGTGTGTTGAGTATTGTGTGTGATGTACATTGTGTGTTGTAGTGGAACATTGTGTGTTGTAGTGGAACATTGTGTGTGTTGTAATGTACTGATGTGTGTGTGTGTGTGTGTTGCACTTGTGTGTTTGTGTGGAATGTTAGTGGCACATTGTGGTTGTGTGTAACTGTAACTGTGTGTGTGTGTGTGTGTGTTGTAGTGGAACATTGTGTGTTGTAGTGGAACATTGTGTGTTGTAATGTACTGATGTGTGTGTGTGTGTGTGTGTGTGTGTGTTAGTGGAAACATGGGTGGTGTGTTGTGTATGGTCATCCAGTCTTGTGGTGTGTGTGAGGTGTAAACTGTGTTGTACTGATTGTGGTGTGTGTGTGGAACACGTGTGTGGTTGTTGTAGTTGGTGTGGGTCGGTGTGTTGGTGGGGTGAAAGGTGTGGAGTGAACTTGTGTGTGTTGTGTAATGTACTGATGGTGTGTGTGTGTTTTTAGTGGCACAGTGTGGTGTGTTGTAGTTGTTACTTGTGTGTGTATTGGTGTTGTAGTGGAACTGTGTTTGTGTGTGTGTGTGTGTTGTGTGTGTGTGTTGTAGTGGAACATGTGTACCTGTAGTGTGTGTGTTGGTGTGTGTGTCAGTGGAACTGTTGTGTGTGTTGTTGAACTAATGTGTGTGTGTGTGTGTGTAGTACTGATGTGTGTGTGTGTGTGGTTGTAGTGGACATTGTTGCATGTGTGTGTGTGTGTTGGTGTGTGTTGTGGAAATTGTGTACAGTGTGTGTAGTGTGTGTAGTGATGTTGTGTGTGTGTGTGTGTAGTGGAAAATTGTGCTGTGTTGTAGTGAACATTGTGTGTGTTGTAGTATGATGTGTGTGTGTGTGTGTGTGTGTGTGTTGACGAAAGACGTCCCACTGGTGATGCGCTCGGGATATGACAGATTATAAACCTTTATAGCAGAGACACACAGGTTTGGATTGTCATTGTGTAACGATCACGAGGATCTGATGCATCACATTCATCCTAATCACCACTCAATGATCTACCGAAGAGAGAGAAATCATATAATTCCTATATATATCTATATTTATATTTATATATAATTTATATAATTAATACATCTTTTTTTATCATAGTTTTAGCATGATTAGAATTTTTATTATATACCACATAATCATTATTACAATTAAATATTTTATAATTACTACGATTTACTATTAGGATTATTATTATTTATTATTATTTTTTTTATTTTTTTTTTATTATTTGAGTATAGTACACATAAGATAAATATGATGCACATAAATATTATCTGTTATATTATTTATATATTACTATTATTATTATTATTATTATTATTATTATTATTACTACAGACTGGGGTATTATTTATCTATTATATATTATTTATTATTAGTATTATATATTATTATTGATTATTAATTATTATTATTATTATTATTCTAAATTTATTTTTATTTATTTAATTATTATATTATCTATGAGTTTGGTACACATAGATAAATATGATGCCACATAATATTTATCTATTATATTATATATAAT
>JACRUU010000013.1:23289726-23294731 GCA_030449085.1 Kryptopterus vitreolus
GCAATAAAAGAACTCACCCCGGGATGCCCTTTACTCATAGGAACAATTCGAGCAAGTTCCAATAAAGGTATGTTGAATTGATATCCGTAAGCAAGCAATAAAGGAGGGCAATCAAACATCACACCAAACAACACACCACTACTTACACAGAAAAGACACAGAAAACAAAAAACACCAGACACAATATACACCACACACACAGCAGACACTACACAGACACACGACGGAATACGACCACACTAGGACACGCAAAGAAACACACACACCACACGGGACACAACACCCTCATCCACACACAGCACCCAGACACACACAGAGACCACACACCCCTACACATCAGACACACACACCACACACAGACATCACACACAACCACACACACATCCAAGGAACACACACATACCCACCTTTAAAAACATTACAACACACAAGAACACCACACCACAGAAACACACACCACACATTATTCAGAAACATCAGACACAACTAAACAACAGACAAACATCACAAGACGAAACCACCAACCACAAACAAATAGAAAATACATCAGCACACACAAACAGCAGAGCGCAACAGAAACAAATACAGATAGAAAAACTAACACAAAAGAAACACACACATCACACAGAACCACCACGAGAAAATTAGAAACACAAACACAATCACATGAGACACATCACGGATAACACAGACGACACCACAGCAGTAACACAACACACAGAAACACACCACACGAGAATCTGCAGCAAACCAGGACAACACACACAGACACACACAAAACACACACACAGAAACACAACACACACACACACCACCACACACACACACACACACAAAACACCACACACAAACACACACACACACACACACAAACACACAAAAGTTATGCATTGTGAATATTTTTGCAGCGTGTCATAAAATCCTCCTTTAAATTACAGCTCTTGCCCTCTTTTTGTTGCCGGTCGAAAGAAAGGGTAGGACAGGAAAGGCGGCGACGGCGAGCACTCGATCTCAGCGCCGAGGTGACGCGATCTAGCGCGACCGCGCGCGACGCGCGGGGCCGCCAGCAAGAAAGCGCGAGCGAGAGCGGGGAAGCGAGAGCGAGGACTAAGAGCTCGCGAGCGGGGAAGGCGGCGCGCGCTGCCCGAGCGCGCGCGCGCGGAGGCCTAGGCCCGCGGCGCGAGCGCCGCGGGGAAGAGAGAAAGACAGACGAGAGAGCGGGCGACGCGAGAAAGAGAGCCGGGAGCCGGCCCGGGGACGCGCGATGCGGGGACGCGCGAGATGAGCGCAAGCCGAGAGAACGCGGAGGAAGCGAGAGAGGGATGAGCAGAGGCGACAGAGAGAATGAGCGGGGGAAGAGAGAGCACAGGGAGGAGAGAGAGGGGAGTGCAGGGCGAGAACAGAGCGCGGGGACGACCCGACGCGCAGAGCGGACGGGGGGCCGGAGAGAAAGCGGAGCGAGATAAAGCACGGGGATTGCTTTAAGAGGAAAGAGAGGGAAAGCGCGCACGACGAACGCGGAGCCGGAGGACGGCGCTAAGAGAGAGATTTAAAGAGGCCGCGATAGCGAGCGAGCGCGCCGAGCTGGTCAGCGAAACGAGCCATGCGGAGCTACAACCAGGGAGAGTAGTCGGATAAGCGCTGCGTCGAGCTAGACTCGGGCATGTGCATCGCTCTCCCTCTCTCTCACGTCCCTCACTCTTCTATAAAGCTCAATACCTCGTACCTCTATGCAGCCCTCTTCTGCGCACACTTCTCTCTCTCTCCCTTTCTCTGCGCGTCCTCTGATCTCCAGGGAGATTCCCTTTTTACATCGACAGTGCAGGATAACATCCAGCAGCAACCCTCATCCCCATGCCTCATCAACTTTACCCCCCATAAACACCCACACACACACACACACACACACACACACACACACACACACACACACACGCACACACACACACCACACTCACACACACATTAATGTCTATTTCTGGATGGTGGCTGAAGTGTCAGGGGGGTTCTGATGCATGTAGATGAATCTTTGTACAAATGTTTTTTCCCCCTTTACATAAGCGAGATGTCGGGGGAGGGTTTATGTTATATTTAGCACGTGTTCTTATAAGGCTACATAAGACTGTCATCACTGGCCTATATATCAATACAACACTGGCCACATATAAAATTCCGGCTGTCAGAAATGCTTTCGCCTTCGCATTATGTCACCTAATGTCATGCTTGTGTCACTGTATGCCGTGCTATGTCACATTATGACACCTCATCACCTTGTGCCACCTTATGTTCCCTTATGCCACTTTATGTCACAGTCATTTAATGTCACCTTTGTCACCTTAGGTCACCCTATGCCACCTTATTCTGCATAACGTTACCTTATGCAACCTTATGTCACCTTACGCCATGTTATGTCACCTTATGCCACCTTATGTTAACTCATGACCTGATCTTTTTCCAAATATTATTTCCTTTGTTCAGATTTACATAAGAAAAATGTCGGGTAGGTTAATGTTATATTTGGCACGAGTGTTTATAAGGCTACAGAAGGCTGTCATACATCACTACATCGAAAGTTTGTGCTGTCAGAAATGCTTTTATAATGACCTTACATTGCATATAACCTTATGCAATATAATGACCATATTACATCACCTTATCACCTTATGCCACCTTATGACACCTTATGCCATGTTATGCCACCTTATGTTAACTTATGCCACATTATGCTGACTTGTCATTTTATGCCAAAATTGTCAGCTTGTCATGTTATGCCACTTTATGCCACCTTATGTCATCTTAAGATGAACTGGTAACCACGTTATGATGGTTGCAAATAAAAGTGATGTCATCTTATGTCACTTTATGTCATCTCTTGCAACCTTATGTTAACCTATGCCACGCCTTGTCATTTTATGCAGCGTTTGTCAGCTCGTCACGTTATGCCACCTTGTGTCATCTTATGTCAGCTCACATCATAGTAAATCAAACAAACAAGAGTAACAGTTTCCACATAGGCCGTCTGACTGGTGGGCCATATGAATGCATTAATAACCTGTTATGAAACATTTATGTAATGACCTGGGAGAACACCGTGTTATAAGACATACGTAAGGCATCACGCACATCGTGAGGGGTTTACAATCATGTTGCTACGACGACATGCAGGGTGAGTACTGAAGACTTTCAAAAGAGCTGAACTGCGTCACACTGCAATCTAATTACACACCGAGGGGGATTCAGGAGCACAATGGAGACACTGAAATAGGGAGGGATCATTAAAGAAAGAGAGAGAGAGAGAGAGAGAGAGAGAGAGAGAGAGAGACAGACGGATCAGGTGATTGTCTCCGTCGCTATTTCATTTTCTTTTCTTTTGTTTCCCCACAATTCATTTTTCAAGTCGCCACCTTGAGATTTAATGAGCTGAAACATCCATTTGTTTATCGCAAGCCACCATTCTCTCTCTCTCTCTCTCTTTTCTCTCTCTCTCTCTCTGTCGAGCTTTTCTCTCGCTTTTTACACACACACACACACACACACACACATTTTGATAATGTGCACAGAATAAAATACTCAATAATTCTGCAGCGTTTTGATTCTCTGTTTTGAGACACATAAAGTGTGTGTGAGCAGTGTGATATAGAGTGTGTATAGAGTGTGTGAGTGGTGTGTATAGAGTGTGTATAGAGT
Source organism: Kryptopterus vitreolus (assembly GCA_030449085.1). NCBI lineage: Eukaryota > Metazoa > Chordata > Actinopteri > Siluriformes > Siluridae > Kryptopterus > Kryptopterus vitreolus. Next base: position 23,293,414 of record JACRUU010000013.1, read on the forward strand.
GTGTGAGTGGTGTGTATAGAGTGTGTGAGCAGTGTGTATAGAGTGTGTATAGAGTGTGTGAGTTGTGTGTATAGAGTGTGTGAGTGGTGTGTATAGAGTGTAAAGAGTGTGTGAATGGTGTGTATAGAGTGTGTATAGAGTGTGTATAGAGTGTGTGAGTGGTGTGATATAGAGTGTGTATAGAGTGTGTGAGTGGTGTGTATAGAGTGTGTATAGAGTGTGTGAGTGGTGTGTATAGAGTGTAAAGAGTGTGTATATAGTGTGTATAGAGTGTGTGAGTGGTGTGTATAGAGTGTGTATATAGTGTGTATAGAGTGTGTGTATAGAGTGTGTATAGAGTGTGTGATGTGTCTATAGAGTGTAAAGAGTGTGTGAGTGGTGTGTATAGAGAGTGTGTGAGTGGTGTGTATAGAGTGTGTGAGTTGTGTGTATAGAGTGTGTGAGTGGTGTGTATAGAGTGTAAAGAGTGTGTGAATGGTGTGTATAGAGTGTGTATAGAGTGTGTGAGTGGTGTGTATACAGTGTGTGAGTTGTGTGTATATAGTGTGTGAGCAGTGTGTATAGAGTGTGTATAGAGTGTGTGAGTGGTGTGTATACAGTGTGTGAGTGGTGTGTATAGAGTGTGTGAGTGGTGTGTATAGAGTGTGTATAGAGTGTGTGAGTGGTGTGTATAGAGTGTGTATAGAGTGTGTGAGTGGTGTGTATAGAGTGTGTATAGAGTGTGTGTGATTTGTGAGTGTGCGAGGAGTGTGTGTGTGTGTGTGTGTTGTGAGTTTGTGTGGATAGAGTGTGTTTGTGTGTGTGTGTGTATAGTGTGTATATATTGTGTGTATAGAGTGTGTATATAGTGTGTATAGAGTGTGTGAGTGGTGTGTATAGAGTGTGTGAGTTGTGTGTATAGAGTGTGTGAGTTGTGTGTATAGAGTGTGTGAGTTGTGTGTATAGAGTGTGTGAGTTGTGTGTATAGAGTGTGTGAGTTGTGTGTATAGAGTGTGTGAGTTGTGTGTATAGAGTGTGTGAGTGGTGTGTATAGAGTGTGTATAGAGTGTGTGAGTGGTGTGTATAGAGTGTGTATAGAGTGTGTGATGAGTTTGTGAGTGTGCGAGAGTGTGTGTGTGTGTGTGTGTGTGTGTGTGTGTGTATGTGCGTGTGTGTGTATGTATACAAGAAAATAATATCAGATACAGGACACATGTATTCACATCACACACATGTGCAATACATATACACCCAGGTAATCATGTGTGTGTGTGTGTGTGTGTGTGTGTGTGTGTGTGTGTGTGTGTGTGTGTGTGTGTGTGTGTGTGTGTGTGTGTGT
>JACRUU010000013.1:23296440-23326440 GCA_030449085.1 Kryptopterus vitreolus
TCCTCCTCCTTTCTCTCTCCCTCTCCCTCTCTCTCCCTCTCTCCCTCTATCTATCCCTCTCTATCCCTCTCTCTCTCTCTCTCTTTCTCTCTCTGCCTGGTTTTGGAGCGATTACTCAAATCCTCTACACTCTGACACAATGAGATCATCCGAGCTGACGCCGAAGAATTCATGCAACGTTCCTGCGTTCTAGGCCAGCAGCTCGGGGAGAACATACTCCAGATCACAGGAAGGATGAAAAGATGAGTCTCTCTCTCTCTCTCTAATCTCTCTCTCTTATGACGTACTTCTTTCCGGTTGGGTTCCACTTCATTCCGTGTGTGTGTGTGTGTGTGGTGTTGTGTGTGTGTGTGTGTGTTTGAGGATAAAGGCTGAGGAAGACTGGATGAAGATTCCCAGGTGACACGGCTGAGGTTTTAGTGATGATGAAAGCGCGACTGACTTCCCGAACACCAACATTCTGATAATCACTCGCTCCGCTGCCCCACTTCCTGCAGCCGCTCCACTGAAAACCGGAACGCGTCTGCGTCTGGAACGCTGCGGAACGCTGCGGAACGCTACCTGCACCATCGCATGCTTCAAAAACACGCCGGAGCCACATTTCAGTTAAAGACGTCGTGGGATTCGCTTCTCTCAGGAGCTTTCTGGGCTCTGTGGTGCTTCCTGCGACAACGCGATTGGGCCCAAATTCGATCCATGATGTTTTATTAGATAAAGAAACAAATACATATATAATATTTTATATATTATTCACCAAGCAGGACTTTTATTTCAAAATGTTCTAAAATTTTTGATGTTCGCAAAAGTTAAAATAGTAATAAACAAAATAAAAACTGCCAAAAAAACTGCTAGGAATTTCTTATTAACATGTGCTTTAACATGCAAAAAAGTGCCCCTTAATATGCAAAAAAGTGCCCCTCAAAGTGCCCCTTACAAAAAAAAGTGCCCCATAACATACAAAAAAGTGCCCCATCTACAAAAAAGTACGATGCAAAAAAGTGCCTCTTAACATACAACAAATGGGCCCCTTAAGATGCAAAGTGCCCCTCAACATACAAAAAAGTGCCCCTCAACAGACAAAAAAGTGCCCTTCAACAGACAAAAAAGTGCCCCTCAACAGACAAAAAAGTGCCCCCTAACAAACAAAAAAGTGCCCCTCAACATACAAAAAAGTGCCCCTTAACATGCAAAAAAGTGCCCCTTAACATACAAAAAAGTGCCCCTTAACATACAAAAAAGTGCCCCTCAACAAAAAAGTGCCCCTCAACAAAAAAAAGTGCCCCTTAACATACAAAAAAGTGCCCCTCAACATACAAAAAAGTGCCCCTTAACAAACAAAAAAGTGCCCCTCAACATACAAAAAAGTGCCCCTTAACAAAAAAAGTGCCCCTTAACATACAAAAAAGTGCCCCTTAACATACAAAAAAGTGCCCCTTAACAAACAAAAAAGTGCCCCTTAACATACAAAAAAGTGCCCCATAACATACAAAAAAGTGCCCCTTAACATACAAAAAAGTGCCCCTCAACAAAAGTGCAAAAAAGCCCTGCCCCTAACAACAAAAAAGTGCCCCACAAAAAAAAGTGCCCCTTAACATAACAAAAAAGTGCCCCTTAACAAAAAGTGACAAAAAAGTGCCCCTCAACATACAAAAAAGTGCCCTTTAACAAACAAAAAAGTGCCTCTTAACAAACAAAAAAATGGGCCCCTTAAGATGCCAAGTGCCCCTTAACATACAAAAAAGTGCCCCTCAACATACAAAAAAGTGCCCCTTAACATACAAAAAAGTGCCCCTTAACATACAAAAAAGTGCCCCTCAACATACAAAAAAGTGCCCCTTAACATACAAAAAAGTGCCCCTTAACATACAAAAAAGTGCCCCATAACATACAAAAAAGTGCCCCTTAACATACAAAAAAGTGCCCCTCAACAGACAAAAAAGTGCCCCAACATACAAAAAAGTGCCCCTCAACATGCCCCTCAACAGACAAAAAAGTGCCCCATAACATACAAAAAAGTGCCCTTTAACATACAAAAATGGGCCCCTTAAGATGCAAAGTGCCCCTCAACATACAAAAAAGTGCCCCTCAACAGACAAAAAAGTGCCCCTTAACATGCAAAGTGTCCCTTAACATGCAAAGTGCCCCTCAACATACAAAATAGTGCCCCTTAACATACAATTCAGTATCCTTTAATACTCAAAAAGTGCACTCTAATATGCAAAGTGCCCCTCAACATACGAAAAAATGCCCCATAACATACAAAAAAGTGCCCATTAACATACAAAAAAGTGCCCCATACAAAAAAAAATGCCCCATAACATACAAAAAAGTGCCCATTAACATACAAAAAAGTGCCCTTTAATATGCAAAGTTTCCCTTAACATACAATTCAGTACCCTTTAATACTCAAAAACTGCACTCTAATATGCAAAGTGCCCCTCAACATGCAAAAAAGTGCCCTTTAATATACAAAAAAGTGACCCTCAACATGCAAAAAAGTACCCCATAACATACAAAAAAGTACCCTTAACATGCAAAAATGTGCCCTTTAATATGCAAAGTGCCCCATAACATATAAAAAAAGTGCCCTTTAACATGTAAAGTGCTCTTTAAAATAAAAAAGTGCCCCTTAACATAAAAAGTGCCCTTTAATACGCAAAGTGCCTCCTAACATACAAAAAAGTGCACCCTAACATACAAAAAAGTGCCCCTCAACATACAAAAAGTGCCCTTTAATATATAAAGTGCCCCTCAACATACAAAAAAGTGCTCCATAACATACAAGAAAAGTGCCCTTTAATATGCAAAGTGTCCCTTAAGATGCAAAGTGCCCCTCAGCATACAAAAAAGTGCCGTTTAATATGCAAAGTGCCCAACATACAAAAAAGTGCCGTTTAATATGCAAAGTGCCCCTCAGCATACAAAAAAGTGCCCCTCAACATACAAAAAAGTGCCCCTCAACATACAAAAAAGTGCCCCTTAACATACAAAAAAGTACCCTTTAATATGCAAAGTGTCCATTAACATACAAAAAAGTGTCCCTGAACATACAATTCAGTGTCCTTTAATATGCAAAAAAGTGCTCTTTATTTTGAAAAAGTGCTACCCGGCAAATATTGGCTCTTATCTTTCTTATAATTAATATTATTTTATATATCATTCCCCCGTGCAGGCTTTTTATTACAATTTCTTTATGTAAACTTTTGACATTCACAAAAAAATTATGCAAATAAACAGTTTTAATAAAAACAATTTTATCTTTGGAGGAGCACGGTGGTTTAGTGGTTAGCACGTTCGCCTCACACCTCCAGGGTCCGGGTTCGATTCCCGTCTCGGCCATGTGTGTGTGGAGTTTGTGCATGTTCCCCCCGTGACTCAGGGGGTTTTTCTCCGGGTTCTCCGGTTTCCTTCCCCGCTCCAAAAACATGCACGGTAGGTTGATTGGCACCTTGGAAAATTGTCCCTAGTGTGTGAATGTGTGTGTGTGTGTGTGTGTGTGTGTCCTGCGATGGGTTGGTATTCCATCCAGGGTGTATCCTGCCTTAATGCCCATAGACCCGAGGGAAGATCGGATAAAGCGGTAGAAGACGAATGAATGAAGATGAAGATTTAATGACACATTTTTTTACTCCGTAACTGTAACGAATTACTGTTACTTTTATTTTTGAATGAAATCACGTCACGCCGTTACACGTAACCCGTTACTCCACAACACTGTGTATAAATTAGCATTTACATTTAAACAACATAAATAGAAGCATAAATGCTGCTTCAGCTGAAACTAGCATGGAATGTATAGTGTATAGTGTATAGTGTATAGTGTATAGTGTATAGTGTATAGTGTATAGTGTATAGTGTATAGTGTATAGTGTATAGTATATAGTGTATAGTTTATAGTGTATATAGTGTATAGTATATAGTGTATAGTTTATAGTGTATAGTTTATAGTGTATAGTATATAGTGTATTGTGTAGTGTATTGTGTATTGTGTATAGTGTATAGTATATAGTGTATAGTATATAGTGTATAGTTTATAGTGTATAGTATATATAGTGTATATATAGTGTATAGTGTATAGTGTATAGTGTATATAGTGTATAGTGTATAGTGTATAGTGTATAGTGTATTGTGTATAGTGTGTATATAGTGTGTATAGTGTTATAGTGTATAGTGTATAGTGTATAGTGTAGTGTATAGTGTATATAGTGTATAGTGTATGTATAGTGTATATTTTATAGTGTATAGTGTATATAGTGTATAGTGTATAGTGTATAGTGTATAGTGTATAGTGTATAGTGTGTATATAGTGTATAGTGTATAGTGTATAGTGTATAGTGTTATAGTGTAGTGTATAGTGTTTAGTGATAGTTTAGTGTATAGTGTATTGTTATAGTGTCTTATAATAGTATTATAGTGTATAGTGTATAATGTTATAGTGTATAGTGTATAGTGTTATATAGTGTATTGTATAGTTATAGATTATAGTGTATAGTGTATAGTGTATAGTGTATAGTGTATAGTGTATAGTGTATAGTATATAGTGTATAGTGTATAGTGTATAGTGTATAGTGTATAGTATAGATGTGTATAGTGTATAGTGTGTATAGTTTGTAGTGTATAGTGTAGTCGTGTATAGTGTATAGTGTATATATGTATAGTGTATAGTGTATAGTATAGTGTATAGTATATGTGTATAGTAGTGTATAGTGTTATAGTGTATAGTGTATAGTGTATAGTGTATAGTGTATAGTGTATAGTGTATAGTGTATAGTGTATAGTGTAGTAGTATAGTGTGTATAGTGTATAGTGTATAGTGTATAGTGTTATAGTATAGTGTATAGTATAGTGTATAGTGTATAGTGTATAGTGTATAGTGGAAATAGTATAGTGTATAGTGTATATAGTGTATAGTGTATAGTGTATATAGTGTATAGTGTATAGTGTATAGTGTAATAGTGTGTGTGTAGTTGTGTATAGTGTATTGTGTATAGTGTATAGTGTATGTGTATAGTTGTATTGTGTATAGTGTATGTGTATAGTGTATAGTGTGTGTATGAGTATAGTGTATAGTGTATGAGTATAGTGTATAGTGTGTGAGTATAGTGTATAGTGTATAGTGTGTGAGTGTGTAGTGTGTAGTGTATAGGATAGTCACAGTGTATAGTGTATAGTGTATAGTGTATAGTGTGTATAGTGTATAGTATATAGTATAGTATATAGTATAGTTTGTATTGTGTATAGTGTATTGTGCAGTGTATAGTATATAGTATATAGTGTATAGTATATATAGTAGTATAGTGTTATGTATAGTGTATAGTGTATCGTGTATAGTATAGTGTATGTATATAGTATAGTGTATTGTGTTAGTAGTGTGTATAGTGTATAGTGTATAGTGTATAGTATATCGTATAGTGTATAGTGTATAGTGTATTGTGTATAGTGTATAGTGTATAGTGTATAGTGTATAGTGTATATGTAGTGTATAGTGTGTATAGTGTATAGTGTATAGTATAGTGTATAGTATAGTGTATAGTGTATATAGTGTATATAGTATATAGTGTATTGTGTGTATTGTATAGTGTATTGTTAGTATATAGTGTATTGTTGTGTATAGTGTATGTTGTATAGTGTATATAGTGTATATAGTGTATATAGTGTATAGTGTATAGTGTATAGTGTATAGTGTATAGTGTGTATAGTGTATATGTGTATAGTGTATAGTAAGTGTATAGTGTTATCGTGTTATAGTGTGTGTATAGTGTATATAGTGTATGTGTAGAGTGTTATAGTATAGTGTATAGTGTGTATAGTGTCTAGTGTAGTGTATAGTGTATAGTGTATAGTGTATAGTGTATATGTAGTGTATAGTATAGTGTATAGTGTATAGTGTATAGTATAGTATAGTTTATAGTGTATAGTATATAGTATATAATGTGTCTATAGTTTATAGTGTAGTGTTATAGTGTTATAGTGTATAGTATGTGTATAGTGTATAGTGTATGTCAGTGTATAGTGTATAGTGTATGTGTGTGTATAGTGTAGTATCGTGTATAGTGTATTATAGTGTATAGTTGTATAGTGTATAGTGTATCTCGTGTATAGTGTATAGTATAGTGTATTGTGTATAGTTTATTGTATGTATAGTGTATAGTGTGTATGTGTATAGTGTATAGTGTATAGTGTATAGTGTATAGTGTGTATAGTGTATAGTGTATAGTGTATAGTGTATAGTGTATAGTGTATAGTGTATAGTGTATAGTATAGTATGTGTATAGTGTATAGTGTATAGTATAGTGTATAGTATAGGTGTATATAGTATAGACGTGTATAGTGTATAGTGTATATAGTGTATGTCCTTGTGTGTATAGTATATAGTGTATAGTGTATAGTGTATAGTATATTGTATAGTGTATATAGTGTATAGTGTATAGTGTATAGTGTATAGTGTATAGTGTATAGTGTATAGTATGTATAGTATAGTGTAGTGTATAGTGTTATAGTGTATAGTGTATAGTGTATAGTGTATAGTGTATATGTATGTATAGTGTATAGTGTATAGTGTATAGTGTATATACAGTATAGTGTATAGTATAGTGTATAGTATAGTGTATATGTGTATAGTCTAGTGTATAGTGTATTGTGTATAGTGTATTGTGTATAGTGTATATGTATATTGTATAGTGTATTGTGTATAGTGTATAGTATATTGTGTATAGTGTATAGTGTATAGTGTATATTGTGTATAGTGTATTGTGTGTATAGTGTATACTGTATATTGTATAGTGTATTGTGTATAGTGTATACTGTATATTGTATAGTGTATTGTGTATAGTGTATAGTATATATATAGTATATTAGTGTATTTTATAGTGTATAGTGTATAGTGTATTGTGTATAGTGTATGTGTGTATGTATAGTGTATATAGTGTATAGTGTTATAGTGTATGTGTATTTAGTGTATTGTGTAGTGTATGTGTGTATTGTGTATAGTGTATAGTGTATATGTGTATAGTGTATAGTGTATATTGTGTGTAGTGTACAGTGTAGTGTATAGTGTATAGTGTATAGTGTAGTGTATGGTGATAGTGTATAATGTAGTGTATAGTGTAGTGTATAGTGTATAGTGTATAGTGTATATAGTGTTATGTATATAGTGTATAGTGTATTGTGTATAGTGTATAGTGTATAGTGTATAGTGTATAGTGTATAGTGTATAGTGTATATAGTGTTATAGTGTATAGTGTATAGTGTATAGTGTATAGTGTATAGTATAGTGTATTGTATAGTGTATAGTGTGTATTGTGTATAGTGTATATAGTGTATAGTGTATAGTGTATAGTGTATAGTGTATAGTGTATAGTGTATAGTATAGTGTATAGTGTATATAGTATAGTGTATAGTATATAGTATATAGTGTTATAGTGTATATAGTGTATAGTGTATAGTGTGTATAGTGTATAGTGTATATAGTATATAGTATAGTGTATAGTGTATAGTGTATATTGTGTATAGGTGTATAGTATATAGTATAGTTTATAGTGTATAGTTATATGTATATGTATTACAGGGGTCACCAACCAATGTGGTGCCCGTGGGCACCAGGTAGCCCCCAAGGAGCACATGAGTAGCTCTCAGGCTTGATATAAAAAGTGCACAACTCATCAGTGAGATGCGTCTATAATGTAAAATGTAGTTAATTCGTTGTTGATAGTCACTGTCAAGTGTATTTACATAGTAAATGAGTATCATTAATAATAATAATAATAATAATAATATATAAACTAAAGTAAATTTGTTATTTCAGAGGAGTATTTCAAACTGTAGCCCTTTATATGACTCGGTGTCCATGTAGTAGCTCTCAGTTACAAAAAGGTTGGTGATCCCTGGTGTATAGTGTATAGTGTATAGTGTGTATAGTGTATAGTATATAGTGTATAGTTTATAGTGTATATAGTGTATAGTGTATAGTATATAGTGTATAGTATAGTGTATAATGTATAGTGTATAGTGTATAGTTTATAGTGTATAGTGTATAGTGTATAGTGTATAGTGTATTGTGTATAGTGTATAGTGTATAGTGTATAGTGTATAGTGTATAGTGTATAGTTTATAGTGTATAGTGTATAGTGTATAGTGTATATGTGTGTATAGTGTATATGTATAGTGTATAGTGTAGTGTATAGTGTATTAGTGTATAGTGTGTATAGTGTATATAGTGTATAGTGTATAGTGTATAGTATATAGTGTATAGTGTATAGTGTATAGTGTATAGTGTATAGTGTATAGTGTATAGTGTATAGTGTATAGTGTATAGTGTATAGTGTATAGTGTATAGTGTATATATAGTGTATAGTGTATATAGTGTATAGTATAGTATATGTATAGTATATAGTGTATGTATAGTATAGTGTATAGTGTAGTATAGTGTATATAGTATATAATGTATAGTGTATAGTGTTATAGTGTATAGTGTATATATAGTGTATAGTGTATAGTGTATAGTGTATAGTGTATAGTGTATAGTGTATTGTGTATAGTATATAGTGTATAGTTTATAGTTTATAGTGTATAGTGTATAGTGTATAGTGTATTGTGTATAGTGTATAGTATAGATAGTGAGAACGTACGCTATGAGAAAGTAAGAAAGACGTACGCTACAACAATTGCGATGGCGCTGAGCATGGTCGAGGTTCCCTTAGACGTCCTGGCGCTGCTGACTCACACTGTGGGTCGGGATCGCTGCATATGAGATTTCCTCACCTGCGTCGTCAGACCTAAAGACCTGTAATGAATCACAGTAATTGAATACAACAGGAAGGGAAATGTGATCAGCGCGAGCGTGTCCTTAATCCCGTAGCAACGCGGCGGCGGCGTCCGCGGCGACGACGACGCCAGATTAAAAGCTGCGTGAGGAAAAAAAACATGCAGCGTTTCCCGCCTCACTGATTAAGTAGGCCAATCGGCAAACTCGCCACATCTCTGGTGTTTATGTGCAAATGCAACAAGGAGGTCTATTTTAGGAACGTCCTCCACGGCGTTAAGCATATGCCTTCATGTTAAATCCTGCCGAGCCAAAAAGGTCATGGAGAAAGAGAAAGATTAACGCCCGGGGTATCGCGCTTACGTCGAAGCTTTAAACGCAGGCCTCGGAGGGGGGGGGGGGGGGGGCAGAGTCGGTCGGGTACGTGTACGCTTATTTTGCATAAGTGTGAAGGAAGTCTGAAACTTCACTACACAAACAACAACACCGACATCCGGGACGATTTATACAGAGACCAGAGTGAAGACGAGACCACGAAGCCAACACGAAGCTCGGACTTTGGGAATAAAGAAGGACAAAGAGGAGAAACTTCTGCAGATTTCACAGCAACAGACCATAAACAGAAGAAAGAAAATCTACATCATCCACTCCAGCACTGAGTATATATATATATATATATATATATATATATATATATATATATATATATATATCTATATATATATATATATATATATATATATATATATATATATATATATACATATATATATATATATATATATATATATATACATACATACATATATGTGTGTGTGTGTGTGTGTGTGGTATATATGTATATATATGTATATATATAACGTTGCTATTTTTATATTTGGAAAAATAGAATAACAATAGCAATTATTATTATTATTATTATTATTATTATTAGTTATTATTATTATTATTATTATTATTATTATATGTTATTTTATTGTTGTTGTTATTAACTATTATTTTATTATTATTATTATTAAGTATTATTTTCATTATTATTATTATTATTATTATTAGATTATTATTATTATTATTATTATGTTGTTGTTGTTGTTTTCATTGTTATAATTCCATTATTGATATTCTCATTATTATTATTATTATTATTATTATTATTTTATTAGCTATTATTATTATTATTATTATTATTATATATTATTTTTCGTTATGTTATTATTATTATTATTATTATTATTATTTTCCATTATTTCCATTATTGTATTATTATTATTATTATTATTATTATTATTATTATTATTATTATTGTTTTTCATTGTTTTAATTCCATTATAATATTCTTATTATTAGTTATTATTTTTGTATTAGTATTATTTTCATTAATATTATTGATATTATTGTTGTCCTTGTTGTTACTATTTTCTTATTGTTATTCTTATTGTTGTTGTTATTTTCATTGTTATAATTCCATTATTATTGATATTATTATTATTAGTTATTATTTTTTCATTATTATAATTATAATAATAATAATAATTATTATTATTATTATTATTATTATTATTATTATTATTATGACAAGTCTGTTCAAATCTAATATCAAAAGTTTATATTGTTTATTTTATTCCCATTTGTAATCAATTTCATCCCGCTTATTAATGTATTCATTAATGTACTTATTTATTTAATACAGTTACAGATTACAAGTTTAGCATCATTTATTTTAATACTGATGATTAATACATTTAAAATATCACCTGTTGCTGTTTTTAATCATATTTGTTAGTTTATTGTTTGTTTTTTATTGTTTATTGAGTTTTATATCACATGTTTAATAATAATGATCATAGAAATAAGTTTTGCTGTTATTATTATTGCATTTATTATTTGTTGTAATACGTAATAATAAAATTTTGCATATATTAAATATATATATATATATATATATATATATATATATATATATATATATATATATATATATATATATATATATATATATATATATATATATATATATATATATATATATATATATATATATATATATATATATATATATATCTATATATATATATATATATATATATATATATATATATATCTTAGTGTATATTCGTTTGATTATATTCATTTTCTACCGCTTTATCCGATCTTCCCTCGGGTCACGGGGAGCCTGTGCCTATCTCAGGCGTCTATGGGCATTAAGGCAGGATACACCCTGGATGGAATGCCAACCCATCACAGGACACACACACACACACACATTCATACACTAGGGACAATTTTTCCAAGGTGCCAATCAACCTACCGTGCATGTTTTTGGACCGGGGGGGGAAACCGGAGAACCCGGAGAAAAAAGAAAAAAAACCTCCTGAGACACGGGAGAAGAGAACATGCAAACTCCACACACACATGGCCGAGACGGGAATCGAACCCGGATCCTGGCGGTGTGAGGCGAACGTGCTAAACACTAAACCACCGTGCCCCACTTGTTTGATTATATATTTGTTAAAAACACATTGCAATGTATTATTATTATTATTATTATTATTATTATTATTATTATTATTATTATTATTATCATTATAACTACTTACCAATATTTTTTAAATTACAAATTACAGTTTTTTTGAAGCATTTTTTGTTTATAATTAAATAAATATATTTGCAAGCTCTGTTTTGATTGTTTAACAATAATAATGACTTTATATTTCATTCATTCATTCATTCATTCATTCATTCATTCAGTAAAAATAAAGAGTATGGAGCAGAATTGAGAGGCGCCCTGATCCTCTCGCCCTGATCCTGTCATCACCACACCCGTTGTGTCAGTAACGCTCTCCTGACTCATTAACGTTCTCTTTGTAGGTCAGTGACTCCTAATCATTTATCTGCGTAAGAGACGCTGCTGCGCTGGCCGGCTCCCGTGAGATCTCGTAACGGTGAATCATCGGCGTGAACGCGTCACGCAGGAGCATCGCATTGTTCCTGACACTTTGACGTGCCTCTAATTTGGGCTCATGCTGCGAGAACTACAGCTGTGTTGGCGTCAGGGCTGTGGAGCATAAAATTTCCTGACAAACCCCGGCACATTGTCAGGATAGGAAAGTGTGAAAAAGGTAGCAATGAAGAAAAAAAAGAGCGATAGAGAGAGAGAGAAACATCCCTCCACAATGCGAGACGTCCTTTGTAGGGCAAACTCTCATGTGATGTAAAAAAGGGGGATCAGATTGTCTCCGAGACGCCGACCTTTTTATTTATGTTGCCGTTCTTTCAGATCGAGAGGATGATTTGTACCAGAGAGAGAAAGAGAAAGAGAGAGAGAGAGAGAGAGAGATGATGATGATGATGGTCTGAAAGGGTCTTTTATTCTGATTTTTGATGGGTAAAAAGGGCATCTGCTGCTTGAATAGACGTAGACGGTGAGACGGTGCCAGTGTGGGTGCGATCGGAAGGTCAGACGCATACATATTCATCTAAACGATACGCTGTTCACAAAAGTCACCGCTCGCCCAAAGCTGCCATCCGAACCATGCGCTTCATGTTCGGTAAATGAAATTTCCGAATCTGTCTGAATCGAGCGCCGGAGGGCTTTTCTCCTGAGACGGGGGCCGGAAACACGGGAAACATGTTTTGTGGTGGCAAAATATGAATAATATGGTCATCGTTTGTGATCATAAAAGGCTCGTAAACAGCAGCTTTACTTCCAACAAAAGAAAGGTGCAAAAGTGCCTTCAAGGTCGTAGCGAAACAACATAAAGAATTGCTCTCCAGTGTGCCATTACAGTGGAGAAAACATGAAAAAATGCCCCTGTGGCTGCCCTTCAAACAGATGTGACACTATTTGTAATAACATGGACATATAATTGGCCATATATGAAGGATTGCGCTATGAGGTTCCCTTATGTGCAAAGAAATATGATGATGTGCCCGTTAGGATGCCCTAGTATGCCTTCCAGTGGCACTCTCAATAAAGAATATGTCCCATGAAATAAAGGCATTGTTTCATAATTTCATGAATTAGTTAAAGTGCCCCTTAACATGCAAAAAAAGTGCCCTATAGGTGGCCCTACAATAGAAATGCTATGTGAAGCAATTACTGATATTCTCTATTTAACACTATATGTGTGAAAGCATGGTACAATGCCATACAGGGAGATGACATGGTGAAGGGCCCTCTAGGGTGACCATCTGGTCAATAATGCCTGATGCTGTGCCCTAAAGCCTCCCACATTGGCAGGAAAATCTTTCAAGGGTTCCATTCCACTGGAGAACACATTGTAGGGTTTCCTTACCATTGAAGACAAATGAGGCGTGCTCTGTAGTGTGCCATTACGGTGGAGAAAACATGTAAAAATGCCCCTGTGGCTGCCCTTCAAACAGATACACTATTTACTATTTGCACTATTTGTAATAACATGGACATATAATTGGCCATATATGAAGGATTGCGCTATGAGGTTCCCTTATGTGCAAAGAAATATGATGATGTGCCCCTTAGGATGCCCTAGTATGCCTTCCAGTGGCACTCTCAATAAAGAATATGTCCCATGACATAAAGGCATTGTTTCATAATTTCATGAATTAGTTAAAGTGCCCCTTAACATGCAAAAAAGTGCACCTTAACCGGCAAAAGTGCCCTATAGGTGGCCCTACAATAGAAATGCTATGTGAAGCAATTACTGATATTCTCTATTTAATGATTGTTTCACTATATGTGAGAAAGCATGGTACAATGCCATACAGGGGGAAGACATGGTGAAGGGCCCTCTAGGGTGACCATCTGCCTGATGCTGTGCCCTAAAGCCTCCCACATGGGCAGAAAAATCTTTCAAGGGTTCCATCCCACTGGAGAATACACTGTAGGGTTTCCTTACCATTGAAGACAAATGAGGCGTGCTCTGTAGTGTGCCATTACGGTGGAGAAAACATGAAAAAAATGCCCCAATGGCTGCCCTTCAACCAGATGTGGCCCTATTTGTAAATACGTGGGCATTTAATTGGGCATATGTAAAGGATTGCACTATATGGTTTCCTTATGTGCAAAGACACATGACACATGGTATGCCTTCCAGGGGTACTTTCAGTAAAAATGTGTCCCATGACATAAAGACATTGTTTCATAATTTCATGAAGTAGACAGAATGACTCTTAACATGCAAAAAAAGTGCCCTATAGGTGGCCCTATAAGTGTAGAAAATGTGCTTTCTAGGGTGCCTTTCCAGTAGAGAAAACAAGATACAGTGCATTTTGTCCACTAGGTTGCCTAGTACATAAAATGAACTAAAGTGCCCTTAGGGTTCTCCTATATGATGAAAAACATGTGCCTTCTGCATTGGCTTTTCAGAAGGTAAAATGTTATCGGACATGACAATAAAAATGTATGGAGTGTCATCTAGGGCCGTGTACATGCAAAAAAAGAGACAGAGTGCCCTATAGGCCATCCCATGTCTGAGAAAATATAATATATTATATGTAATGTAGTAGGAGAAAGCAGGCAATGCCTTCCAGGCACCCCATCTTCTCCCTACTGCATAAAGAAAGTATCGATTTGCTTCTTTATTTTGCCCCTGCCCTTTAGGGCAGTCCTGTATACAACATGTAAAACTAAGATAAATCAGGTATTTAAACTGATAACAATTCCTTGACCTTCAACTCAAGAACTGACCAACTGATGGGCCGGAGAAGAAAATGCAAAGGAAATGAGACAGAGTGCCCCATAGGCTGTCCAAAGTATAAGAAAATATGCTCCTTATATTAGATGGAATGTAATAGGAGAAAGCAGCTAATGCCTTCCAGGCACCCCATTTTCTCCCTACTGTATAAAGAAAGCATCTCTTTCTTTTTTTTATTTTGCCCCTGCCCCTTAGGCGGTCCTGTATACACCATGTATTTTAATATTGTCATCGATTCCCAGGTGCACTTAATTTGGCACAAATGAAGAATTTGAATCAAAAAATGTCATTTTAATCCTTTCGCCTCTCTATGCTCTGGATTTGTTCCAGCTCGAGCGATTATACCTGGACCTGCAGGCGTCCTGATAACCGCCTTTTTTTTATCAACCCTGTTTTTACCCCTCAGGCTGCAAAGAGTGCGAAGAGAAGATGTGCTCTGTCAAGCGCATCTTCAGGAAGCAGAGGCTCACTATCACACTCAAGCAACACTGAAATCCCAAGATTACAGAAAGCGCCTTCTCTGTCTGAAGACGAATTGTGGAAACGTCTGCTTTCTTGTGGATTAACTAAAGCCTGGGTTCAGTACCTCTGCCTCACCTTGGCATCATCACGGTGTCAGAAGGTCAAGCTTTTGGTGTGATGTAATGGGCTTAGGAGAGAGAACCACATGGGGCTGAGCTCTGAGCAGGTGTGAACTGTTAACAGGGTGTTGACAGATAAATACACACTCACCCTGCTCAGGAAGCTTCATAATCTTCTCTTATGGACAACTGTCTTAGTGCTACATGGTTCTGGATCCTGGTTGGTCAGAAGAGAAGGTGTTGATCTGTTTGCTAGAACAGCAGCTCTGATTGTACTGCAAAAAAATCTTACAGTTTTACAGGAACTATCCAAGGGACCACCCAAATAACTACCTGATGGACTACCTGAGGGACCACCCAAAGAACTAACCTGATGGACTACCTGAGGTATCACCCAAAGAACTACCTGATGGACTACCTGAGGGACCACCCAAAGAACTACCTGATGGACTACCTGAGGAACCACCCAAAGAACTACCTGATGGACTACCTGAGGGACCACCCAAAGAACTACCTGATGGACTAAATGAGGGACAACAAAAAGAACTACCTGGTGGTCTACCTGAGGGACCACCCAAAGATCTACCTGATGGACTACCTGAGGGACCACCCAAAGAACTACCTCAAGGACCACCTGAGGGACCACCCAAAGAACTACCTGGTGGTCTACCTGAGGGACCACCCAAAGAACTACCTCAAGGACCACCTGAGGGACCACCCAAATAACTACCTGATGGGCTACCTGACGTATCACCAAAAGAACTACCTGATGGACTACCTGAGGGACCACCCAAAGAACTACCTGATGGACTACCTGAGGGACCACCCAAAGGACTACATGATGGTCTACATGAGGGACCACCCAAAGAACTACCTGATGGACTACCCAAGGTACCACCCAAAGAACTACCTGATGGACTACCTGAGGTATCACCAAAAGAACTACCTGATGGACTACATTAGGGACCACCCAAAGAACTACCTGAGGGACCACTCAAAGAACTACTCGATGGTCTACCTGAGGGACCACCCAAAGAACTAACTGATGGACTACCTGAGGTATCACCCACGAATACCACCCAAACTACCTGATGAACTACCTCAAGGACCACCCAAAGAACTACCTGATGGACTACCTGAGGTATCACCCAAAGAACTACCTCAAGGACCACCTAAAGAACTACCTGATGGGCTACCTGGTGTATCACCAAAATAACTACCTGATAGTTTACCTGAGGTATCACCCAAAGGACTACCTCAAGGACCACCTAAAGAACTACCTGATGGGCTACCTGGTGTATCACCAAAATAACTACCTGATAGTTTACCTGAGGTATCACCCAAAGGAACTACCTCAAGGACCACCTAAAGAACTACCTGATGGGCTACCTCAGGGACTACCCAAAGAATTACCTGATGGACTACCTGAGGGACCACCCAAAGAACTAACTGATGGACTACCTGAGGTATCACCCAAAGAACTACCTCAAGGACCACCCAAAGAACTACCTGATGGACTACCTGAGGTATCACCCAAAGAACTACCTCAAGGACCACCTAAAAAACTACCTGAACTACCTGATACCTGATGGGCTACCTGGTGTATCACCAAAATAACTACCTGATAGTTTACCTGAGGTATCACCCAAAGGACTACCTCAAGGACCACCTAAAGAACTACCTGATGGGCTACCTCAGGGACTACCCAAAGAATTACCTGATGGACTACCTGAGGCACCACCCAAAGAACTACTTGATGGACTACCTGATGGTCCACCCAAAGAACTAACTGATGGACTATATGAGGGACCACCCAAAGAACTACTTGATGGTATACATGAGGGACCACCCAAAGAACTACCTAATGGACTCCCAGAGGGACCACCCAAAGAACTACCTGATGGACTACCCCACCTTAGAAACTTCCTGAGGCAGTACGTAAGGAACCACAACACCTGGGGGACTCCTTAGAGGACTAGGGATGACTGAGGGACGACCAGAGGGACTACCTGACGTACGACATAAGGGACTACCTAAGAGACCACCTGAGGTACCAAGTGAATGTCATTCGTTCTTTTTTTATCGAAGTTCTTCTTCATCTTTCTTGCATCTTTCTTTTTTGTTCATAATTCCCTTCACCTTGACTAAGGCCACAGTTCCATCCAAAGAAAAACAGCCCCAAAGAATGCTACTTCCCCCACCATGCTTCACAGTGTATATGGTCTTCTTTTGGTGATGTGGCCAACCATACCTTCCATACCTTTTGGAATTGTGTCCAAACAGTTGGTTTCATCCGACCGTAAGTCATTTTCCCACATGAAAATTCCCATGATATTCCATCTAAGGAATCACCACTTGATGGATCACCCAAGGAACGACCTGCAGGGCCTGCCCAAGGTACCACCTGAGGCCCCACTAAAACCAGGGAGCGCCGAGATAAACGAAGCACATAAACTCCGTAATAATACGACATTCATTTGAAGTGTAATAAGAAGACTCATTATACTCAAGTCACGCTGTTGTCGCACTTCCTGCCAGCCTCCGTTTTCACCTCACGATTTTAACAGGGTTACAAACCCGAGTCTGCGAGGTGCTTGACACGTAAAAAAAGGAAATTAAAAGGTTCCAGAGAGAAAGAGAGGGGGAAAAAAATATCTAAAGGCATTGAAACATTTTCGTCCAGAAGCCTACCCCCCCCGCCCCCACCCCACCCCCCGATCACGGCCGTGCCAACGCTTCCTGGCATTTGGGTGATATTTATAGAGGTCACGCATAATCAGGTGAAAATGAGCGAGCATCTCTGTCTACCACCATCAAAGAGCAGTGCACTTTATTCCGGCCAGAACGACAGCGCACTGGCTTCCCATCTTAGCCTTTGTAATGTTTTTAATAGCTTTTACCCTCCGCCAGCCGCCGGGGAAAGGGTTTGTCTAAATAACTAAATATTTTAGGATTTCAACTGCCATTTATACTTATACCTGACAATCCAAGACAATGAAAACAATACACGCACATATACACACCAATCAGGCATGTGGAAATGGCCCATAAGGATTCTGGGAAACACAGAGTTTCGTTAAAGTGTGAGGAAAATATATCCCCAATGTCAGATGGAATGTGGTAGGGGAAAGCAGGTAATGCCTTGCAGAACTAACTGATGGACTACCTGAGGTATCACCCAAAGAACTACCTCAAGGACCACCCAAAGAACTACCTGATGGACTACCTGAGGTACCACCCAAAGAACTACCTGATGGACTACCTGAGGTACCACCCAAAGAACTACCTGATGGACTACCTGAGGTACCACCCAAAGAACTACCTCAAGGACCACCCAAAAAACTACCTGATGGACTACCTGAGGTATCACCCAAAGAACTACCTCAAGGACCACCCAAAGAACTACCTGATGGACTACCTGAGGTATCACCCAAAGAACTACCTCAAGGACCACCCAAAAAACTAAACCTGAACTACCTGATGGGCTACCTCAGGGACTACCCAAAGAACTACCTGATGGACTACCTCAGGGACCACCCAAAACAATACACACACATATACACACCAATCAGGCATGTGGAAATGGCCCATAAGGATTCTGGGAAACACAGAGTTTCGTTAAAGTGTGAGGAAAATATATCCCCAATATCAGATGGAATGTGGTAGGGGAAAGCAGGTAATGCCTTGCAGGCACTCCCAATTCCTTACTACCTTACCACCCAAAGAACTAACTGATGGACTACCTGAGGTATCACCCAAAGAACTACCTCAAGGACCACCTAAAGAACTACCTGATGGACTACCTGAGGTATCACCACCCAAAACCCAAAGAACTACCTGATGGACTACCTGAGGTACCACCCAAAGAACTACCTGATGGACTACCTGAGGTATCACCCAAAGAACTACCTCAAGGACCACCCAAAAAACTACCTGATGGACTACCTGAGGTATCACCCAAAGAACTACCTCAAGGACCACCCAAAAAACTACCTGATGGACTACCTGAGGTATCACCCAAAGAACTACCTCAAGGACCACCTAAAGAACTACCTGATGGGCTACCTCAGGGACTACCCAAAGAACTACCTGATGGACTACCTCAGGGACCACCCAAAACAATACACACACATATACACACCAATCAGGCATGTGGAAATGGCCCATAAGGATTCTGGGAAACACAGAGTTTCGTTAAAGTGTGAGGAAAATATATCCCCAATATCAGATGGAATGTGGTAGGGGAAAGCAGGTAATGCCTTGCAGGCACTCCCAATTCCTTACTACCTTACCACCCAAAGAACTAACTGATGGACTACCTGAGGTATCACCCAAAGAACTACCTCAAGGACCACCTAAAGAACTACCTGATGGACTACCTGAGGTATCACCCAAAGAACTACCTCAAGGACCACCCAAAGAACTACCTGATGGACTACCTGAGGTATCCACCCAAAGAACTACCTCAAGGACCACCCAAAGAAACTACCTGATGGACTACCTGAGGTATCACCCAAAGAACTACCTCAAGGACCACCCAAAAAACTACCTGATGGACTACCTGAGGTATCACCCAAAGAACTACCTCAAGGACCACCTAAAGAACTACCTGATGGGCTACCTCAGGGACTACCCAAACCCTAAAGAACTACCTGATGGACTACCTCAGGGACCACCCAAAACAATACACACACATATACACACCAATCAGGCATGTGGAAATGGCCCATAAGGATTCTGGGAAACACAGAGTTTCGTTAAAGTGTGAGGAAAATATATCCCCAATATCAGATGGAATGTGGTAGGGGAAAGCAGGTAATGCCTTGCAGGCACTCCCAATTCCTTACTACCTTACCACCCAAAGAACTAACTGATGGACTACCTGAGGTATCACCCAAAGAACTACCTCAAGGACCACCTAAAGAACTACCTGATGGACTACCTGAGGTATCACCCAAAGAACTACCTCAAGGACCACCCAAAGAACTACCTGATGGACTACCTGAGGTATCACCCAAAGAACTACCTCAAGGACCACCCAAAAAACTACCTGATGGACTACCTGAGGTATCACCCAAAGAACTACCTCAAGGACCACCCAAAGAAACTACCTGATGGACTACCTGAGGTATCACCCAAAGAACTACCTCAAGGACCACCTAAAGAACTACCTGATGGGCTACCTCAGGGACTACCCAAAGAACTACCTGATGGACTACCTCAGGGACCACCCAAAACAATACACACACATATACACACCAATCAGGCATGTGGAAATGGCCCATAAGGATTCTGGGAAACACAGAGTTTCGTTAAAGTGTGAGGAAAATATATCCCCAATATCAGATGGAATGTGGTAGGGGAAAGCAGGTAATGCCTTGCAGGCACTCCCATTTCCTTCCTACTGCATACAGAATTTGTTTGTTTTCGTTTGCCTCTGCCCCACCCCCCCCCCCAAGCTGTCCTGTATACAACATGCCAAACTGAGGTAAATTATGTATTTAAACTGATAAAAAATATTCCATCACCCTTCAACCCAAGAACTTACCGCCTGACGGGCACACAAACTCCAAAAGCTTCTGGGATAGTGGTCGGAAAGTCGAGGGATTCAAGGCCCTTAACCCTCCATGTGCTCCAGGGGGCGCCGTATCATGGTTGATCCTGCATAAGGTATAAAAATGCGAATAAAAGAATTTCCCTCATAAGATAAATAAAGTATATATATATATATATATATATATATATATATATATATATAATAACAAGCGGTAGCTTAAATCTTTACGTAAGTATTTGAACGTATTTGTTTATTTAGATTTTTTTTTTTGCTGTCAAAATTTACGTGAAGAAATTTCGCAAAAAAAAGGAGCCCATTGTTTATTTTAGCGGAACCTCTGTTTGTCGCCAACGTTTTCGCTGAAAAAGCGATTTATCGGCGCGATTCCGGTGTAATGCCTTTAAGGGACGTCTTCATTTATTTGGCTTCACGCTAACATTTTAAGCCGCAGTAAACGCACCGATCTTTCCGTGTCTCCTTCGCAGTGAATCCTACGCTACATGCACTTCGCCGTATTTTTCTGTCGTATTTCCACAATGAGATCGCCACTGCCACCTACTGCACTGGATGTGCAATTATACTTCATTCTAATACTAATTAACAATACTAATGTTAATAATGTGGGGCACGGTGGCGTAGTGGTTAGCACGTTCGCCTCACACCGCCAGGATCCGGGTTCGATTCCCGTCTCGGTCCATGTGTGTGTGGAGTTTGTTGCATGTTCTCCCCGTGCCTCAGGGGGTTTTTCTCCGGGTTCTCCGGTTTCCTCCCCCGGTCCAAAAACATGCACGGTAGGTTGATTGGCACCTTGGAAAAATTGTCCCTAATGTATGAATGTGTGGTGTGTGTGTGTGTGTGTGTGTGTGTGTGTGATGGGTTGGCATTCCATCCAGGGTGTATCCTGCATTAATGCCCATAGACGCCTGAGATAGGCACAGACTCCCCGTGACCCGAGGGAAGATCGGATAAAGCGCTAGAAAATGAATGAATATTAATAATACTAATATTATTCTAATATTCCCCAGGGTCACACACACATATATATATATATATATATATATATCTATATATATAGATATATATATATAATTTTATATATATATATAATTTTTTTTTTGTGTGTGTTTGTTTGTTTTTATCTCTATTCTTCTTGTCAATAAGCAAAGCCAAATATCTGGTAGCTTAATGATATGCCATGTGACGTATACGGAGCATCATGAGAGTATCATGCACATCATTCGCTTTAATACTAAGGTATCGAATGAATGATTTTCATCCTGTATTTACTGTGTGTCATGTTTTTGTGGGTTTGTTTGTTTGTTTTTTTGTTTATTTCTTGCACATTATATGCTTCTCCTGCAATGAAAAAAACGTTTCAGTGTACGCCAGAAAAGGAGAAGCTTGCCTATATATATATATATATATATATATATATATATATATATATCTTATTATTATTATTATTATTATTATTATTATTATTAGCGTGTTAGCGGCAGGGCCAGCCTGCTTGGTGCTGAAGTGTAGAAATAAGGAGATTTAGAGGAGAGAATCTATCGGCTCAGAATTTCCTAGATTAGAGTCGCTTTATTTCCCCCGGGATCTGGTGAGAAGTGGATCTCCCTCCTCAAGGTAACACCAATGTCTATCTTTTCCCTCCAATTCCAAAAGCCCTTTCCACCCATCCCCCATCCCAAACTGCTCCAGTCAGCTATGATTTAGTGCACTACGAGAGGGCCAGAAGGGGAAATTTTGGGGGGAGGGGGAGGGGGGGTGTTTGGGCTTTGACAGATAAAGCGAAATAAAGAGTGTCTACTGGGGTATCCAGGATTAGCTAGCGAACGCAAGGCGGGAAAAAAAAAAAGAAAAACAACATAAACAGGCCAATATGGCACGGCATCAGTCAGTGAAAGTCTTAAAGCTGAGCCCGACACAAACACCGGCTGCTCGGAGGCTTTGTTAGCTTACGATACAGCTTGTTTATCCAAAGAGACGTTCAGTGCGGGATTTAATGACATCACGGAATTTTCGAGAAGACGCTCAGGATGCCTGGGTCCCATTGGTTTGCCGTTTGTTTAAGCGCTTCGACAGTTTCCAGAAAGGGAAAAAGGGAGGAAAGGAAATGTAAAGAATAAAAGTCAACTAAGGATATTTGAAAGGACATGTTTCGATTGTAAAAGTTCCTTTTAAAAAAATTGTAAAAAGGAAGTCTCTAAATAAATAAACAGTATAACTGAAATAGGACATTTTCAAACTGGGAAGTTTGGGAATGGGGGGCACGGTGGTTTAGTGGGTTAGCACGTTCACCTCACACCACCAGGGTCCGGGTTCGATTCCCGTCTCGGCCATGTGTGTGTGTGGAGTTTGTGCATGTTCTCCCCGTGCCTCAGGGGGTTTTTCTCCGGGTTCTCCGGTTTCCTCCCCCGGTCCAAAAACATGCACGGTAGGTTGATTGGCACCTTGGAAAATTGTCCCTAGTGTATGAATGTGTGTGTGTGTGTGTGTGTGTGTGTGTCCTGTGATGGGTTGGCATTCCATCCAGGGTGTATCCTGCCTTAATACCCATAGACGCCTGAGATAGACACAGACTCCCCGTGACCCGAGGGAAGATCAGATAAAGCGCTAGAAGATGAATGAATGAATGAATAATAAAGGAATTACAGTATGGAAGTCTAAAAAACAAAATCTGAGAATGGAAGTCCAATTAGGGAAGTATACGAACGGAAGTCTGGGAAAGACCGATTAAGAGATGTGGAGTGATAAAGATATCAAAGAAAAGAAACAAAAAAATGAACATTCATTCATTCATCTTCTATCGCTTTATCCGATCTTCCCTCGGGTCACGGGGAGTCTGTGTCTATCTCAGGTGTCTATGGGTATTAAGGCAGGATACACCCTGGATGGAATACCAACCCATCACACACACACACACACATTCACACACTAGGGACAATTTTCCAAGGTGATAATCAACCTACCGTGCATGTTTTTGGACCGGGGGAGGAAACCGGAGAACCCGGAGAAAAAAACCCTGAGGCACGGGGAGAACATGCACAAACTCCACACACACATGGCCGAGACGGGAATCGAACCCGGACCCTGGCGGTGTGAGACGAACGTGCTAACCACTAAACCACCGTGCCTCCATTCCTGAACATTCGTTTCTCATTGTGATTCCGAGGCCGTGATTCCGCTCAGATTGGAAAATACGTGGTTATCAGGCCCGGCATCACCGGGGATCGGTGTGTATTATTGCTTATCCCTCCGTTCCTAATCCTTCCTAATTGAAGAATGAAAGCGATACGCAGAGATGCGTTAATGTGGCGATGTGTGATTGGGTAATTGGAGCTCAGACGGGAGATTAGGCTCGTCGTTAAAGCCCAAGTGTTTCCGAGCGAGTGCAAGTTGCCTCTGAAACAATCGATCCAAACCAGGATGAAAACCTCGAGATCCTTCCTTCCTCGATGAACGCTTAATATCCCAACGCACCGCTGTTCGTTCCCTGTTAAGGGCAATTTACAGGCATGACACCGAGCTTGTCCGGTGCATGAGATGTTCTCGGAGCGAACGTGCCAGAACACACCTCCTGATAAAACCACGATGACAATATCCACCATGGAGGAGATGCACCACAAAGTCACCCATGAGATTAGGGATGACTCTGGGGATGATCTATCCTACAGGCTTGTATATATCCATGCATACACACAATATATGCATAAGAATTCATTCGTTCATTCATCTTCTAGCGCTTTATCCGATCTTCCCTCGGGTCACGGGGAGTCTGTGTCTATCTCAGGCGTCTATGGGTATTAAGGCAGGATACACCCTGGATGGAATGCCAACCCATCACACACACACACACACACACACACACACACACACACAACCACACACACACACATTCATACACTAGGAACAATTTTCAATTTTCCAAGGTACCAATCAACCTACCGTGCATGTTTTTTGGACCGGGGGAGGAAACCGGAGAACCCGGAGAAAAACCCCCTGAGGCACGGGGAGAACATGCACAAACTCCACACACACATGGCCGAGACGGGAATCGAACCCGGACCCTGGCGGTGTGAGGCGAACGTGCTAACCACTAAACCACCGTGTCCCCTGCATAAGAATTGACTCATGTTATTAATTTAGTGCTGTGTGCAAAAGCATCACTATTATAATCTCTCTCTCACTTCGGTCAAACACTCGTCCCGGGGTTTTTATCCGATCGTCACGAGTCATACCTCATATCGTGCGTCCCGATGGTGTGAGGTGTGCTGTTCATTTTATAAGGAATCGCACCTCGGAATTCCGAACCCGGGGCCAAAAAGCGGGAATTTTTTTCCCATGGAAAATGAATGGGGTTGAAATTTGGTGCCTCACAGTTCGTCCTGTGAGCGTCCGACATGCACATATGGACAAATCCACTCGTAGGGGGTCCGGAGTGGATCACCATCATATACCTCCCGAATCACACACACGTTCGGAATTCCGGGAAATCCGCGACATTCCGGCCACATAGAGAATGAATGGGGAAATTTGACTCGCTCCGCTGTTCGGCCCCGTGTTCGCCCGACATGCACATGTGACATATCCACTCGTAAGTGCATTCAATGGGTGTGACTTGGATATATCAGTGCATACACACAATATATACATAAATATAAAGAATTTTCCAGTCATACAGAATGTGGATCTTCTCCAAAACGTGTGGAAGGTTTTCCGTTCACTTCCACGCCGATGGACCTGCGCACGAAGCCAGCTCCACGGGTTGGAAGGCGCGGGAAGACTGCCCCAAAGGCCCTCCTCACCTCACATTATAGATCCTTACGGGTGAATGAAGTGGTGTTTATCATTTCTCCTTCCTGAAAACGATCTTCCATAGATTAAAGATAAAAGCGATTATTCCGGCAAAACGAAGACGTTTTCAGCACGTTAACATATCGGATTTTTACACGGTGACTCCGGCCTCTGCCTCAGCTTCTCTCCGCCACCTTTACCCAGAGCTCGAACTCAATAAAGAGGCCATTTACATCACAGCTGTAGCTTTAATTCAAAGGTTAAGCGCACATACGCCCGATTCAGCCCGAGGCGGGAACAGATAAATGGTCTGGGAAAAAAAAAGTGGATAAAGTGTGATTTAAGAACATATTGCTTTAATTTCATTCAAACACCAATGAAGCAAAACAACCGGTACAAAATAACACCTTCGGTTTTGTTATTCTTTTGCCTGGGTTTTTTTTTTTTTTTTTTTTGATGGAATTCATTCATTCATCTTCTAGCGCTTTATCCGATCTTCCCTCGGGTCACGGGGAGTCTGTGTCTGTCTCAGGCGTCTATGGGCATTAAGGCAGGATACACCCTGGATGGAATGCCGACCCATCACACACACACACATTCATACACTAGGGACAATTTTCCAAGGTGCCAATCAACCTACCGTGCATGTTTTTGGACCGGGGGAGGAAACCGGAGAACCCGGAGAAAAACCCCCTGAGGCACGGGGAGAACATGCACAAACTCCACACACACATGGCCGAGACGGGAATCGAACCCGGACCCTGGTGGTGTGAGGCGAACGTGCTAACCACTAAACCACCATGTCCTCACTGGAAATTGGGTTTTTATTTCATTCATTCATCTTCTCCTCCTTTGTCTCAGGCGTCTTCGGGTATCGAGGCAGGATACACTCTGGATGGAATGCCAACCCATCACACACACACATTCACACACACATTCATACACTAGGGACAATTTTCCAAGGTGCCAATCAACCTACCGTGCATGTTTTTGGACCGGGGGAGGAAACCGGAGAACCCGGAGAAAAACCCCCTGAGACACGGGGAGAACATGCACAAACTCCACACACACATGACCGAGACGGGAATCGAACCCGGACCCTGGCGGTGTGAGGCGAATGTGGAATTTTTATTATTTATTTTTTATGAATATTCATATATTTATTCTTTATATGGATTCTTTTTTTTTTTTACCATCTGATCCTGGACGAGGTTTTATTTTGGAAAATCCACGCCACATGTGACTCGCTCCTGCCTCGGTCACATGACTCACCTCCATCCGATACCTTCTTAAAGGCGCCGCTCCGGCCGAGACAGAAGAAGATCATATGACTTCAAAGTAACTCGTCCCGCTGTTTTTGTCCGATCGTCACATATCATACCTCATATCGTGCGTCCCGATGGTGTGAGGCGTGCTGTTACTTTTATAAGGAATCGCACCGCGTAATTCCGAACCCGGGGCCAAAAAGCGGGAATTTTTTCCCATAGAAAATGAATGGGGTTGAGATTTGGTGCCTCACAGTTCGTCCTGTGAGCGTCCGACATGCACATATGCACAAATCCACTCGTAGGGGGTCCGGAGTGGATCACCATCATATACCTCCCGAATCCCACACACGTTCGGAATTCCGGGAAATCCGTGACATTCCGGCCCCATAGAGAATGAATGGGGAAATTTGACGCTACGCTGTTCGGCCCCGTGTTCGCCCGACATGCACATGTGACATAAACACTCGTAGGTGAGATGGAGTCGGTCACGATCATATCACTGCCGCATGGCGTCACCTAACCGCAAACGTGAAAAATATGCGAAACCAAGAAACTCGGACACAGGGTCATGTGACATGTCTAAACGCTCGGCACATCGACGGGAATCGGACGCTGGATAATTTGATGATGTCATGTGCGTCACTGTCCCCGCCCCCTCCCGTGCAAAAAAAACAGTAAAGACCAGTAAATCTAGACCATGTCAAGTTCCAGTTCAAATCCATCCTTAAAGCTGATTATTGATCTCTGGTTCTCTGATTCTGATTGGTCAATAGGCATTACCTCATTTTCCTCTAGTTTAAGAAACGTGTAGAAGAAATTGGGAAAGATGTTTTCCCGGAGTTTCCTGGCTCGCCTCACTGAGTCAGTGCTGAGTCAGCACTTCTCCTGATCTACTGAGAAATCCACCGGGTCTTCAGAAGCCCCTGCAGTAAAAGCCCTTTAAGCTCACTAGGTAGGCAGGAAGTGCTCTGAGGAAAATCCTTAAAAAGTACCCCTCGCTTTAGAGCGTCTTCGGGAGGAGTGTCATCAGAGTGAGGGATTTCAGAAGCAGCGACTTTGAGGCTCCTTATCTTTATTTTGGGGATTTTTAAAACACACACACACACACACACACACACACACACACACACAGACAAGACGGATGATAATTCATGTTTGACTCGCATGTGCTTTTCCTCCTTTCAGGTGCAGAGGAGAGATGTTTTATCCGTGGACGGATGCCGAGCATGGAAATGCCAGGAAAACAAACCCGGAATGCCAAGGAGGAGGGTTTTATGGATGAAGGGAAAGGCAGGAGCAGGTGCTCGGCTTGGAAGAGGTAGAGTTAGAGGTCAGGTTGGTATGGAGACGAATGATCTCTCCAAAGAAGAAAGAATCTTTTTGGATTTCTCTTTCGCATCTGAATAGTTATTTATGAACATTTCGTACATTAAATAAATAAATAAATAGATAAATAATTAAAAATAGGCGATATAATACCAGTATAAAACCACAAACACTCCATAGCACACTCCATAGCCAAAACGAGGTGCTCGTGGGCATTTTCTTCTCCAGAAATGCCCTCCAGGCGATCCGTTCATTTGCTGTCTTAGACCACAGGCGTTATTATTAACCCGTTAACGTGTTAAATGGTTGGTGTTATATTGTATACTATATATATATATATATATATTATATATAATACTACCATCAAGCAAGTAAACAAACAAAGAAATAAACAAAATAAACAGAAAATATCTTCATTTAGATAAAAAAAAAAATAACAGAATTACAATCAGCAGATTCTGTTTATTGGATAATACATGTTTTTATTATTACTACTAATAATCTTAATAATTAATATAAGGCAGTCAAAGTTATTAACTAATGTTATTAAGGTGTTATAACGCAGTGTGCGTTACTATGTGAGCGATCTGCTCTTTCACTCTGCGTCGTGTTGTGCGAATGAACGAAACCCGAACAACAAATAAATAAATAAACGTTCAGTGCATCCACTCACACTTCCTAAATCCCCCCGAATGACGCCCCCTAGCTGCGCATTCACAACAGGTACGATCTCCTCACTATATTAGCGTATATTATCGTATGGAACCTTACGCAAGCGCATCGCATTCCCAAATCCGTATTACTGCAATAAAGCGCATTTTTACTGAACGCAATAAAGCGCTTCCGTATAACCTAAACACCGTATCACCAGTTTATATGGAAAAAAAAAACAAACCGGAACACAATTCTTAAAGGAGCCACGTCCCATATTTTACACTTCAAACCAACACTAAACAAATAACATTAACAAGAAATTCATTTCCAGAGTAAAATAAATATTAAAAACTGAATTAAATAATTAAACATTCAATAAATGTATTAAAGGGAGAGATTTTGAGAGAAATGAATATAATTATAACATCTGTTACAGTTAGTTACAGGATTACAAACATGAAAAGTATAAATGTATGCACCATGAAAACGATAAATGTACGATTAATCACGATTAAATATTACAATCGATTAACAGCCCAATTTAAAACCGATGCGTCGCGATGCAAGCGCTCTTTTTAAAATCGGTCCATACTTAACGCTTTAGTGTCCTCCAAGGGTGTACTTTAGGCCCCCTTTTTTTGTTTTATTTTTATCTAAATGCGGAAGGTGAAAACGTCCTTCCCTCGTAGTGTTTTCAAATCGAATCTCGGTCACAATCCGATACTAGAACACAATTCTTAAAGGAGCCACGTCCCATATTTTACACTTAAAACCAACACTTGACAAAGTAATATTGACAAGAAATAAATCAAAGTAAAATAAATATTAAATAATAATGTTTTTATTAAAGGGAGAGATTTTGAGAGAAATAAACAGTATATAATTATAACATCTGACAGCCCGGATTATTACATATTTATTTTTCTCCATAATTCTATGTTTTTTTTTCCCCAATATATCAGTATTACAAATATTTCATGAAAATTTCTCTCTACATAAAGTATTCATTTATACTCGTCGTAAGTTTTTATCTATTTATTAAAAAAATACCCTTCTGTCCAACACTGCTCTTGTGTTTGGACATTTCGTCCTCCTCTGACCCGTATCTTTAGCCTCTCAGGCCCGGACTGTTTCCCTTTTTTTTCCCGACTGAGATGAAAAGTATTCCTTCTGTTTCTCCTGCATATTTCACTATTTCCAGCCTGCGACAGCTGAACATGGACGGTTGCTATAGAAACAATAACATGGCGCTGGTCTAAACAATATCATTCACTCATTCATCTTCTAGCGCTTTATCCGATCTTCCCTCGGGTCACGGGGAGTCTGTGTCTATCTCAGGCGTCTATGGGCATTAATGCAGGATACACCCTGGTTG
>JACRUU010000013.1:23343940-23356594 GCA_030449085.1 Kryptopterus vitreolus
TATAAGGACAGATGATGAAGGTGTTATAAGGACAGATGATGAAGATGTTATAAGGACAGATGATGAAGGTGTTATAAGGACAGATGATGAAGATGTTATAAGGACAGATGATGAAGGTGTTATAAGGACAGATGATGAAGATGTTATAAGGACAGATGATGAATAAGGACAGATGATGGAGGTGTTATAAGGACAGATGATGAAGATGTTATAAGGACAGATGATGAAGGTGTTATAAGGACAGATGATGAAGGTGTTATAAGGACAGATGATGAAGGTGTTATAAGGACAGATGATGAAGGTGTTATAAGGACAGATGATGGAGGTGTTATAAGGACAGATGATGAAGATGTTATAAGGACAGATGATGAAGGTGTTATAAGGACAGATGATGGAGATGTTATAAGGACAGATGATGAAGGTGTTATAAGGACAGATGATGGAGATGTTATAAGGACAGATGATGAAGGTGTTATAAGGACAGATGATGGAGATGTTATAAGGACAGATGATGGAGGTGTTATAAGGACAGATGATGGAGGTGTTATAAGGACAGATGATAGAGGTGTTATAAGGACAGATGATGGAGGTGTTATAAGGACAGATGATGAAGGTGTTATAAGGACAGATGATGAAGGTGTTATAAGGACAGATGATGGAGGTGTTATAAGGACAGATGATGGAGGTGTTATAAGGACAGATGATGGAGATGTGTTATAAGGACAGATGATGGAGGTGTTATAAGGACAGATGATGAAGGTGTTATAAGGACAGATGATGAAGGTGTTATAAGGACAGATGATGGAGGTGTTATAAGGACAGATGATGGAGGTGTTATAAGGACAGATGATGAAGGTGTTATAAGGACAGATGATGGAGGTGTTATAAGGACAGATGATGGAGGTGTTATAAGGACAGATGATGGAGGTGTTATAAGGACAGATGATGGAGGTGTTATAAGGACAGATGATGAAGGTGTTATAAGGACAGATGATGGAGGTGTTATAAGGACAGATGATGGTGGTGTTATAAGGACAGATGATGGTGGTGTTATAAGGACAGATGATGGAGATGTTATAAGGACAGATGATGGAGGTGTTATAAGGACAGATGATGGAGGTGTTATAAGGACAGATGATGGAGGTGTTATAAGGACAGATGATGGAGGTGTTATAAGGACAGATGATGGAGATGTTATAAGGACAGATGATGGAGGTGTTATAAGGACAGATGATGGAAGATGTTATAAGGACAGATGATGAAGGTGTTATAAGGACAGATGATGAAGGTGTTATAAGGACAGATGATGAAGATGTTATAAGGACAGATGATGAAGGTGTTATAAGGACAGATGATGAAGATGTTATAAGGACAGATGATGAGGTGTTATAAGGACAGATGATGAAGGTGTTGTTATAAGGACAGATGATGGAGATGTTATAAGGACAGATGATGGAGGTGTTATAAGGACAGATGATGAAGGTGTTATAAGGACAGATGATGGAGGTGTTATAAGGACAGATGATGAAGGTGTTATAAGGACAGATGATGGAGGTGTTATAAGGACAGATGATGGTGGTGTTATAAGGACAGATGATGAAGATGTTATAAGGACAGATGATGGTGGTGTTATAAGGACAGATGATGGTGGTGTTATAAGGACAGATGATGAAGGTGTTATAAGGACAGATGATGGTGATGTTATAAGGACAGATGATGAAGGTGTTATAAGGACAGATGATGGAGATGTTATAAGGACAGATGATGAAGGTGTTATAAGGACAGATGATGGTGGTGTTATAAGGACAG
This sequence comes from Kryptopterus vitreolus, assembly GCA_030449085.1. Lineage (NCBI taxonomy): Eukaryota > Metazoa > Chordata > Actinopteri > Siluriformes > Siluridae > Kryptopterus > Kryptopterus vitreolus. Next base: position 23,345,750 of record JACRUU010000013.1, read on the forward strand.
ATGATGGTGGTGTTATAAGGACAGATGATGGAGGTGTTATAAGGACAGATGATGAAGATGTTATAAGGACAGATGATGAAGGTGTTATAAGGACAGATGATGGAGATGTTATAAGGACAGATGATGAAGGTGTTATAAGGACAGATGATGGTGGTGTTATAAGGACAGATGATGGGGTGTTATAAGGACAGATGATGGAGGTGTTATAAGGACAGATGATGGAGATGTTATAAGGACAGATGATGGAGGTGTTATAAGGACAGATGATGGAGATGTTAGAAGGACAGATGATGGAGGTGTTTTAAGGACAGATGATGGAGGGGTACAGATGTTAGAAGAACAGATGATGAAGGTGTTATAAGGACAGATGATGGAGATGTTATAAGGACAGATGATGGTGGTGTTATATTGTATATAACAGATTGAACATCATTGTATAAGTGCAGATGTTTATTGTATAGGTGCAGATGTTTATTATATATTATATTATATTATATATGTATATAACAGTGCAGATGTTTATTGTATAAGGTGCAGGTGTTTATTGTATAAGGTGCAGATGTTTATTGTATAAGTGCAGATGTTTATTGTATAAGGTGCAGATGTTTATTGTATAAGTGCAGATGTTTATTGTATAAGTGCAGATGTTTATTGTATAAGGTGCAGGTGTTTATTGTATAAGGTGCAGATGTTTATTGTATAAGTGCAGATGTTTATTGTATAAGGTGCAGGTGTTTATTGTATAAGTGCATATGTTTATTGTATAAGTGCAGATGTTTATTGTATAAGTGCAGATATTTATTGTATAAGGTGCAGATGTTTATTTTATAAGTGCAGATGTTTATTGTATAAGGTGCAGATGTTTATTGTATAAGTGCAGATGTTTATTGTATAAGGTGCAGGTGTTTATTGTATAAGGTGCAGATGTTTATTGTATAAGTGCAGATGTTTATTGTATAAGGTGCAGGTGTTTATGTTTATTGTATAAGTGCAGATGTTTATTGTATAAGTGCAGATGTTTATTGTATAAGGTGCAGATGTTTATTGTATAAGTGCAGATGTTTATTGTATAAGGTGCAGATGTTTATTTTATATAAGTGCAGATGTTTATTGTATAAGGTGCAGATGTTTATTGTATAAGTGCATATGTTTATTGTATAAGTGCAGATGTTTATTGTATAAGTGCAGATGTTTATTGTATAAGTGCAAATGTTTATTGTATAAAGTGCAGATGTTTATTGTATAAGTGCAGATGTTTATTGTATAAAGTGCAGATGTTTATTGTATAAGTGCATATGTTTATTGTATAAGTGCAGATGTTTATTGTATAAGGTGTTTATTTTATAAGTGCAGATGTTTATTATATAAGTGTATAGGTGCAGATGTTAGATCAGGGAGGTGATAGCCCAGTGGTTAAGGTGTTGGACCTCTGGACCGGAAGATCACGGGTTCAAACCCACCACCACCACTAAGCTGCCACTAGTGGGCCTTGATCAAGGCCCTTAACCCTCAATTGCTCAATTGTAAGTCGCTCTGGATAAGAGCGTCTGCCAAATGCTGCAAATGTAAATGTAAATGTAAGTGCAGATGTTTATTATATAAGTGCAGATGTTTATTGTATAAGTGCAGATGTTTATTGTATAGGTGCAGATGTTTATTATATAAGTGCAGATGTTTATTATATAAGTGCATGTTTATTGTATAAGTGCAGATGTTTATTGTATAAGTGCAAGTATGTTTATTGTATAAGTTTATTGTATAAGGTGCAGATGTTTATTGTATAAGTGCAGATGTTTATTATATAAGTGCAGATGTTTATTGTATAAGTGCATATGTTTATTATAAGTGCAGATGTTTATTTTATAAGTGCAGATGTTTATTATATAAGTGCAGATGTTTATTGTATAAGTGCAGATGTTTATTGTATAGGTGCAGATGTTTATTATATAAGTGCAGATGTTTATTGTATAAGTGCAGATGTTTATTGTATAAGGTGTTTATTGTATAAGTGCAGATGTTTATTTTATAAGTGCAGATGTTTATTGTATAAGGTGCAGGTGTTTATTGTATAAGGTGCAGATGTTTATTTTATAAGTGCAGATGTTTATTGTATAAGGTGCAGGTGTTTATTGTATAAGTGCAGATGTTTATTGTATAAGTGCAGATGTTTATTGTATAAGGTGCAGATGTTTATTGTATAAGTGCAGATGTTTATTGTATAAGGTGCAGATGTTTATTGTATAAGTGCAGATGTTTATTTTATTGTATAAGGTGCAGGTGTTTATTGTATAAGGTGCAGATGTTTATTGTATAAGTGCAGATGTTTATTGTATAAGGTGCAGATGTTTATTGTATAAGTGCAGATGTTTATTGTATGTTTATTGTATAAGTTTATTATATAAGCAGATGTTTATTGTATAAGGTGCAATGGCATGTTTATTGTATATAGTGCAGATGTTTATTTTATAAGTGCAGATGTTTATTGTATAAGGTGCAGGTGTTTATTGTATAAGTGCATATGTTTATTGTATAAGTGCAGATGTTTATTGTATAAATGCAGATGTTTATTGTATATAAGTTTTTGTAATAGGTGCAGATGTTTATTATATAAGTGCAGATGTTTATTGTATAAGTGCAGGTGTTTATTGTATAAGTGCATGTATGTTTATTGTATAAGTGCATATGTTTATTGTATAAGGTGCAGATGTTTATTATATAAGTGCAGATGTTAGATCAGGGAGGTGATAGCCCAGTGGTTAAGGTGTTGGACTCTGGACCGAAAGATCATGGGTTCAAACCCCACCACCACTAAGCTGTCACTAGTGGGTCCTTGAGCAAGGCCCTTAACCCTCAATTGCTCAGATTGTAAGTCGCTCTGGATAAGAGGCGTCTGCCAAATGCTGCAAATGTAAATGTAAATGTAAGTGCAGATGTTTATTATATAAGTGCAGATGTTTATTGTATAAGTGCAGATGTTTATTGTATAGGTGCAGATGTTTATTATATAAGTGCAGATGTTTATTGTATAAGTGCAGATGTTATATATAAGTGCAGATGTTTATTGTATAAGTGCAGATGTTTATTGTATAAGTGCAGATGTTTATTGTATAAGGTGCAGATGTTTATTTTATAAGTGCAAGTTTATTGTATAAGGTGCAGGTGTTTATGTTTATTGTATAAGTGCAGATGTTTATTGTATAAGTGCAGATGTTTATTATATAAGTATAGTGTGCAGATGTTTATTTTATATAGGTAAGTATAATAAGTGCAGATGTTTATTGTATAAGTGCAGATGTTTATTGTATAAGGTGCAGGTGTTTATTGTATAAGGTGCAGATGTTTATTTTATAAGTGCAGATGTTTATTGTATAAGGTGCAGGTGTTTATTGTATAAGGTGCAGATGTTTATTTTATAAGTGCAGATGTTTATTGTATAAGGTGCAGGTGTTTATTGTATAAGGTGCAGATGTTTATTGTATAAGTGCAGATGTTTATTGTATGTTTATTGTAGTGCAGATGTTTATTGTATAAGGTGCAGATGTTTATTGTATAAGTGCAGATGTTTATTGTATAAGTGCAGATGTTTATTGTATAAGGTGCAGATGTTTATTGTATAAGGTGCAGATGTTTATTTTATAAGTGCAGATGTTTATTGTATAAGGTGCAGGTGTTTATTGTATAAGTGCATATGTTTATTGTATAAGTGCAGATGTTTATTTTATTGTATAAGGTGCAGATGTTTATTGTATAAGTGCAGATGTTTATTGTATAAGTGCAGATGTTTATTGTATAAGGTGCAGATGTTTATTGTATAAGTGCAGATGTTTATTGTATAAGGCATATGTTTATTGTATAGTGCAGGTGTTTATGTTTATTATATAAGTGCAGATGTTTATTGTATAAGGTGCAGGTGTTTATGTGCAGATTATTGTATAAAGTGTGCAGATGTTTATTTTATAAGTGCAGATGTTTATTGTATAAGGTGCAGATGTTTATTGTATAAGTGCAGATGTTTATTTTATAAGTGCAGATGTTTATTGTATAAGTGCAGATGTTTATTGTATAAGGTGCAGATGTTTATTTTATAAGTGCAGATGTTTATTGTATAAGGTGCAGATGTTTATTGTATAAGTGCAGATGTTTATTGTATAAGTGCAGATGTTTATTGTATAAGTGTGTTTATTGTATAAGTGCAGATGTTTATTGTATAAGTGCAGATGTTTATTGTATAAGGTGCAGGTGTTTATGTATAAGGTGCAGATGTTTATTTTATAAGTGCAGATGTTTATTGTATAAGGTGCAGATGATGGAGATGTTTATTTTATAAGTGCTTGTCAGAGGCGTCTGTATGATGGATGAGGTTTCCTGCAGCAGTACGGGGACGCGGCGTGGGGGAAACGAACCCGCTCCACGCTCAGCCCGGAATCTAAAAGCCTGGTTTTATGTTTTTCCGTAACAGAAAGCCGAATGTTTTTATTATTTAATGTGAGGATACTTTATTCATCACACAGAAAACTACTCTGGGAGGCGAATAAATCACACCGCCTTCGCGGCGATAAACAAAACCAGAGCAGAAGAGAGAGAGAATCCCCGCTGAATGGCTTTTCATCTTGCGGGAAGAAAAGGAGTTTGTAATGAGGTCGAGGCGTCGCGCGTGTCGCCGCTTCACGCTGTGTTTTTTTCGTTTCGACTTTTCCGCAAACCTTCTCATTTTGGCCCACACAATTACTGAGGAACAGCTTTTCTTTATGTTTTCCTCTGGCTGTTTTAACGACTGTCGTTTGCATTCGGTGATGCGGACGTCGTTACAGGAGGAATTCTCCCTCGGATGTTTTTCTTCCGGTTATTAAATGATATTTGTAATAAAACTAGTAACTGTTTGGGAAGTGGGATTTCATGGGGACTGAATCATACAAAGGGTTTCCAAATTCGCCTTTATTTATATTATTATTATTATTATTATTATTATTATTATTATTATTATTTAAAAAGGGGCACGGTGGCGTAGTGGTTAGCACGTTCGCCTCACACCGCCAGGGTCCGGGTTCGATTCCCGTCTCGGCCATGTGTGTGTGGAGTTTGTGCATGTTCTCCCCGTGCCTCAGGGGGTTTTTCTCCGGGTTCTCCGGTTTCCTCCCCCGGTCCAAAAACATGCATGATAGGTTGATTGACACCTTGGAAAATTGTCCCTATTGTGTGAATGTGTGTGTGTGTGTGTGTGTGTGCCCTGCGATGGTTTGGCATTCCATCCAGGGTGTATCCTGCCTTAATGCCCATAGACGCCTGAGATAGACACAGACTCCCCGTGACCCGAGGGAAGATCGGATATAGCAGGTAGAAGAATGAATGAATGAATGAATTATTTAAAAAATTAACGACACTTATTTAACGACTAATCAAGTGTCCCACAATAATGATCAACGTAATTCATCATATAGCGTAAATAAACACTTTTCATGTTTGTAATCCTGTAACTGTAACAGATGTTATAATTATATACATTTCTCTCAAAATCACTCCCTTTAATAACATTATTGATTATTTCATATTTATTTTACTCTGGAAACTTTTAATATAAATTTCTGGTCAATGTTATTTTGTTTAGTGTTGGTTTGAAGTGTAAAATATGGGACGTGGCTCCTTTAAGAATTGTGTTCCGGTTGCTTTTTCCATATAAACTGGTGATACGGTGTTTAGGTTATACGGAAGCGCTTTATTGTGTTCAGTAAAAATGCGCTTTATTGCAGTAATACGGATTTGGGAATGCGATGCGCTTGCGTAAGGTTCCATACGGTAATATACGCTAATATAGTGAGGAGATCGTACCTGTTGTGAATGCGCAGCTAGGGGGCGTCATTGGGGAACATCCTAATAGCAGCTGATTTATATATGTATCTTTAACATATTTATATTATGGGTTTTTAGGATGATGTAATGAGATGAGATTTCGCTCTGATTTCACTCCCGCAGTTTTTTGTCCGATCGTCACGAGTCGTACCTCATATCGTGCGTCCCGATGGTGTGACGTGTGCTGTTACTTTTATAAGGAAACGCACCGCGGAATTCCGAACCCGGGGCCAAAAAGCGGGAGTTTTTTCCCATAGAAAATGAATGGGGACGAAATTCCGTGATTCACAGTTCGGGCCTGTGAGCGTCCGACATGCACATATGTCGAATCCACATGTAGGGGGTCCGGAGTGGATCACGATCATATACCTTCGGAACCCCACATACGTTCGGAATTTTGGGAAATTCCGGCTCCATAGAGAATGAATGGGGAAATTTGACGCTCTGCTGTTCGTCCGACATGCGACATATCCACTCGTAGGTGAGATGGAGTCGGTCATGAACATATGACTGTCTCATGGCGTCACGTAACCGCGAACGTGAAAAATCTGCAAAACTCGGACACAGGGTCATGTGACGTGTCGAAACGCTCGGCACATCGACGGGAGTTGGACGCTGGATAATTTGATGATGTCACGTACGTCACTGGCCCCCTGATGATCGCCCTGGATTGATTCTCGGTCGATCAGCATCACGCACTATCAGGACCAGCAGCAGCTAATAGTGCCTCTTTCTGTTTCTACAGAAAGTGCTAAAATAAACCTCCCTGATCCAGACGCCAGCAGATTTCCAATTTGCTGGTCGGTGCGCCGGCATTAGCGAGCGTATTAGGGTTGTGTACACATCTCTCCTCCAGGCCAAGCGGGCGATTTCACACACATTTACATTCGCGGCCACGACGTCATGCGGCGCGCCCCTTCCCGCTGATGTCAGATCTCTCATCTCCGGTGCAGGTTCATCATCAGACGCCGTCGGATTCGGTTAGGATCACTTATCCCCGAGCCGGCGGGAAAGAAGGCGGCGAGAAAACACGGGTGCCGCGTTTAACGGGAGCGCGCTTATTAAACCCAGGCGGCGAACCCAGGACGTGGGAGCGGGGCCGAAGGGCAAATACTGGAAATGGTGGAGAAACATGCAAGGGTTGGAAAAAAGAGTGATGCTGATGATGATGATGATGATGATGAGTGTGTCTCTAATGACTCGATTAAAATTAAACGAATCGACTCGGTGCCAATTCCTCAGCAAGTGCGCGTGATGAGGGGGGGCAAAGTGTCGAATTATAATAGAGGGAGGGGAAAAAAAAAGAGAGATGGGGTCAGAGCAATATTATTGCAGCAATATTATTGCACCCCTGAATCACAGAGCGTTGAGGGCCTTGCGCGAGGGCCCCACAGCGATATTTTCTACGACGTCCGGCAGACGCCCTTATCAACAGCATTTATCTCATTCATACGGCGGAGCCGCGAGCACCAGGTCACCTCCCTGTGACCACACGAGTCGCCCACAGGCCTGTCCTAAAAATATCACAACGAATCAATTAGATGCGTTTTAAATAGACCGTCAAAGTTATTAATGTGTTATAACGCAGTGTGCGTTACTATGTGAGTGATCTGCTCCTTCACTGTGCGTCGTGTTGTGCGAATGAACGAAACCCGAACGACAAATAAATAAATAAATAAACGTTCAGTGCGTCCACTCACACTTCCTAAATTTCCCCCTGAATGACGCCCCCTAGCTGCGCATTCACAACAGGTACGATCTCCTCACTATATTAGCGTATATTACCGTATGGAACCTTACGCAAGCGCATCGCATTCCCAAATCCGTATTACTGCAATAAAGCGCATTTTTACTGAACGCAATAAAGCGCTTCCGTATAACCTAAACACCGTATCACCAGTTTATATGGAAAAGCAACCGGAACACAATTCTTAAAGGAGCCACGTCCCATATTTTACACTTCAAACCAACACTAAACAAAATAACATTGACAAGAAATTCATATTAAAAGAATCATTTCCAGAGTAAAATAAATATTAAATAATCAATAATTGTATTAAAGGGAGAGATTTTGACAGAAATGTATATAATTATAACATCTGTTACAGTTAATTACAGAATAACAAACATGAAAAATGTATGCTACATGAAAACGATTAATCGCGATTAAATATTCGAATCGATTAACAGCCCAATTAAAAAGCGCTTTTTCAAATCGCTCCGTACTTAACGCTTTGGTGTCCCCCAAGGGTGTATTTTAGGCCCCCTTTTTTTGTTCTATTTTTCCCTAAAACGTGAACGTGAAAACGTCCGTCGTGTTTTCCGATCGAGTCTGGCTCACAATCCGATACTACAGATGCAGTGGATGGAGATAATGATAACCCTTTTGAGATGGTGTCGGCGTGCGAGCGCGCTATTTCCGAGCGCCGTCGCAACGGTGTTCATTTTTAGTAAATAATGAAAAAAAAAACGATGATCTCGTGGCATTTAATTACTCCGAGCGGCTGTGTTTTTCTCTCTCCCTCGCTCTCTCCTTTCCTTTATTCGCTTGCCAGAATTAGCGCCGAGGGTAACCGAACGCCGCGCAGAACCCCGTTATCAATTAGTTGTGAGTGTGTGTTAATTGCTTATCGCGGCATGCGGACACTCGGAGGCTGTTATTGCGTGTCACATTAGCGCGGCCCGTTAATTGAGGGTTGTAAGATTGCGCGTCGGCTATTACGACAGGCACACGCCGCTTTTTTCTTTCCTTCTTTTTTTTCTAAACAAACGAAGGCCGATTCCTCAAACATCAACACAGGACTTTATTAAAAACCTTATGTAACACGTTTCCACGGCGCGAATAAATAACAGCAGAAGTCATGTTTTACTCGGAGGGTCTCTCGTTATCAGCATGTTATTTTTGCATGAAGTGTCCAATCTATATGAAGTGATTAGACATGATTAGTCAGCTCAGACATGGTATCGATCTATCTATCTATCTATCTATCTATCTGTCTGTCTGTCTGTCTGTCTGTCTATCTATTTGTCTGTCTGTCTGAATCTCTGTCTGTCTGTCTGTCTGTCTGTCTATCTATTTGACTGTCTGTCTGTCTATCTATCTATCTATCTATCTGTCTATCTAGTCTATCTGTCTATCTATCTGTCTGTCTGTCTGTCGGTCTGTCTATCTATCTATCTGTCTGTCTGTCTGTCTGTCTGTCTATCTATTTGTCTGTCTGTCTGAATCTCGGTCTGTCTGTCTGTCTGTCTATCTATCTATCTATCTATCTATCTATCTATCTATCTATCTATCTATCTATCTGTCTATCTGTCTGTCTGTCTGTCTGTCTGTCTGTATCTATATATCTGTCTGTCTGTCTGTCTATTTGTCTGTCTGTCTGAATCTCTGTCTGTCTGTCTGTCTATCTATCTATCTATCTGTCTGTCTGTCTATCTATCTATCTATCTATCTATCTATCTATCTATCTATCTGTCTAGGTCTGTCTTATCTATTTGTCTGTCTGTCTATCTATTCTATCTATCTATCTATCTATCTATCTATCTATCTATCTATCTATATCTATCTTGTCTTGTCTGTTTGTCTGTCTGTCTGTCTGTCTATCTATCTATCTATCTATCTATCTATCTGTATGTATGTATGTCTGTCTGTCTGTCTATCTATTTGTCTGTCTGTCTGAATCTCTGTCTGTCTGTCTGTCTGTCTATCTATCTATCTATCTGTCTGTCTGTTTTTCTGTCTATCAACACTATTGTGTTGTCGCATTGAATAAAGGCACGTGACTATAAACAACAACAAAAACAACAATAACAACAACATGTGCCGAGGTGCCAATCAACCTACCGTGCATGTTTTTGGACCGGGGGAGGAAACCGGAGAACCCGGAGAAAAAACCCCCTGAGGCACGGGGAGAACATGCACAAACTCCACACACACATGGCAGAGACGGGAATCGAACCCGGACCCTGGTGGTGTGAGGCGAACGTGATAAACACTAAACCACCGTTTATGTTATTCATCTCAAATCCGTTTAGCACATAATTACTTCCACATCTGCGCACATGCAGACCCCCAGCATGTCGTTTTCCGCACGCTTTCGCGTACAAAAGATACACCGGCTCGCAAAACCTCTATCGCTTGTCCTCTTTCATTCATTCATTCATTCATTCATCATTTCTACCACTATATCCGATCTTCCCTCGGGTCACGGGGAGTCTGTGCCTATCTCAGGCGTCTATGGGCATTAAGGCAGGATACACCCTGGATGGAATGCCAACCCATCACACCCAACACACACACACACACACACACACATTCATACACTAGGGACAATTTTCCAAGGTGCCAATCAACCTACCGTGCATGTTTTTGGACCGGGGGAGGAAACCGGAGAACCCGGTTACATTAAATAATATTAAGAAAAATAAGAATCGCAAAAGCAGCAATTTTGTCGTGTTTTCGCTGTACAAATAAAAGCCTTGCGTTCCTCCTGACGCGCATTAAAGCGCATCCAAAACTGCAGATCTGCACAAACATGTAATGATTTAAATAAAGATAAACTCTGGGGCGTCTCGAGGGACGAGAACACTTTCCCCTCCACCACGACTCTATACACGTTTACCAGCAACGCGGGAAAAGATGAGGCGGAGACGGGACTTCTGGGATATATTAAAGACTCTTGTGATAAGTGTGTTGTATTATACTGGAACAGTTATGGTGTGTGTGTGTGTGTGTGTGTGTGTGTGGTGTGTGTGTGTGTGTGGGTGTGTGTGGGGTGTGTGTGTGGTGGGTGGGTGGGCGGGGGCTTAATGCATATGAGGACAGCTATTTTCTCTCGCAGCAACTACAATTGTGATTATTAAGCTTGAACATTTAGAAAGTGTGTAATCCGATTATGAATACAAACTTTCCTCACACACTCACACACACACACACACCATACACACACACATATACACACACACACACACACACACACACACACACACACACACACA
>JACRUU010000013.1:23357094-23364594 GCA_030449085.1 Kryptopterus vitreolus
GATAGAGAGAGAGAGACACCACTGGTCTTTGAGGTGGTGGAGTGATGTACAGTACTCTGTTGGCAGAGGGAAACGTTCCCGGCCAGATGGCGCTGTATTCCGTGTCTCGCTGGCGTCCCAGCGGATGTTGTTAAACAGCATGACACCGCGATCCCCGTCTTTGTTGCAGAAATGTTCGTCCTCGCGCGTCTTCACCATGACAAAGCGTCCATGACCCGAGTGGGAAAACTGCTGGGTGACAAATCCGTTTATACAAACATACATACGGACCAGTTTATACAAATGTAAATTCAATGCTTAATTATGAGGAAACAAATATGCATATTTTAACTAATAAATATATTCATTCATCTTCTAGCGCTTTATACCGATCTTCCCTCGGGTCACGGGGAGTCTGTGTCTTTCTAAGGCGTCTATGGGCATTAAGGCAGGATACACCCTGGATGGAATGCCAACCCTCATCACAGGAACACACACCACACACACACACACACACACACACACATTCATACACTAGGGACAATTTTCCAAGGTGCCAATCAACCTACAGTGCATGTTTTTTGGACCGGGGGGAGGAACCGGAGAACCCGGAGAAAAAAAACCCCTGAGGCACGGGGAGAACATGCACAAACTCCACACACACATGGCCGAGACGGGAATCGAAACCCAGACCCTGGCGGTGTGAGGCGAACGTGCTAACCACTAAACCACCGTGCCCCCCCTAATAAATATAATTAATAAATATAATTAAGCAATGAATTACGCCCTCATAATTAATGTATATATACTATATATATTATATAATATATAATATATATATATATATATATAATTCAATACAGATATGTACACACTATGAGTAAATATTTATTAAATATTTATTATGAGTAAACATTTATTTTGTTCAATTCATATCTAATGTTATTTATTGTATTTAGTTATTCAGAAGCCTGTCAATCGATTTTAAATGCAGCATAAATCAATACTTTTACATCTTTCTAATACTGTAATTAACTGTAACAGATAAAATCTTAAAATGTTAAAAATCTCTCCCTTTAATACAATTACTCATTGTGTAATATTAATTTTATTCTTTTAACATGAATTTCTCGCTAATTACAATGTTATTTGCCAAGTGTTGGTTTTAAGTGTAAAATATGGACGTGGCTCCCTTTAAGAATTGTGTTCTAGTATCGGATTGTGAGCGGGACTCGGTCGGAAAACGCTACGAAGGAAGGACGTTTTCGCGTTCAGCATTTAGACAAAAATAAAACAAAAAAGGGGGCCTAAAGTACACCCTTGGGGGACACCAAAGGGTTAAGTATGGAGCGATTTTAAAAAGTGCGCTTGCATCGCGACGCATCGGTTTTAAATAGGGCTGTTAATTACTCATTATTTAATATTTATTATTTATTATATTTATTAATGTCTTGTTAATGACAATGTTATTTTGTTTAGTGTTGGTTTGAAGTGTAAAATAAGGGGGTACGGTGGTTTAGTGGTTAGCACGTTCGTCTCACACCGCCAGGGTCCGGGTTCAACTCCCGTCTCGGCCATGTGTGTGTGGAGTTTGTGCATGTTCTCCCCGTGTCTGTCTCAGGGGTAGTTTTAGGGGTTTTTCTCCCCCAGGTTCAGGTTCTCGGGTTTTTTCCAAGAGTCCGGTCCGGTTTTCCACCTCCCCCGGTCCAAAAACATGCACGGTAGGTTGATTGGCACCTTGGAAAAATTGTCCCTAGTGTATGAATGAGTGTGTGTGTGTGTGTGTGTGTGTCCTGTGATGGGTTGGCATTCCATCCAGGGTGTATCCTGCCTTAATGCCCATAGACGCCTGAGATAGGCACAGACTCCCCGTGACCCGATGGAAGATCGGATAAAGCGGTTAGAAGATGAATGAATGAATGAATGAATGAATTGTGTAAAATATGGGACGTGGCTCCTTTAAGAATTGTGTTCCGGTTGCTTTTCCATATAAAACTGGTGATACGGTGTTTAGGTTATACGGAAGCGCTTTATTGCGTTCAGTAAAAATGCGCTTTATTGCAGTAATACACACGCTTGCGTAAGGTTCCATACGGTAATATACGCTAATATAGTGAGGAGATCGTACCTGTTGTGAATGCGCAGCTAGGGGGCGTCATTGGGGGGAATTTAGGAAGTGTGAGTGGATGCACTGAACCTTTATTTATTTATTTATTTGTCGTTCGGGTTTCGTTTATTCGCACAACACGACGCACAGTGAAGGAGCAGATCACTCACATAGTACTGCACACTGCGTTATAACACATTAATATTTATTATAAATATGTCACTTTACAGAACTGGTTTCTTTTTACTGTGGTTATCGTGTGCTGAAGTGACGCGCCGAGCAAAACAGAAATCGTACATTTCACTGCAGATCCGGTTTAAATCTGATAAATCAGCGAAGGCGCTCCGGCTTCATCACGTCCACTTTTCATTTACGATTTACGCTTCGCGCCGAAAACCAATTATTCAGAAGTGTGTCTGGGGAAAGAGGTCACTGTGAACATGAGCCACGTGACGGAGCTGCTGTGGCCTATTCCAGCAGAGAAGAAAAGGGAGAAGTCAGAATGAGAGAGAGAGAGACAGAGAGAGAGAGAAGAGAGGGGAGAGAGAGAGAGAGAGAGGAGTACGAGAGAGAGAGAGAGACTAGAGGATAGTACGAGAGTACAGTTTGAAAGAGGGATAAAGAGTTTTAAGATTGATAGAGAAGAGGAGGGATAAAGTAACTTAAAGACTGAATAAAAGGGAGAGGGACAATGTATGAGATTAAGACAGAGAGAGAGAGAGAGATGTAGAGAGAGATAGATCAGTATTAGAGAGAGATAAGCCGAGAGAGATGAGAGAGAGGAGAGAGAACCGTAGGATGGAGATAATGTGAGAGACAGAGAGAGACATGAGAGAGAAGAAGAGACAGAAGAGAAGAGAGAGATTAGAGCAGAAGACGAGAGAGCTAGAGAGAGACAGAGGGATGATATGCTGAGAGAGAGACTGGGAGAAAAATAGAACGAGAGAGAGAGAGATGAGAGAGAGAGAGCAATAGAGAGAGAGAGGAGACAGAGAGAGACAGAGAAATACAGAGAGAGAGAGAGAAGACAGAAAGAGATAGAATACAGAGAGAGAGGGGTAGAGAGAGAGAGGACAGAGAGAGAGACAGAGAGAGACAGAGAGAGAGAGAGACTGAGAGAAAAAGAGAGAGAGAGAGAGAGAGACAGAGAGAGAGAGAGAGAGACTGAGAGAAAAAGACAGAGAGAGAGAGAAAGAAAGAGAGAGATATTCAGAGAGAGAGAGAGTAGAGAGAGACTGAGAGAGAGAGAGAGAGAGAGATGCGAGATAATAAAGAGAGAGACTGAGAGAGACAGAGAAAAGAGAGAGAGATTGAAGACAGAGAGAGACTGAGAGAGGACAGAGGAGAGAGAGAGAGAGAGAAACAGAGAGATAAAGAATAGACAGAGATTAGATGGAGAGAGAGACTGAAAGAGAATACAGATGTGAGAGAGAGGGACTGAGAGAAAAAGACAGAGAGAGAGAGAGACAGAGAGATTAAGACAGAGAGAGACTGAGAGAGAATACAGATGGAGCGAGAGAGGGGAGGATAAAGAAATATGGCAGAGAGAGAGACTGGGACTGTAGTAAAAAGATGAGACAGAGTGTGTGTGTCAGTGTGTGTGTGAGTGTGTGTGTGGTGTGTGTGTTTGTGTGGTGTGTGTGTGTTGTGTGTGTGTGTTGTGTGTGTGTGGTGTGTGTGTGTGTGTGTGTGTATGTGTGTGTGTGTGTGTGTGTGTGGTGTGTGTGTGTGTGTGTTGTGTTTGGGTGTGGTGTGTGTGTTGTGTGTGTGTGTGTGTGTGTGTGTGTGTATGTGTGTGTGTGTGTGTGTGTGTGTGTGTGTGAGTGTGTTTGTGTGTTGTGTGTGTGTGTGTGTGTGTGTGTGTTGTGTGCGCGTGTGTGTGTGTGTGTATGTGTGTGTGTATGTGTATGTGTGTGTGTGTCTGATTGTGTAAGAGTGTGTGTGTGTGTGTGTGTGTGTGTGTGTGAACATGAATGAAACACATGGTTGGATTTGGTGATGATGTAGAATAAGTGTGATGTGATTTTATTCTCCTGCCAGATGTTTTTCTGCCTCTCTGGAAATTTTCCAACGTCTTTTATTATAAATATTTGATATTTATTTGGCGTCGGTCTGATCTGTAACGCTGCCCGTTCCGTCCTGCATCTGTCAGAGTCAAAGTTTATCCCCCAGTGAGATCAGACGCAATAAAGCGCTTCCGTATAACCTAAACACCGTATCACCAGTTTATATGGAAAAGCAACCGGAACACAATTCTTAAAGGAGCCACGTCCCATATTTCACACTTCAAACCAACACTAAACAAAATAACATTATTCATTCATTCATTCATTCATCTTCTAGCGCTTTTATCCGATCTTCCCTCGGTCGGGTCACGGGGAGTCTGTGTCTATCTCAGGCGTCTATGGGCATTAAGGCAGGATACAACCCTGGATGGAATGCCAACCCATCACACACACACACACACACACATTCATACACTAGGGACAATTTTTCCAAGGTGTCAATCAACCTACCGTGCATGTTTTTTTTTTTGGACCGGGGGAGGAAACCGGAGAACCCGGAGAAAAAAACCCCCTGAGGCACGGGGAGAAACATGCACAAACTCCACACACACATGGCCGAGACGGGAATCGAACCCGGATCCTGGCGGTGTGAGGCGAACGTGCTAACCACTAAACCACCGTCAATTATTGATTATTTAATATTTATTTTACTCTGGAAATGATTCTTTTAATAGTAATTTATTGTTTTTTATAATGTTATTTTGGGGGGCATGGTAGCGTAGTGGTTAGCACGTTCGCCTCACACCGCCAGGATCCGGGTTCGATTCCCGTCTCGGCCATGTGTGTGTGGAGTTTGTGCATGTTCTCCCCGTGTCTCAGGGGTTTTTCTCCGGGTTCTCCGGTTTCCTCCCCCGGTCCAAAAACATGCACGGTAGGTTGATTGGCACCTTGGAAAATTGTCCCTAGTGTATGAATGTGTGTGTGTGTGTGTGTGTGTGTGTGTGTGTGTGTGTGTGTGTGTGTGTGGGTTGGCATTCCATCCAGGGTGTATCCTGCCTTAATGCCCATAGACGCCTGAGATAGACACAGACTCCCCGTGACCCGAGGGAAGATCGGATAAAGCGCTAGAAGATGAATGAATGAATGAATGAATAATTGTATTAAACGGAGATATTTTGAGAGAAATATATATATATATAATTATAACATTTGTTACAGTTACAGTATTACAAACATAAAACGTGTTTATTTATGTTACATTAAATATTTTAATAGATTGATATCCGTAATGACGAACAAATCGTAGCCAAAAATCTGAGCGCAGAATTCCAAAACAGCGATTTTCATCGTACATTCTCCATCCTATCAGAATCCAGGATTCAACAGCACCCCCTAGTGCTCGTCATATATACGTCATATACATTTATTTTATATATATACAATTTGGATACATGGGGGAAAATGTTTCGCTATTTGTTTACCTGTTTGTAGTGTGTGTTTTTGGGGTTTGTTATGTTTATCCACACAGCGTCACACACACACACCGTCAACAACGGTCGTTGCTGCTTCCTTTACAAACGTTAGCTCAATGTTGCAGCGGGGTTTTGGTTTGTTGAAGGTCTGAAACCCGAATCGTTTCCGTACGACTTGTGAAGCCCCGCCCCCTCTCGGAAACGAGCTCTTCGGATTCGCCAGAGCGCCGCAGTGTTGTATTCCCTGGGAGGCGTAAAAAACTATTCATCATTCATCTTCTATCGTTTTATCCAATCTTCCCTCGGGTCACGGGGAGTCTGTGTCTATCTCAGGCGTCTATGGGAATTACACCTTGAGTGGAATGCCAACCCATCACACACACACACACACACACACACACACACATTCACACACTAGGGACAATTTTCCAAGGTGCCAATCAACCTACCGTGCATGTTTTTGGACCGGGGGAGGAAACCGGAGAACCCGGAGAAAAACCCCCTGAGGCACGGGGAGAACATGCACAAACTCCACACACACATGGCCGAGACGGGAATCGAACCCGGACCCCGGTGGTGTGAGGCGAACGTGATAAGCCGCCGTGCCACGCTCCAAACCGATGTGAAATCATAAAATCCATTTTTCAACGTAAACTATAAATCTGACTCTCCCAGCTCTAGCGCCCCCCTATGGACGTCACTTTTCCTGCCGTACGCCAATTCCGGAGCTCGATCTTGGCGCTGCCACGATGTCATCGCGAACGCGACACCAAGACGAACCTTTCCACCAAATGTCAGTTTCTC
This sequence comes from Kryptopterus vitreolus, assembly GCA_030449085.1. Classification (NCBI taxonomy): domain Eukaryota; kingdom Metazoa; phylum Chordata; class Actinopteri; order Siluriformes; family Siluridae; genus Kryptopterus; species Kryptopterus vitreolus. The sequence continues at coordinate 23,363,463 of JACRUU010000013.1, forward strand.
CGTGTCGACGTCCCGCATCTAAATATCTGTTCTGTATATCGCGCGAGTAAACAAACGCCATAAACAACCACAACATAATACCTGATGTTCAAATAGTTACAGTCTGGCCTCACACACACACACACACATACACACACCCCGTGATAGGCAGCGTTGTACACAAGAGCACCGCTGCCACCTACAGAAAGATCTGGATGCACCTCGTTCCCTGCGGGCCTTATTAAAAAAAATCCTCGCCGCTTTATTTTCGCCTCGGTTTGTTTTTGTTTTTTATTTATTATTTACCCAAATAAATAAAATAAATACTACAGGATAAAAGGAAACTATGATGACGAGGGGGGGGGGGGGTAGAGGAAGACGTCTCGATCACCAGACTGGAATAAAGTTCACTGCGGTCTATAATTAGAGTCGCTCAGACCTCAATCGGATCGTTCGACCAATCAGATTTCACCCCGACGAATCCCTATTATTGCATCGTACATATTTATTACTGTAGCGACATATTTACCGCATAAACAGCATTTCCATGCTTGCAGCGACTATTTATACCTTTTTTTCCCCATTTTTTTTATTTAAAAATCAACATTTATAAATATAAAAATTAAAAATTAAAAAATCCTAATTTTATGGTGTTTTTTTTTTTTAAAAAACAAAAAATGGATAAAATAGACTTTATTTATCATTCATTCATCTTCTAGCGCTTTATCCGATCTTCCCTCGGGTCACGGGGAGTCTGTGTCTATCTCAGGCGTCTATGGGCATTAAGGCAGGATACACCCTGGATGGAATGCCAACCCATCACACACACACACACACACACACACACACACACACACACACACACACATTCATACACTAGGGACAATTTTCCAAGGTGCCAATCAACCTACCGTGCATGTTTTTGGACCGGAGGAGGAAACCGGAGAACCCGGAGAAAAACCCCCTGAGGCACGGGGAGAACATGCACAAACTCCACACACACATGGCCGAGACGGGAATCGAACCCGGACCCTGGTGGTGTGAGGCAAACGTGTTAACCACTAAACCACCACCGTGCCCTTTTTTTATCACATATACATTACTGCACAGTGAAATTGTTTCTTCGTATATCCCAGCTTGTTTTGTGGAAGTT
>JACRUU010000013.1:23367094-23379594 GCA_030449085.1 Kryptopterus vitreolus
ATAACTATATATAAAAATGTGGCTTTTGTAAATAATAACTGCGGGGAAAAAAAAATACAAATTCTCCTAAACGGTAAAGGTTCCGTGAGGATAAAGTGGCAATACTGTTATATATTTAGATAAACACAGTTGATGTCATTCGCTCGTCGTGATCGCGGCAGCGTCACGCTCAAAACGGCACCCGGGAAACATCGGCGGTTTATAAACCGCCATTTCTTGATGGTTTGTCTCAAAAAAAACAAACAAACAAAAAAAAAAAATGCAAAAAAAAAAAAATAAAAAAAGGGGATGGGAGGGGGGGGCGGTTTTGAGCCAAAAAACCCCGGATGAAGCTCCTCCTACTGGGGCGGAGACAATGTTATGGGAGGAGCCTGACCCGGGTTTGGCTCCGCCCCCCTCCGGACTGCGCATTCTGTTGCTTATCAGTCTTTCGGTAGGGTTTTTGATCGTGTGGGATACGACCTGACGGGCACCGGCGCGGCCCTTTAAGGCTGCTCAGTTTTATTTATTTATTTATTTATTTTAAACCGCGGTGAAATGACGTGAGCGTCGAGGTTCTACGCGTTCCGATGGCTTCCTTTCAAACTGGAACAGAAACGTACTGAGGATTGAGTGGCTTTATTTTCGAGCAGCGTGTACGTCTGAGTGTGTGTGTGTGTGTGTGTGTGTGTGTGTGTGTGTGTGTGTAGAACTCAGATCATCCGGTTGCGTTTGTGCGTCGGCGAGTCCGTGATGACGTCGCCGCACTGGGCGCTGGTGCGCTTCCTGCCGCCGCCGCCGTTCTCCAGGTGCAGCGCCATCTCCTCTGCTATAAAAGTGTTCAAGTCGACGTCGTGGAGGCCGTTTCTCCTGCGGCCCGGGTTCGAGCCGCCGCTCACGTGCGTGGGGGAGCCAGGGGTCCCGGATCGGACGCTGATGCTCGCCATCGCGCCGCTCAGACCTGAGACATCACACACACACACACACCTCTTTGTTCCGGTAAGGGATTTAACGAGTACTAGATTCCGGTTGGTCCAGAAAAGGGGGCGGGACTACTATAATGTCCAATAAGAAGTGTAAGCCCTTACCGTGCAGTGCGATGGCTTCGCGGAAAGGCTGCAGGTCCGTCTCGACTGAAGACACCGGGTCGGACGAGGGCGGCATTCTGGGCGCGGCTCTGGAGACCCTCGGCGGCGGGGCTTTGCCGCACAGGAAGCTGATGAGATCCTCCCTGCGGATGTTCCTCCTGCGCTTCTTCACCCAGGCCAACACCTCCTTGTTGCGTCTCTGCTGGCCCGTCTGGATCCCGAGCTCGTAGCTCCGCTGATGTGCGTCTACGCTTTCTGTGTGCAACAGCCAGACAGGCGCTCGTTCACACGCGGAAACGGAGTGATGGGTGAGGGTGTGTGTGGTGTGTGTGTGTGTGTGTGTGTGTGTGTGTGTGTGTTACCTTTGTACAGGTTGGTGACGGCTGTTGCAGCATTCTGAAATGGCACCCACATGGACAGTCCTTGTTGATGACAAACCCGATCTAAAAATAAGTCAATAACAACATTCAAAGACGTGCAGGACATGTTTTACATCACACACACACACACACACACACACACACACACACACACACACACACACACACACACACACACACACACACGCACGCACTTTTTAATCCCAAATTAGCACACAGGTTACTTTCTGAAGACTGATGGCGTGGCATTGAACTCTGTTCTGGTTTATGGCAAGTGGATTCCCACTGATCCCAATAATCATTCACTGATGATCACTGATAATCTGCACCCAATAACCAATCAGTGATCATTACCGGTCTCACAACCAATCACTGATCATTACTGTACCCAATAGCCAATCACTGATCACTAACCGTCTCACATCCAATCACCAACCATTACTATTCCCAATAACCAATCACTGATCATTACTGTTCCCAATAACCAATCACTGATCACTAACCATCTCACATCCAATCACTGATCATTACTGTTCCCAATAACCAATCACTGATCATTACTGTTCCCAATAACCAATCACTGATCATTACTGTTCCCAATAACCAATCACTGATCCTTACTGTACCCAATAGCCAATCACCGATCACTAACCGTTTCACATCCAATCACCAACCATTACTATTCCCAATAACCAATCACTGATCATTACTGTTCCCAATAACCAATCACTGATCATAACCATCTCACTCCAATCACTGTTCCCAATAACCAATAACTGATCATTACTGTTCCCAATAACCAATAACTGATCATTACTGTTCCCATAACCATAACTGACTTACTGTTCCCAATAACCAATAACTGATCATTACTGTTCCCATCAATCTGTTCCCAATAACCAATCACTGATCATTACTGTTCCCAATAACCAATCACTGATCATTACTGTTCCCAATAACCAATCACGTTATCATGACGATTCCCAATAATCACTGATCACCACCGTTTCAGATAATGACTAATAACCACTGCTCCCAATAACCAATCAATAATCCCCAAATAACCCGCTCACAACCCATCACTGATCACCACTTACCAATAACAGATCCACTGCTCTTAACTAACCAATCACTGATCAGTATCGACCCACACCCGCGCTGTACACTCAGTCCCCGCTTCACCTCGCACAGCTACGAACGAAGCACTGAAACTGGAGACTCCTTACACACACACACACGTTACAACGACACGAAAAGCGCGAGTGCACCGTTACTATAGAAACGGCACTCCGCGGATATCAATACAGGATGTGAGAATTAAGCAACGCGCGGTCACGTGACCGCCTGCTATGCAAATAAAGCACGGAGATTTCGTTGACAATGGATGGCGTCATATGGCGACTTCACGGGGCCCAGTAAGTCCGGAAACGGCAGAAAAGATCCGACGTTATTTATTTATTTATGTTTGTTGTTGTTGTTATTATTGGACGAAAATAAACACAACGCATAATTCGGAGTTCTTATTACTCCTTAAAATAAATAACACCGACCTGCCAACTGACTCAATCTTTTACCAACTACCCCACACACACACACACACCACACACACACACACACACACACACACCACGCTAGCTGGCAAGTTATTTATCCAAATATATCATTTATTACTAAATAATCCGTTTGTCTAAAACACAAATAAGACTAAAAAGATTGATATCATATTTGATTGATTTGATAAGATTGATGCTAAATTTATTTACTCAACACACACACACACAAACACGCGAGCTATATGCTAAAGCTACACACACACACACACACACACACACACACACTCATAACACTGCAGGAGTTACTACTAATAACCGAAATCTGACACCGATTTCAAATCCACTCCCTGTTTTTTTTTTGTTTGTTTGTTTGTTTGACATATAAAGTGAACATTGTTTAGTGAAATAGTGCTCGCTGACGTTATATTTATATATATTTATACATATATATTTTTTTTTAAACGCTAACAGCTGACTAATAGAAAGTACTTTTCCCAACCGTATACACACACAAACCCCACCCTCTGCACTCCTATTGGCTAGCCCTTAACGGTCAAAACCGGGCCAGTAGCCAATCACGAGAAACCAACGTCGCTCTGATTGGCGACGGGGGCAAGCACGTGATCCGGAACTAGCCTGAAAACGGGTAGGTAAAAAAGATTAAGAGGAGAGGAGGAGGAGGAGGAGAGGAGGAAAGGACGCTAGCAAAGAAATGCTAGAAAAGTCGCCCGCGGACCTTTATAAAGCTGCGCCACGGCCGTCGCCGAGTTCTGAAACATGTGCCAGAGTTTTTCCCGGCTCTCGTCGACCTCCTCCCCGCTCGGTTCCGTGTGATCGGCCTCGGCGAGGCACTGCCTCTCCCAGTTCGAGAACCAGTGCTCGGGTCCGTGTTCTTGAATCTCTGCGTCGTTCTCTTCCTTCCGGTCCTCCATCATGAGAGAAAAAAAATAATAATAAAAAATTAAAAAAAAAAAAAAAAAAAAACACTCAGAAGGTCCCACGATACAGTTGTCACTTAGTTGACACTCGGGAATTCTTGTGTACAAACAAACAAAAAACCCGCGTGGAGTTTGTTATTATGCTTCTGAATTATAATTATTATTATTATTGGTTTGTTTATTGTTTTTTTTTATTTTTAAAGATTTCCCATTAGGAGTGAGCTCCGCGAGGTGCTATACCGTCGCTGTCCGCTCTCCTACTGAACAACTTCATACACGCTCCGCTCACTTTGTCACAGAGGAAAACCCCGCCCACATCAACAAACCCGACAAACCCATTGGCTAGTGTTTCCCTGCGTGTTCGGAGCTCAAGAGCTGATTGGCCGAAATAAACGTCAATCAGAAAAAAAACTCTCCAACGGGGAGGGGGAGGGGAGCGTGTCACGTGGAATTAAAGGGTCAGTGCGTGTTTTTACTGGGAGGAGTTTCTGTGATTGCTCTTATTTTTATATTTTTGCATTAAAATAAAAATAATGAAATATTTATTAGTTATTTGTGTGTCTGTTACGTTTCCACATAATTAGTGAATTCTCTGCATTGTGGAAGTGAAATAAACGTACTTTAAAGGGTTTTTTTTTCCTGCAACAATTTTCTTATTATTGTTTTGTTGTTGTTGTTGTTGTTGTTACGAACGTTGTCCGGTCTGTTATATCTGCATATGATCTGTGTTTCCTGCAGAAATGCAAACGATTTCCTAATCCACTCTGTTCTCCCATAAATACGCACATGGGTGGGTTTAAAGCTGTTACTACATCATGCGTTTGAATAATAATAATAATAATAATAATAATAACAATAACAACAACAATAATAATAATAATAATAAATATATGGTTGTGGATTGTTGTCTGTAAAGAGCAGAGTATTTTCCATACTTCACATTTTTCTGCATGATTTAAAGGCAAAAATACACATAGATAGATAGATAGATAGATAGATAGATAGATAGATAGATAGATAGATAGATAGATAGATAGATAGATAGATAGTATAGAGATGGTTTTGCATTGCACAGTTGCATTGCAGTGGTTCATCACTATCTATCTATCTATCTATCTATCTATCTATCTATCTATCTATATATATATATATATATATCTCTATCTATCTATAATAGCTCTTATCTGATCTTTCTACAGTTACTGGAGTGTTTCACAAGCTTTCATCCCCAACTATTAATCCTGTTTCTTTAACTGTACAAAACTGTACAATCATGTCTCTGTGCAAAAGCACCAGGCGAATATGTGCAATATTACCCCATGTCAAGTCAAGAAGTCATTTTATTGTCATTTCAACAGTATAATAATAATAATAATAATAATAATCCTTTATTGGTCACGTATACATTACAGCACAGTGAAATTCTTTTCTTCGCATATCCCAGCTTGATGTTGGTAATTTGGGGTCAGAGCGCAGGGTACAGCCATGATACGGCGCCCCTGGAACACAGAGGGTTAAGGGTCTTGCTCAAGGACCCAAGGGCGGCAGCTTGGCCAAACCGGGGCTCGAACCCAGATGTTCCGATCAGCAGCCCAGCGCCTTAAACCACTGAGCCACACCCTTCCTATAGCTGATGCCGTGCAACAACATAGAGTTACAGAACAGAACACAGAGCTGAGGACTAGACTAAGTCAAACCGTGCCAGACAAAAAGGCAGTGCAGGACAAAATACACAAAAACACATATTAACAACACTGACGAATAAGCCCACTGTATACGTGCAAAATGGTGAAATAAAAAAAAAAAAAAATATATATATATATATATATATATATATATATATATATATATATATGCATGCATATATATGTATAATGATATATAAGATATATATCTGCAGTTTATTTTTTTTTATGTTTGATAGTGCTTTTGTATTTTATTTATTTTTGTATTTTATACAGCGTATATTGGTCTCTATTATATATATATATATATATATATCCTGACTGAAATTTCCCCACTGTGGGACGAATAATATTTTATCACACACACACACACACACACACACACACACCTGAGCGCTCTGCACTAACAGGTGCCAACTTTTGTCGCTGCAACGGGCATGCATTAACACTGATTAAAAACACTACACCCGGTAAGTTTACAAAATAATTCGTATTAGAAAACAAACAAACAAACAAACAAACAAACAAACAAATCGTCGTCGCGCTCTCTTCGGAAATAAACCGCGATTGAACTGTGCGTGCGCGCAGGCATGCATGCATATACACAGGGAGGGCCGAATCCCAAACAGCGCTGCGCTCCCTACAACGAGTGACTCAGCTAAGAGCGGGGAAAGAACCGCGACCCTTCTCTAGTGCACTTCGCGACCGGCCGCGACAGGGCGTTGGTAATCGAGCCCTGAGCCAGTGTTTAGCTCCCCGTGCGGATGTGACATTTCGGAGAGGACCCGCGGCCGCCATTTTGAGTTTTCGCTCCTCGCTGCACATTAGGAACCGAACGGAGCGGTGTGTGTGTGTGTGTGTATATGTGTGTGTGATATGTGTGTGTATATGTGATAGAGAGAAAAGGGAAAAAGCCGCTCTTGTCCGTGAACAAGCAAAAAAAAAAAAAAAAAACAAAACAATAAAACGTAACCGGGGGGGGGGGGATAAAGCGTGTGACGTCTCGGAGCCGGTAGCGGTCGGTGTTGTGTGTGTGTCCGCTGTGCAGCGCCTTTTTGTCGGTGTGGACTCTTCTGAATGAGTGCGGGTTCACGGTAACGATCCGGTTTGAATGGATTGCATGTTTCTTCCGCACCCCCCTACACCAGGGACAACCGGAGGGGCACACGGACTGGAAATACACCGAGGGAAGTTAGAACGATTTATTATTATTATTATTATTATTATTATTCCTTATCCTCCCCCCCCCCCCCGTCCCCACACCTCAGAGTCGTCCCCCCTTTTTTCTGCTCTAGTAACATTTATGCTAGTTCGCGCTGACTAGCATTCTCCACTAAAGCTAGTCGTGTTTGGGTTTTCCGTAGAAACGCTTTCGGTCCCGATTTTTTTGGGGCCTTGTTTTTTTTTTGTTGTCGGTAATAATAATATTGTTGCTTTTTGTCATTTCTGGGAGAGATTTGCAGCGCCACACGTTGTCCCATCTCACTCGTAAATACCCAAATAAAGCGAGAGAAAAAAATCAAAGGAAACGGCGCCGCGATTGGGCGAATAGCGAGCAAGTACGTCCGCGTTTCTCTGCCCGCTCCCCCGCCGGCCGCCCTCACTCATACCCCGGCGCCGAACTCAGGAAAGGCCGAGGTCGCGTCGTCAGCGCAGGCCCGGCCCGACCCGCATCCTCCGGCTGCCTTCCGGAGCCCTTCCGCGACGGACCTCGATCCGGACAAGGGCGAAGGAAACCAACACCACCACGACGAGGAGGAGGACAGGAGGGGCGACATCTGCCGCGACACCGCAACCATGAACCACCACCATCACCAGAGCCAGCAGCAGCAGCAACAGAAAGCCGGCGAGCAGCAGCTCAGCGAACCCGAGGATATGGAGATGGAAGGTAAACCCCGACCGGCACTTCGATTTAAACGTTTAATGCAAACCAGGATTATTATTATTATTATTATTATTCAAAAGTTGTTTATTAAAAAACAAACACACACATCAGACTGTAAACACTACATTCTCGCACATCAACAGTTACAGCTATTAGCGATCCCGTGTTCGGAAGGGGAAAAAAAACAAACAAAATTAATAATAACGTGTTAAAAGCATTATTTGTTTATATTTATTCGTATCATTGACGCGAAGTTCAAATGCGCTAATCGTGTCTTGACAGGCTAGTTGTTTGATTAGCATAGTTTGTGTACTGGGTTAAAAATAAATCGCTGCATTAAAGAAAAAAAATAAATGATAGTTTTTTTGTTTGTTTGTTTGTTTTGTTTTTTTTTTAAATGCTGATCAAACACGTGATTTTATATTTATTCCCCAAACACCGTCGCTTCGTTTTTGTCCGACTGTAACCGGTTTAAAGGAAGCTAGCGCTAGCCGTGAACAAGCGTGGTGCTAATCTCGGTTAGCGCGGATTTATCTGCGCATTATTATTATTATTATTATTATTATTATTATTATTATATTTTTTAATCCTTTATATAAATTAATCTGAAGTCATATACGCTTGAGAAAACCATGCTGTGATTTTTACACTGAAGGCCTTGTATAAGAAATCCGGGTTTTTTTCCCCCACTTTCATAAACCGATGAATGAATGAGACGGGGTTTAATATTTAACCGGTTTATTTAAAATAAGAGGTTTGTTTTCAGGTTCGGATCATTTGTTTATAATACTAATAATAATACTAATAAGTGCATTAATTCCTCTTATTATTATTAATAAATATTATTATTATTTCCCGATCTCGTGTTAACGATGGAAAAAAAAACAAGGCCGGCTAGCATGCTGCCCATGTTTACAAGCTCGAAAGCATGAAAACATATACATCATTGATAAATAAGATAAATAAAAAAAAAAAACAATCATAAGATCAGTCCATGAGCTTTGTTGTTTTATGCTAGCGGTGCTTTTATTATTATTATTATTATTGCTTGTATTTTTTATACTCTGTTATATTCGCTTTACGAATTCATTCGGATATTCGCCTGCCTTATTTGTGTTGTTGTTTATTATTGTTGTTGTTGTTGTTGTTATTATTATTATTATTATTATTATAGCCGCATAACAGTGTTGACTAGCAGAGCAGGGGGGAGTGTATCTGGCGTTTTTCATTCCAAGATGGCGGACTCTAGGCACTCCGATACAGCCCGCCCCCGCCCCCTCCGTTGCGCCCTGCGATTGGCTGCGCGTTTTGCCCTTCCGCATTATGATTGGTTGTCCCCCCGCGCGAAGGCGTGGTTTGATTGAATACGGATGGGAGACAAAAAAAACAACGGACTTTTTTTTTCCTTGGTGATCAATTAAAGCGTCGCGAGGCCCGCTCGACTCCGGTGCGTGCGCGGATTGTTTGTTTGTTTGTTTGTTTGTTTGTAATGCGGCGGAGAGACGGAATATGCAGGGGCGCACCCGGTATTATTGTGCACCGGATTTATATGCGTGCATTATGTGATGATGGAGCGCAGTTACGGATGAGAGAGGAGCAGTGATGTTCGCGCGAGTCATGGCGGAGGTGGAGAGAGGAGGATGGGGGGGGGAGCGGGGTAAGAGAGAGAGAGAGAGAGATAGAGGGGGGGGGTGTATGTAACGGGAGGATCAGCTCCGAAATGCATCAGTGATAAGAGAATGTCACACCGGGCCTGGATTATAAGCAGGTTATAAACGCGTTATAAGCGGATTGCATGGCGCGGGCGTGCCGCCGGAGCTGATCGGGTAAATAATGACGAGACTGCGGTGAGGCCGCTCGCTCGGGTCGCGTGTGCTGCTGGAGCGCCATGTTTAACGCGTGCATCCACTTTTCCTCCCGCTTCCACCATCATGACTCCTTTAGGGCATTTTTTTGGTGCCCAAGGTGGGGGCTTGGGGGCAGTTCTCCAGGCTTGCACACGTGGGTTAGAATTGTCGGATCGAGTTTTTTAAAATATAAACTCGGTCCCATGACTCTCCCTCGCAGGGAAGAAGCGCTAGACTTCTTACCAGAAGGTCACAAGTTCAAATCCCACCACCATGGGCCCTTTTAACAAGGCTTCTAACCCCTTTGGCGTGAATGAGATACAGGTTGCTGTAGTGGAGAGAAACAGTTGGTTATAAGCACTATAAAGTGCATAAAGATGGTGAGGCAGTCGTGTGAGCAGGTTACTGTGATGTAAGGGGAATAAAGCACCCTAGGGCCTTTTGTTTGCAATAATCTCCATGAACCGCGAGACCACATCTGGATTTTTCCAGCGGACTAAAGTGCCGTTTACTGTGAATATAATTGTCCTCGTACATTCATACTGTAAACCCCTTTCCTCCTTTTAGCCGGGGACACGGATGATCCTCCAAGAATCCCTCAAAATCCAGTCATCAATGGGAATGTTGCAATGGCAGACGGACACAACAACACAGAAGAAGACATGGAGGACGGTGAGTGTGGATTTGGGGGGAAAGATCTCATATTTGACCTCTCAGACCCACTGTGAAGTTGGGTTATATATTATTTTATATCCTAGGGCTGTCAAAGTTAACACGTCAACGCAATTTGACTTTTAACGGTACTAACGTTATTAAGGCGTTATAACGCAGTGTGCATTACTATGTGATTGATCTGCTCCTTCACTCGTCGCGTCGGCGAATAAACCAAACCCGAACAACAAAGAACAAACGAATACGCTCACACTTCCTAAATGTACGCCCCCTAGCTGCGCATTCACAACAGGTACGATCTCCTCACTATATTAGCGTATATTACCGTATGGAACCTTACACAAGCGCATCGCATTCCCAAATCCGTATTACTGCAATAAAGCGCATTTTTACTGAACGCAATAAAGCGCTTCCGTATAACCTAAACACCGTATCACCAGTTTATATGGAAAAGCAACCGGAACACAATTCTTAAAGGAGCCACGTCCCATATTTTACACTTCAAACCAACTATAAACAAATGACCAGAAATAAATATTAAAAGAATCATTTCCAGAGTAAAATAAATATGATCTATTTATTTTATATATATGTATATATTTAACAAAATTTCCTTCTTTTTAATTAAAGTACCTGACTCTCTTTGGATTTATTTTGGGGGGGGGAATTTCTTTCAGCAAATGGGAATTGAAAAATAAACGACTCGGCCGCTTTGTCATATCCGAATATTGAGTGAGTTATAGAAATCCAATCAGGGCTGGATAAATCTGAAATGTATAAGGTCTCAGTGGCCCTATATAAAGTGAATCTTGTCCATAAAGGGCTTTTCAGATAGAGAGAGAGAACAACAGCAACCTTTGGGGGGGGGGTGTGTGCGCAAAGAACATAAAATCTGCCGTAGATTGATTCATGCGCAGAGAGAGAGAGAGAATGTGTGGAGTGTAAGGTTTGCGCTTATGATGTAAATAATTAAGTCATATGTAACGTTATCTGAATGCTTAGTAACTCTTCAGACGCTGCAGAGTTTCAAGATGTGCTTTCTTTCTGTTGTTGATGATAAACAACAACAACAACAAAAAGGAAAAACAAATACTCGGAGATGGTTGTGTGACAGGTGTGTGTGTGTGTGTGTTTCATCTTTGTACTGAAGATGAATTCAAGCTAAACATATGAGCAGCGTCACCCCGAGGTGTTGGGTGTCTCCGACAGACTCCCAGGTGTCGTTCTGGTGTTATATAGCACTGTTTTAATGTAAAAATCCCGGGCGCCTAAGAGGGACGTTTGTGACCCTCCCTAACGCCCTCCCGAAACTCCACAGATACGAGCTGGCGTTCCGAGGCCACCTTCCGCTTCGTGGTGGAGCGCTTCAGCCGGCTCAGCGAGTCGGTCCTCAGCCCGTCGTGCTTCGTGAGGAACCTGCCGTGGAAGATCATGGTCATGCCTCGCTTTTACCCCGACCGGCCTCACCAGAAGAGCGTCGGCTTCTTCCTGCAGTGCAACGCCGAGTCCGACTCCACGTAAGTCCTCGCCGTTATCGAACGCAACGCCAACGTTTGTTTTTATTTGTTTTGTCTCGCAGCCAGGCGCGTTTTTTTTTTTTTTTTTTTTTTTTTTTTTTTTTGCTGATGCTCAGCACACAATTTCAGGGCGTATCGGCGGTATAGCTGACAAGGAAACTTTCCCGGCTCGTCTCGACGTTAAAGCGCTGCGTCAGGACCTGGATCAGATCTAGGCTAGTAGCTAAATATTCAACGGAAAAGAAAAAAAAGCACCGCCTGGGACCCGCTGTCCAATTATGCAGATTTCACACAGTAGGGATAAACACACCGACACTGCTCATGATTAGGGTCGCAAAATGACAGCAGCTTTCTATGGGGATATACAGGAATGAATGGGAATATACTGGAAATTGTCCAAATTAAGCGTTAGCCAATGACAAGGATGCGACGTTTGGAAATAAAGATTTTGCCCGGATAGTTTAATTTCAGTTAAATTACCACTCTTCCAACTTGGAATATTTCTAACATTCCCGAGATTGTGGTCCCGTGGAAATTTACCGGTAATTTAAAACTCCTTTGTAACCCTGCACATTATTACAGTGATTGTGGTGCGTTCTGATTAAAATAATAATAATAATAATATCCCTCCAAGTTAAATGGAGCAAATTTATTTATTTATTTATTTATTCTTAAAGGCATTAAATAAATGTATTTAAGGTACAGGGGGCGGGGCTTAATGTTGTATTAATTTCGACCGTGGGCTCTCGGTTTGATTAACGCAATGTGCGTTACTATGCGAGTGATCCGCTCCTTCACTCGGAATAAACGAAACCCGAACAACAAATAAATAAATAAACATTCGTGGCATCCAATCACACTTCCTAAATTTCCCCCTGAATTACGCCCCCTAGCTGCGCATTCACAACAGGTACGATCTCCTCACTATATTAGCGTATATTAGCGTACGGAACCTT
>JACRUU010000013.1:23384594-23392094 GCA_030449085.1 Kryptopterus vitreolus
GTGTTTTCCTCCTTTGCAGTTTTTGAGTCCTTTAAAGACTACGTGGCAGTGGAGCAACTCGACGGGGATAATAAGTACGATGCGGGGGAGCACGGCCTACAGGTGCACATCTCACACTCTCTCTCTCTCTCTCTCTGAAATTTACCATTAAACCGCCCACACACACACACACACACACTCAGCTCATTATGATCTTGACTTTTTATTTATTTATTTATACAGGAAGCTGAAAAGGGAGTGAAGTTCCTGACTTTCCCTCCCATCCTGCACTTACAGCTGATGAGGTTCATGTACGACCCCCAAACAGACCAAAATATTAAAATAAACGACAGGTAAGCACCTCGTTCCGAATATCACTCACCGGTACACATTTTGGCACGGCGTTCCGAAACGGGAATCCCGGGATCTGAAAGTCGCCCGGGTTATTTCTGGGGAAAACTGGTTTAGAAATTTAGAAACATGAAATATATAAACTGAATATGTAAAGATCGTTTGACAATTCCGTTTAAAATAAATAAATAAATAAATGACTTGCACGTTAGTTTTAAACAGAGACGCATGTAAATATAAGGGCGATGTTTTTTTTTGTTTGTTTGTTTGTTTTGTTTTTTGGACATGAAGAAAAGATGCATGTGATGTCATATAGAAGCACGCGCAGTGCGTGTAGTGGGCGTGGCCTCAGTGGCCCTGCACTAAAACGTGCAAGATGGAAACTCGGGCGAGGTGGTGCAGCCCAGTGGACAATCGTGGGTTCAAACACCACCACCACCACCACCACTAGTGGGGCCCTTGAGCAAGGCCCTTAACCCTCAATTGCTCCAGGTTGGAAAGGTTCCCAAATTTCACACCAGCGGTACTGTATGACCCGGGCGTGTATGAGGGACTTTTCGCCCTTAATAATAATAATAATAATAATAATAAGTTCACCCACATCTTGCGTTAGTTGTATTTATTTGCGAATGATGTCACCTGTAACGTAATGACGAATGACGGTTTATTCTTACCCCCCCGTGTGACTCCTCGACCCATCAGACCTTCTCGTTAACAACTGCCGTGCGCTTAGGAAAGTCCAGGTGTGTGTGTGTGTGTGTTGCTGATTAATGTCACGTCCTCAGGTTCGAATTTCCCGACCAGTTACCGCTGGACGAGTTCCTCCAGAAGCCGGACGTGAAGGACCCGGCCAACTACATCCTGCACGCCGTCTTGGTGCACAGCGGGGACAACCACGGCGGTCACTACGTCGTCTATCTCAACCCCAAAGGAGACGGCAAAGTGAGTGTCACGGAGCCAATAGTGAGGACCATTTCCTTATTATGGGGGGGGGGGTGTTTTTAAATTGTAGATGAACATATCCGAGCGGAAGACCCGCGTCGGCCACTCGCTCGCTTTATTGCTCTTGCGCCGCACCGCCAGGTCTGCGCTTTAACCCGAGCGGCGTTATAACGAGATCGTTAGCGTAAACGAGGAATTGAGTGTATTCCGTCCAGACTGACACCGGTCCACCGCCTCTGCATATGTTCATCTGTAGTGCTGTTGGTTGTATTTACTGCATGCGTCTTCATCTGCACCGTATCGGAATTCCTTTATAGCCGGGAATTTCGCCCTCTTAATGTTGCACATTATACCCAAATTCACCTTTTCGTCGATTATCTTTGCATAATGTTGTTTACCAATACAAAGCGGCGAGCGTCTGTTTGTTTGTTTGTTTATTTATCTATTGAAAAACATGCGCCACACAAACCATCGGGATCTGCTTTGTCTCCCCTCGAAAACCAGTGGTGCAAGTTCGACGACGACGTCGTTTCCCGGTGCACCAAAGAAGAGGCCATCGAGCACAACTACGGCGGCCACGACGACGACCTCTCCGTGCGCCACTGCACCAACGCCTACATGCTGGTCTACATCCGAGAGTCCAAGCTCAGTAAGCGGGTTTTATCCCCTCCCCGTATAAACAAGCAAGGTTTCCGCAAACAAATAGATCGCAGTTCACCTAGCGGCCAGCAGATGGCGCCGCCCCTGTAACGCCACCCCTGTTCTGTTTTTTTTTTTTTTTTAATTAGGTGAGGTCCTGCAGCCGGTCACGGACATGGACATCCCTCAGCAGCTGGTGGAGAGACTGCAGGAGGAGAAGCGGGTGGAGGCGCAGAAACGGAAGGAGCGTCAGGAAGCTCATCTCTACATGCAAGTGCAGGTAAGGATTCTTTTTTATTTTTATTTATTTATTTATTTATTTTAAAATCTTATAACCCGGTTAATATGGTGTTTGTTTGTTATAATGAAATCTCAGATGGTGACCGAAGACCAATTCTGCGGCCACCAGGGCAACGACATGTATGACGAGGAGAAAGTCAAGTACACGGTGTTCAAGGTGCTGAAGAGCTCCACCCTGGCAGAGTTTGTCCAGAACCTCTCACAGACCATGGTGAGCTCCACCGCTGCACCCTTCACAGCCCCCCCCCCCCCCCCCCCCCCCCCTCTCCTGGAGTCGCTCGGTACAAAGGCGTTATTGATCCGGGAAGAAAATTCCGCTTCGCTTAAACCAGCCCAGGATGCCGAGCGTCGCTTTTTTGTTTTCCTCTTTCTTTCTTTTTTTTCCCCCCCTCCGACAAGTCAGAAAGAACAGCGTTATTTGCCCTTGAGCTTCATTCGTCTCGTCTTCGTTAAATCAATGAGACGCGAGTATAAACCACATGGTGTCTGATCTTTTCCACAAAAGCCCCGGCGCCGGTGTAAACTTTCATTCCAATCAATCAAGGGCCGCACCTTGTTCTGTTCGCGCTATAAAAAGTCCCTAAAACGGAAATCGAAAAATGTTATTTATTTGCCCTTTGATCACTTAACCCGTAAATAACCCTCGCGATAAAGCCGTCTAAGCAAAATGCTTTCTATAATGTGGCGATTTATTCATTCATTCATCTTCTAGCGCTTTATCCGATCTTCCCTCGGGTCACGGGGAGTCTGTGCCTATCTCAGGCGTCTATGGGCGTTAAGGCAGGATACACCCTGGATGGAATGCCAACCCATCACACACACACACACACACACACACACGTTCATACACTAGGGACAATTTTCCAAGGTGCCAATCAACCTAGCCTAGGAAAATTTTCCAAGATGCCATCAACCTAGCGTGCATGTTTTTGGACCGGGGGAGGAAATCGGAGAAAAACCCCCTGAGAACATGCACAAACTCCACACACACATGGCCGAGACGGGAATCGAACCCGGACCCTGGCGGTGTGAGGCGAACGTGCTAACCACGTGCGATTTATCTATTATCTATTCACTTCTCCCTGGGAAGTGAAATCACGTTTCATGATGCATGCTGTGAACGCAGGGGTTTTTATACTTCTGCGTCGCTCCGCAGTGACCATTCCCGAACACTAGTTGGCGCTGGGGTGCTGTTTGAGTTTTGCCGTTTTTGGGTTTCTGCTGTAACAACGACAGGAATTCATTGGTGAAACAAAATGGCGATGAAGAATCATAGAGGTGTTTATATTTTCCCTTCCACTAGTGCCATCTGGTGCCCCCGACCCCCAATTTGAGAACCAGGTTTTTTTGGAGCGTCCTTTTTATGGACGTGTTCTTTATAAAGATGGAGATGTGATGTTTCTAGGGCACTCGAGTTCAGTCAGACTCCTCTTTTGCACCACTGATGTACTCCGTCTACACGGCCCAGTGGTTTTGAACATCTGATTGATTGTGTGCAGGGTTTCCCACAGGACCAGATGCGGCTGTGGCCCATGCAGGCCAGGAGCAACGGCACCAAGAGGCCAGCCATGTTGGACTACGAGGCAGACTGCAACAAGTCTGTAAGTAACGAGCATGCATACGTACATGCAGATAGATAGATGGATGGATAGATAGATAGATGGATAGATATAGATTGATAGACATAGTTTTATAGGTAGAGAGATGGATGGATATAGATTATTATAGATAGATATAGTTTGATGGATATAGAGAGATACATATAGTTTTATAGATAGAGATGGATATAGTTTTAGAGAGATATAGATAGATATAGTTTTAAAGATAGAGAGATAGAGGGATAGATGGATATAGTTTTAGAGATGGTGATGGATAGATAGATAGATATAGATTGATAGACATAGTTTTATAGGTAGAGAGATAGATGGATATAGATAGTTATAGATAGATAGATAGTTTGATAGATATAGAGGGATAGATGGATATAGTTTGAGATGGTGATATAGATAGTGATAGATGGATAGATATAGAGAGATAGAGGGATAGATGGGTATAGTTTTAGAGATGGTGATGGAGATAGATAGTGATAGATCGATCGATAGATAGATAGATATAGATTGATGGATAGATATAGTTTTAAAGATAGAGATATAGATAGACAGACAGATTTATAGATAGAGATGGATATAGGTAGATTGATGGATATAGTTTAAGAGATAGATAGATAGATAGATAGATTAGTTTTAGAGATATAGATGGGTAGATAGATGGATATAGTTTTAGAGATGGTGATGTAGATAGATAGATAGATAGATATAGAGATAGATATAGATTGATGGATAGATATATTTTTAAAGATATAGATATAGTTTTAGATAGATTTATAGATAGAGATGGATATAGTTTTAGAGAGATATAGATTGATAGATAGACATAGTTTTAAAGATAGAGAGAGATAGATAGATATAGTTTTATAGATATAGAGGGATAGACGGATAGATAGATGGACATAGTTTGAGATGGTGATGGTGATAGATAGATAGATATAGATATAGTTTTATAGATATAGAGGGATAGATGGATAGTTTTAGAGATGGTGATGAAGATAGATAGTGATAGATAGATGGATATAGTTTTATAGATATAGAGATAGATATAGATTGATGGATAGATATAGTTTTAAAGATATATAGATTTATAGATAGACGGATATAGGTAGATCGATGGATATAGTTTTAGAGAGATATAGAGGGATAGATAGACATAGTTTTAAAGATATAGATAGATAGACAGATAGATATAGTTTTATAGATATAGAGGGATAGATGGATAGATAGATGGACATAGTTTGAGATGGTGATGGTGATAGATAGATAGATATAGTTTTATAGATTGATAGATATAGTTTTAAAAATATAGATATAGTTTTAGATAGATAGACAGATAGATTTATAGATAGAGACGGATATAGGTAGATCGATGGATATAGATTTAGAGAGATATAGAGGGATAGATAGACATAGTTTTAAAGGTAGAGATAGATAGATAGACAGATTGGGGTGGATAGATAGATGGATGTAGTTTTAGAGATGGTGATGGAGATATCAGATAGATAGATATAGTTTTATGGATATAGAGGGATAGATGGATATAGTTTTAGAGATGGTGATGGAGATATCTAGTGATAGATAGATAGATATAGTTTTATAGATTGATAGATGGATATAGTTTTAAAGATAGAGATATAGATATAGTTTTAGATAGATAGACGGATATAGGTAGATCGATGGATATAGATTTAGAGAGATATAGAGGGATAGATAGACATAGTTTTAAAGATAGAGATATAGATAGATAGATATAGGTTTATAGATATAGAGGGATAGATGGATATAGTTTTAGAGATGGTGATAGAGATATCTAGTGATAGATAGATATAGTTTTATAGATTGATAGATGGATATAGTTTTAAAGATAGAGATATAAAGTTTTATATAGATAGACAGATAGATTTATAGATAGAGACGGATATAGGTAGATCGATGGATATAGTTTTAGAGATATAGATTGATGGATAGATATAGTTTTATAGATAGATATAGTTTTATAGATATAGAGGGATAGATGGATATAGTTTTAGAGATGGTGATGGAGATAGATAGATAGTAGATAGATAGATAGATATAGTTTTATAGATATAGAGATAGATATAGATAGATAGATATAGTTTTAAAGATATAGATATATATATAGATGGATAGATAGATGATATAGTTTGATGGTGATGAGATAGATAGATAGATAGGAGATAGATAGATAGATAGATAGATAGATAGATAGATAGATAGATAGATAGATAGATAGATAGAGATAGATAGATAGAGGTCAGATAGATAGATATAGATAGATAGATAGATAGATAGATAGATAGGTTTTAAAGATATAGATATATAGATATAGATGGATAGATAGATGGATATAGTTTTAGAGATGGTGATGGAGATAGATAGATAGATAGATAGATAGATAGATAGATAGATAGATAGATATAGTTTTATAGATATAGATATATAGATAGATAGATAGATGGATAGATGGATATAGTTTTAAAGATAGAGACATAGATATATAGATATAGATGGATAGATAGATGGATGTAGTTTTAGAGATGGTGATGGAGATAGATAGTGATAGATAGATAGATATAGTTTTATAGATATAGATTGATAGATATAGTTTTAAAGATATAGATATATAGATGGATAGATAGATGGATATAGTTTTAGAGATGGTGATGGAGATAGATAGATAGATAGATAGATAGATAGATATAGTTTTAGATATATAGATAGATAGATAGATAGATAGATAGATAGATGGATAGATGGATATAGTTTTAAAGATAGAGACATAGATATATAGATATAGATGGATAGATAGATGGATGTAGTTTTAGAGATGGTGATTGGATAGATAGATAGATAGATGATAGATAGATAGATAGATATAGTTTTATAGATATAGATAGATAGATAGATAGATAGATAGATGGATATAGTTTTAAAGATAGAGACATAGATATATAGATATAGATGGATAGATAGATGGATGTAGTTTTAGAGATGGTGATGGAGATAGATAGTGATAGATAGATAGATATAGTTTTATAGATATAGATTGATAGATATAGTTTTAAAGATATAGATATATAGATGGATAGATAGATGGATATAGTTTTAGAGATGGTGATGGAGTGAGGGAGATAGATAGATAGATAGATAGATAGATAGATATAGTTTTATAGATATAGAGAGATAGATAGATAGATAGATAGATGGATAGATGGATATAGTTTTGTAAAGATAGATATAGATATATAGATATAGATGGATAGATAGATGGATGTAGTTTTAGAGATGGTGATGGAGATAGATAGATGATAGATAGATATAGATAGATAGTTTTATAGATATAGATTGATAGATAGATATAGGTTTATAGATAGAGATATAGTTTTAGATAGATAGATAGATAGATAGTTTTATAAATATAGATAGATAGATATAGTTTTATAGAGAGAGAGATAGATATAGATGGATATCTAGATATATACATATATGGATGGATAGAATCGCACACACACACACACACACACACACACACACGTGGCGTCTGTACCACACCAGTGCCTGACAGAGACTTTGCTTCACTCCATAGATGATCGACTTGAGCGACAACGAGAATCCCTGGACAATTTTTCTGGAAACGGTGGACCCGGAAATGGCGGCC
>JACRUU010000013.1:23397094-23404594 GCA_030449085.1 Kryptopterus vitreolus
AACAGATTGGGGGGGGGGGGTATGTTTATTAATAATGTAACATTTTATTTCTGATCAAAAGAACGAAATGACTCAGGGGAAAAAAAAAAAAAAGATTCGTTCATTTTAATGAACGAGATTCTAAGAACCGAGTCACTTAGCCCCGCCCCTTATTACATCATTACACTATATTATTATATACTTTTCAATCATATCACATTTTGTGTAATCATTAGACGTACAAGCTAACGCTAAACCACAAAGCCGAATCACTTAGCCCCGCCCCTTTTTTTAAACGCTATTATACTATATTATATACTTTTCAATGATATCACATTTTGTGTAATTATTAGTACAAGCTAATGCCAAACAAAGCCAAAACCCTTAGCCCCGCCCCTTTTTACATCATTATACTATATTATATACTTTTCAATCATATCACATTTTGTGTAATCATTAGAAGTACAATCTAATGCTAAACAAAGCCGAATCACTTAGCCCCGCCCCCTTTT
The DNA here is from genome assembly GCA_030449085.1 of Kryptopterus vitreolus. Classification (NCBI taxonomy): domain Eukaryota; kingdom Metazoa; phylum Chordata; class Actinopteri; order Siluriformes; family Siluridae; genus Kryptopterus; species Kryptopterus vitreolus. The sequence continues at coordinate 23,397,586 of JACRUU010000013.1, forward strand.
TTTGCGTTATTATACTATATTATATACTTTTCAATCATATCACATTTCGTGTAATCATTAGAACTACAAGCTAACGCTAAATAACAAAGCCCTTAGCCCCGCCCCTTATTACATGAGCACCCAAAAAAACAACGTTCTTAAAGGGGCAGCGCCCAACAAGAGTACATGTCCATTACACTCGCACCGACTCCGCTCTAGGACCGCTCGATATTCCCAAAATCTACACAGGAATTGAATGATTTTCCTTTTATTAGTCAAGGAATTCCCTAACGTCCCCTCCCGCCCCCGTAGGAAACATGTCCCACCCGAGACCTTGGTTAGGGCTCGACCACTTCAACAAGGCGCCGAAGCGAGGCCGCTACACGTACCTGGAGAAGGCCATCAAGATCCACAACTGACGCTCCGTCTCTCCCTCGGCCCTAACCAACCCTTATTAAAGACTCTAACCAGAAAGTTGTGTGTGTGTGTGTGTGTGTGTGTGTGTGTGTGTGCGCGCGCACCACTTTTTACCACCTGCCCTGCGGTTACACAGACCCCGCCTACGAAGTCTTCAGCAAACCAGAGTTCCTGCTCATCAGTTTTCTTTCATCCTTCTTTTTTTTCTCTCTCTCTCTTTCTCTCCTCCTCCTCTTCTTCTTCTTCTTCTTCTCCCCCCCTGCCCCGTCCTTTAGAAGCTCTCCGTCGCCTGCTTTGTGTGTTGTCGGGAGAATGAATTGAATTTTAACAAACGGGGGAACACTTTCTAGACAGGGTTTTTTTTTTTCCTCTCTCTCTCTTTTTTTTGGGGGGGGGTTTCTTTTTAATTTTTCCGGTTTTAAAGATTGGTTACGGCAGGAACGCTTGCGCGTGCGTAGCGAGGGAGGAGGAGGAGGAGCGTTAGATGGAGAGAGAATGCCGCGAGCGCACGGATGTCGAGGATATTTAACCAAAAGAAATCAATAAAAAGGACACGGCTGATGGCTAAAGCTTGCTCTGACGCACTTCCGCCTTTTTTTTTTTTCATCCCTTAGCGCAAAGATGGTGTTTGTTTTTGTTTGTTTGTTTGTTTGTTTTTTTGTTTGTTTGTTGTTTTTGTTTTTTTCCCTCCCCTCTCCCCCCCCCCCCCCCCCCCCCAAACCCCACTCCCCCCCCCCCCCTCCTCTCTCTCTCATGTTGACTCAAAACCCCATTTAGTTTGGATAAGAATTCAGTCGTCTCTCTCTCTCTCTCTCTCTCTCTCTCTTGGAAAGAAAAACAAAAACGAAAAAAGAAAAAAAAACACTTGTATGCTAAGAAATAAAGATCCACGGCATTGTTTTAAAAACAAACAACAAACGAGATGAATCGTCTGTTCTTCATTTTGCATGTCGCCACTCGATACTGAAGGTGTTGCATTTCTCCACAGCGCTATATGTAATCTTTTGGGCCCCCAGGGGCGGCCCCTCAACCCCCAACATCACACTCTGGCCAAGCCACCCCACCCCTCTCTCTCTCTCACCCTGAGCCCACCTCACTCACTCACACTCTCTCTCTCTCTCTCCATCCCTGAGACCAACCTCTCTATCTCTCTCCAAGCCCAACATCTATCTATCTATCTATCTATCCCCAAGCCCCACTTCTCTCCCTCGATCCTCAAGCTCAACATCTCTCTCTCCATCCCTGAGACCAACCTCTCTCTATCTCTCTCCAAGCCCAACATCTATCTTATCTATCCCTAAGCCCCACTTCTCTCCCTCTATCCTCAAGCCCAACCTCTCTCTCTCTCTCCCTCCCCCCAAGCCCAACATCTATCTATCCATCCACCCCCGAGCCCCACTTCTCTCCCTCATTAAGCCCAACCTCTCTCTCTATCCCCAAGCCCAACATCTATCTATCCATCCCCAAACCCCACTTCTCTCCCTCTATCCTTAAGCCCAACCCCTCTCTCTCTCTCTCTCTCTGTCTCTCTCCCCCCAAGCCCAACATCTATCCATCCATCCCCGAGCCCAACCTCTCTCTCTATCCCCAAGCCCAACATCTATCTATCCATCCCCAAACCCCACTTCTCTCCCTCTATCCCCAAGCCCAACCTCTCTCTCTATCTATCTATCTATCCCCAAGCCCCACTTCTCTCTCTCTATCCCCAAGCCCAACCTCTCACTCTATCCCCAAACCGAACCTTTCTCTCCATCCCCAAGCCCAACCTCTCTATATCTCTCTATCCCAAGCCCGACTTCTCTCTCTCTGTCTACCTCCAAGCCCAACTTCTCTCTCTCTCTCTCTCTATCCCTGAGCCCAACTTCTCTCTCTCCATCTCTCTGTATCCCTGAGCCTACATTTTCTCTCTGGTTTTTGTTGTTGCCGTTCTCTGGAGTCGTCGTCACTCCTTCATTAGCAGGAAGCTGCAGACTTTCGCTAGACTGGTTCAGGATGTAGAGAAACCAGCATAAAAAAAGAAGATAAAAAAAATTCATTGTTTTTTTTTTCCCCCCTTTGTTTCGTTTTGTTCCTTCCTCCCCCTTTATTATTATTATTATTATTTTTTCTTCTTTTTCTTCTAAGCACCCAAAGGAGGCGTGCTCCCGCGTGCGTTAGTCGGCTTTGTAAAGACAAACATTTAAAATTGTATATTTAAAAAGAAATGGACATGTAAAATTAAACACACACTTTTGTTGGGTACAGATCGATCCAGATGTTCATATTCATTGTGTGTAGTTTTTACTTTGGACACCGTTTTTGTTTTATTAAAAAAAAAACATTTGTTTTCTTTCTTTATTTCTTTTCCTCAAATTGATTGCTCCAGTTCATTTTAAGTGCAGATGCAGAACACGTTCTTTTTCGAGTCCCGATTCCCCGAAACATCCCCCCCCCCCCCTCCTCCCCCTTACCCCGAACCCTGAGTCCAAATCCTCCGTGTAGCAGCAGTGTACAACAATTATTCCTGTATATTGCCTTTTTGCTGAAAAATGTATGTTGAATAAAATTTTCTATAAAAGCTACTGCGCTTAATGATGGACCGCTTGTGATCCTGACCAGACGCGAGCGTCGACTCTGATTGGCTTGGATTTGACTTCTGCATGTTTGTTAAAAAAATAATAATAATAATAATAATCAAATTTCGAATGTCACACGTCTCCCTGTTCACACTTTCACTTTTACCAAAAGTTGCGGATCCACATTGATCCTGAAAACGCTCGTTTGTTTTTTTGTTTGCAATCATGTTTTCCTCACTTTAAAAGCCGAAAAGTCACTTCTTTATTCATTCGTTCATCTTCTAGCGCTTTTTTATCCGATCTTCCCTCGGGTCAACGGGGAGTCTGTGTCTATCTCAGGCGTCTATGGGCATTAAGGCAGGATACACCCTGGATGGAATGCCAACCACATCACACACACACACACACACACTCATTCATACACTAGGGACAATTTTCCAAGGTGGCAATCAACCTACCGTGCATGTTTTTGGACCGGGGGAGGAAACCGGAGAACCCGGAGAAAAACCTCCTGAGGCACGGGGAGAACATGCAAACATGCAAACTCCACACACACATGGCCGAGACGGGAATCAAACCCGGACCCTGGTGGTGTGAGGGCGAACGCGCTAACCACTAAACCACCGTGCCGTAATAATAATTATATTATTATTATTATACAGCGGTGTAAGAATTCAATACAATCGGTCCAGTACAGTGTATGCGATACTGTTCAGTAATGAATATTGACCAAACAAAGACAGTGTCTGAGACAACGCTAAGACAATACTCTCACTATGAATGTAACAGTAATTGAGTGGTTTTAACATTTCAACATTTCATATATATATATATATATATATATATATATATATATATATATATATATATATATATTATATAGAATACATACTATTTACTTCAGCTGGTATTCTACCACTTTATCCGATCTTCCCTCGGGTCACTGGGAGTCTGTCTATCTTAGACGTCTATGGGCATTAAGGTAGGATACATCCTGGATGGAATGCCAACCCATTGCAGGACACACACACACACACACATTCATACACTAGGGAAAATTTTCCAAGGTGCCAATCAACCTACCGTGCATGTTTTTGGACGGGGGGAGGAAACCGGAGAACCCGGAGAAAAAACCCCCTGAGTCACAGGGAGAACATGCACAAACTCCACACACACATGGCCGAGACGGGAATCGAACCCGGACCCTGGCGGTGTGAGACGAACATCAGTCCGTGGAGGCCAAACCAAAGCACCTGGCTCAGGTGAGAAGGGATTTAAAAGGGGGCGGGGTTTATAAAGTCTACACATTAATGCAGATGATGTTTTTATTGGATCTACTTCCTTCAAACACAACTTAAAATCCATTAAACCACAACCAAACGACTTTGTGTGTAGATATTTGTTTATTCGCATTTACACCGGCTCTCGGACAGTGATCTCTATAATGCAGTACAAATCTATATTTAATAATAAATTCAGATATGATGGAGATTTATGTACACACAGGGCTTTCTTGTGGACCTGTAACGTGTGTGTGTGTGTGTGTGTGTGTGTGTGTGTGTGTGTGTGTGTGTGTGTATCCTAAATAATTTCTATAACACTTGCAGAGCCCAAAGCGCCCCTGATAATAATCACACCAACGTTTCCTCACAGAAATCCTCAAATTACCTGAATATTTATACATATGTGTAATAATAAGACGATTGTTTCCTTCATATAAAACACCGGATCGTGTGATCGAGTCAAACGCAAAACACCGTCAGAACGTTTCCATCCAGGCCATAGCGTCGTTTACGACACTAGCTTTAATATCATTCATTTACCCATAATACAATCACTTTAACGCTTTTTTTAAGGCATTAGCAAAGACAATACTTAATAGGAGTTTTTTTTTATAAACAAAAAAAAGATGACGCGATTCCTATCTAGCTAGCTAACATTAGCAGATTAGATTGATTTATATCATCGACGGGGAGTGAATATTGCTAACTTTGCTAATATTTTGTTTGTTTGTTTACCGTGAATACTTATGACTTCCTGTCAGGTGTTTTTGTATTATTATTCTTATTATTCTTATTATTATTATTAGCAGGAAGATTAGCTTGCTTCCTAGCTAGCTAGCATTAGCAGACTTGATTAATTTATATCATAGAGGGGAGTGAATACTTTTAGATATGGTGAAGTTCAAATAGCATAGCTTGCTAATGTTTTGTTTGTTTGTTTACTGTGAATACTTATGACTTCCTGTCAGGTGTTTTTATATTATTATTATTGTTGTTGTTATTGTTATTATTATTAGCAGGATGATTAGCTCGCTTCCTAGCTAGCTAGCATTAGCAGACGAATTAATATCATGGACGCGAGTGGGGGTGAATACTTATGACTTCCTGTCAGGTATTTTTATTATTATTATTATTATTATTATTATTATTATTATTATTATTATTATTAGCATGAATTTTAAAAAGCGATTACGAAATTCCTGTCAGATTAGCATGCTTCCTCGCTAGCTAGCATTAGCATTCTTGATTAATTTCTATCATGGACATGAGTGGGAGTGAATACTTATGACTTCCTGTCAGGTGTTTTTATGGGTTATTATTATTATTATTATTATTATTATTATTATTATTATTATTAGCATGAATTTTAAAAAGTGATTACGAAATTCCTGTCAGATTAGCATGCTTCCTAGCTAGCTAGCATTACTAGCAGACTAGATTCTTCTATACTACAGACATGAGTGGGAATGAATATTTTTCGACATCCCGAGGCGAGATCGGATATCCTAGCTTGCTCATGTTTTCTTTGTTTGTTTACTAAAAATGTATGACTTCCTGTGAGTTTATTTTGTAATATTATTAGTATTAGCAGGAAATGAAGAAGTATTCTGAGCACGGTTCCTGATTGCTCTGTTGGATTGTGTCAAACGTTCAATGACGGCAAAGTTATCACTGTTTTTACTCACTTTTACTCACAACGGTTTTTGAATGGCCGTGGATACGTTTATTCGCTCCGTCCAGCTCGGAATTAAAGTAACGTGAACACTGAACACCTGAAAACAGAGCGGATAAACGTAAACCCGTGGGAAGCTGTGGATGTGAAAAGCGCTAATCGTGCAAAAGCCCTTCTAATCGTGCAAATTTGTGGAAGCGGAGTTTAACATGGCGTACTGCACTAATGTGTTGCAGGAGGAGTAACGATAATAACAATACAAGGTAAAAGTGTGTCTCGGAGTGTCCATCGGATAATCTCGCGCACACGATCGCGGAGACTAGGTGGTGGTGGTGGTGGTGGTGGTGTGGTGGTGGTGACGACGTCGTCGTTTTGCGTTTGTCTGGGTTTGTTTCCCAGCGTGGATTGTCAACCGGGGTCAGCAACAATGCTTCTTTTCCACGTGCAGGACCCGGTGACACTTGGGGCAGGAGTGATAGACGTCTTTGAAGAACTTGAGGCAGAACGGCAGGAGGCAGCAGCCTAGCACTAACCTGCAATGCGGGAAATAAATAGTAAATAAAAATAAGTAAATAAATAAATACATTATTCATTCGCTATATCACGGGGAGTCTGTGTCTATCTCAGGCGTCTATGGGCATTAATGCAGGATACACCCTGGATGGAATGCCAACCCATCACACACACACACACACACACACATTCATACACTAGTAATTTTCCAAGGTGCCAATCAACCTACCGTGCATGTTTTTTGGACCGGGGGAGGAAACCGGAGAACCCGGAGAGAAAAACCCCCCTGAGGCACGGGGAGAACAGAGCAAACTCCACACACACACACATGGCCGAGACGGGAATCGAACCCGGACCCTGGAGGTGTGAGGCGAACGTGATAACCACTAAACCACCGTGTCCCCTTAAATAAATACATTAGTAAGTAAATAAATAAATAAATGCATTTATCATTCACACGGAGAAACTGATTTCTTTGAATGGTCTCAAAAAGACACTGTGTAAACATTATTTGTAAACAAATAACATTATTTGTATTATTTGTAAACAAATAATAATCAGTAAAATGTTTAACCTTATTATGTTTAATC
>JACRUU010000013.1:23409594-23417094 GCA_030449085.1 Kryptopterus vitreolus
GTGGCGCTTGATGAAAACAGGCAAAAAAAATGACATTCGACTCGTTACACTGTATATGCATATTTCACTGATCAGCTGGAGATGAATGAATGAATGAATGAGTTACATCAGAAAATGTGTACGTTAAAAAAATATGTCTATATAGAAAAACAAGCGTTTTTTTTCCTCCTCGATTTCCCGCGTACAGAATGTCGAGCCAAAAGGTAAAAAAAAAAAAAAACAAAAAACTCAACTCGGGCACGGCTTCGTCACGCGGGTCACGTGTTCACGCATACGGGATGTAAATATAAACGCTGTTTAAAAAAATAACATGTCATTCCCTTAAACTGCTCAAAAAAGAGAAAAGGGACGCGGTGGTTTAATGGTGAACACGTTTGCCTCACACCGCCAGGGTCCGGGTTCGATTCCCGTCTCGGCCATGTGTGTGTGGAGTTTGTCCATGTTCTCCCCGTGCCTCAGGGAGTTTTTCTCCGGGTTCTCCGGTTTCCTCCCGGTCCAAAAACATGCACGGTTGGTTGATTGGCACCTTGGAAAATTGTCCCTAGTGTATGAATGTGTGTGTGTGTGTGTGTGTGTGTGGGTGATGGGTTGGCATTCCATCCAGGGTGTATCCTGCCTTAATGCCCATAGACGCCTGAGATAGACACAGACTCCCCGTGACCCGAGGGAAGATCGGATAAAGCGCTAGAAGATGAATGAATGAATGCATGAATGACACCAAAGTGTGTGTGAGGGTTGTTTTTTTTTTGTTGTTTATTTTAGATAAACACCTAAAGATATCTCTCCATCAGCTTTGCCTCAAGAAGAAGTTTCTACAACAAAAAAAAAAAAAGGAAAAAAAGGAAAGAATGCATCCCGGTGAACGCCTGGGTTGAAATTCCGGCTCGCCGAGTCTCTCCTGAGACGCTGAGAGGGCTGGAATGTTGCTCGGCTGCATGTTGACTTCTTGAGAACATATCCGACATTCTGAAAGGGTGAAGGCGGAGAACGGTGTGGGCTTTTTAAAATTTTGTCTCGCGATGCTAATGGTGGCATCATGAACAGTTTTCCAAGGAGAAGGATTTGTAGAAACCAGTACATTATTCATTCATTCATTCGTTCATCTTCTAGCGCTTTATCCGATCTTCCCTCGGGTCACGGGGAGTCTGTGTCTATCTCAGGCGTCTATGGGCATTAAGGCAGGATACACCCTGGATGGAATGCCAACCCATCCAGGGCAAACACACACACCACACACACACACACACACACACACACACACACACACACACACACACACACACACATTCATACACTAGGGACAATTTTCCAAGGTGCCAATCAACCTTACCGTGCATGTTTTTGGACCTCGGGGGAGGAAACCCGGAGAAAAACCCCCTGAGGCACGGGGAGAACATGCACAAACTCCACACACACACATGGCCGAGACGGGAATCGAACCCGGACCCTGGCGGTGTGTGTGTGTGAGGCGAACGTGCTAACCACTAAACCACCGTGTCTCCTACAGTGCGTTACATTCCGCATTATAACACTGTTTTTTTTCCTCCTTTTTTCGCGGAAGGCAAAAAATCCAGTCTTTTCATTCGTCACAGAGACGCCACTTATTAGTTGATGAGCGAAATTACGCACACGAAACAATTAAAACATCATTTTAATTGGTTTTATGGCTGTAACCGGATCAACACTGGAGGGTGTGACGTGACGTGACGATGCTCTGGTCCGACTGCATACCTCGTACATTTATTCCGTCCTGTGACATCATGAAGAAAGCGTATTTACAGGCGTGTCACCCCGTTTTTTTCCCCCTCCGACACCCGGCGTTATTTCCGCAGATTATTTAACGATCGATCGCCGCGTGACGCTTCATGTTTAAGGCGTGAATCAGGGACGGCAGTCTCAGGCCTGAACTTCGGGTGTCGCCTTTATCTTTAATTCACGCGATTTTATAGTGTAGCTTTAAAAGTGAATTTTTTTTTTTTTTTTTTCTAAAATGTATAATTTGCAAAAAAATTATATCATATATATATATATATATATATATAATTTATTAATTTATTAATATATATTAATATATATTACTTGGATTATATTATATATTATATATATATATATATAATTATATATTAATTTATTACTTTATAATATATATTAATGTATTAATATTTAAGTAATAATTACAAATAAATAATAATAAAGACGGAAAATACGACAGAAAATTACAGCAAAAATCGCTTCATTCTCTCCGACTTCACATTTATAGCCCAAAATTTGAGGAAAGTTCATTTACGATTGTATCAGCGATTTTATTGCTTATATCTTTTTGCTTGATATTTTTACTGCTATCTTTAATTGTGCGAAAACAGGAATTCCCTTCATTCCCAAAAAAACTCCAGAAAAAATGTTCCGATACACGTTTTTTTTTTTTTGTTTTTGTTTGTATACAAACTAATAATATTTACAAACCCGAATTACTAAATATTCCTTATTTAATATTTAATGCGGTATGCAATAGGATGTTTGAACCAATAAATATGCACTAAAACGCTATTTAAGATCAGCGCAGTAAATATACATATACATGATATTATTATTATTATTATTATTATTACTATTGCACAGCTGCTCTCTATTGTTAAAAGCGCTATATCAATACATATATGTGCGTGAAGAGAAAGAGATGATATTATTATATTACAATTATAGAATAAATATGTTCTGTATGGTGTAAATACTTCCCGTGGATTTCATCATCATCTCGGAGACGATCCGATCTAATCCCGTCGTTCTTTTACGGTGAAGAAAATATATTTGAAAAAGGCTATAAATAAGGCGTAAACATCCGCCGTGCGGCTCCGGGGCCACATGACCAGGCGTGCCGGGACTTCTTTGTCCTGGATGTTCTTTGGATTAAAGGTCACGCCTGCGTTTAGACCACGGTACGCTTAAAACACGCCGAATAAATCCAATTTACGTATAAAGTTTTGGACATATTTCACGTATTTTTCCCATTTTTCTTCCAGCCTTTATTCGCAAGCATGTCGGGGAGAGCTTCATGAGAATCCATAATAATAATAATAATAATAATAATAATAATAATAATAATAATAATCCTGTTTTATCAGCATAAATCAAACCCTATTTAAAGTGCAGTAAATGACCCGGTCTGACTCACCTCACCTCACTGCTGCTGCTGCTGCTGCTGATGCTGACGGGCGACTAAACTCAGAGGCGTTTGTGCTTTTTCACCGCGTTCCCGTCACTCCACCCTCCTGTACCAGCACATGCTTTCATATGCGCATGAATATGCATCAGCATGAGTCAGGGAGTCGCGGCCTTCTTTCTTTCTTTCGTTCGTTCTTTCTTTCTTCTCGGAAAACCTGTTTTCGTGATTACAATGCGCCTGAACAGGTGCAGTAAGGCAAGGACGGTTTGCTTGTGTTTGTTTGTTTGTTTGTTTTTTGTGTTTGTTTTCTTACAGAGCTAAACACACGATCGGAAAATGATTCTAACGTTCATTCATTCATTTACCCGATTTTTCACTTTATCTGATCTTCCTTCCCTTCCCTCGGGTCACGGGGAGTCTGTGTCTATCTCAGGCGTCTATGGGCATTAAGGCAGGATACACACCTGGATGGAATGCCAACCCATCACACACACACACACACACACACACACACACACACATTCATACACTAGGGACAATTTTCCAAGGTGTGCCAATCAACCTACCGTGCATGTTTTTAGACCGGGGGGAAACCGGAGAACCTGGAGAAAAACCCCCTGAGACACGGGGAGAACATGCACAAACTCCACACACACATGGCCGAGACGGGAATCGAACCGTAATATGTATACACACATATATATATATATATATATATATATATATATATATATATATATATATACTAAGAAACTCTCCTCACACACCTCACGAGCCGCTGCGATTGGCTTTTTTCTCGAGCATGTTAATATAAATCTTTCATTTCTGTTACGGCGAATCGACCAATCAGGATGCAGGATGTGACGTGGGCGGTGTCAGTGTGTCACGTCACAACAATTCAATCTGCATTTGTTATTTAACAAACAATAACAAAAAAAAGCATTTTAAAATATTTGTATGCATGATAAAAAGTTGATCACAGGAGGTGCTTTTACACACACACACACACATATATATATATACACACACACACACACACACACACATATATATATATATATATATATACACACACACACACACACAGTCCACATTTGCTATTGTTTTCTCCAAAGTATGTTTTTACTAAGAAATTTGACAAACATGGGGTTGACAGAACAATCATATACCCTGCAACACACACACACCGACACACACACACCCACACACACACACACACACACACACACACACCACCCTGATGTACCATTCTAGTTTAATAACATAGAAGTCACCTTTCTCAAAGCAGCTGTACAATAATAAACCACACACAGAAACAAACGTGGGGTTTAGCGGTTAGCACGTTCGCCTCACACCGCCAGGGTCCGGGTTCGATTCCCGTCTCGGTCATGTGTGTGTGGAGTTTGTGCATGTTCTCCCCGTGCCTCAGGGGGTTTTTCTCCGGGTTCTCCGGTTTCCTCCCCCGGTCCAAAAAACATGCACGGTAGGTTGATTGGCACCTTGGAAAATTATCCCTAGTGTATGAATGTGTGTGTGAGTGTGTGTGCCCTGCGATGGGTTGGCATTCCATCCAGTGTGTATCCTGCATTAATGCCCCTATGAAAAGAAAACCAAAGAAAAAAGGAACTCAGACTGATAGAAGGGTCTTTATCCGCTCTGTGACGGGTTGCCAGGTAATGAAAAAGAATGCGCACAGCATTGTTGTGTTACTTAAGTAAGCTACTTGCCTAAAGGTAGGAGGAAGTGTTTCTTTCCGTTTCGGAAATATTAGCCTTAAAGCTAAAAGTCTGTTTCTCTGACTGAAACATTCAATTCCACACTTTAGGTCTCCATCTGAGAATAAATTCAACTTAATGTACACAATAAACGTGTGTGGGGCACGGTGGTTTAGTGGTTAGCACGTTCGCCTCACACCTCCAGGGTCCGGGTTCGAGTCCCGTCTCGGCCATGTGTGTGTGGAATTTGTGCATGTTCTCCCCGTGCCTCAGGGGGTTTTTCTCCGGGTTCTCCGGTTTCCTCCCCCGGTCCAAAAACATGCACGGTAGGTTGATTGGCACCTTGGAAAATTGTCCCTAGTGTATGAATGTGTGTGTATGTGTGTGTGTGTGTCCTGTGATGGGTTGGCATTCCATCCAGGGTGTATCCTGCCTTAATGCCCATAGACGCCTGAGATAGACACAGACTCCCCGTGACCCGAGGGAAGATCGGATAAAGCGCTAGAAGATGAATGAATGTACACAATAAACATAAACACAGTTGAGGGGATTTATTTATTTATTTAATATATGGATTCCTGGACAGTGAGGAGGAAGAAGTGTTATTATGGGGTGTTGTTGGAAATGATCGGGGTCTTCGGTGGTGGTTTTGAAGATGCCGGTGTTGTTGTTGTTGTTGTTGTTGTCGGGACGTCCAGGGGAAGTTCATTCCACCACCTACGGTACCAGAACAGAGAAGAAGAGCCTTGAGCTGATCTTTAGCTCTTCCCCTGAGAGAAGGTGGAAGCAGGCGAGCGGTGCGAGACGCTCTCAGGCAGCGAGAGGTGCGCTACGGGAGCTATGAAGGTGCAGATCCATGTTTGGCGCTTATAGACGAGCGTCAGTGTTTTGAATGTTACAGCTACAGCAGGTCTGGCCAACCCGTGGCTCCCGAGCCTCTGCGGCTCTTTAACTAGTTTCATGCAGGCTCTTTAGGAGCTTTCACATAACATGCGTCAATGGGAATGGGATGATGTTCATGTGTACCCGTGTGTATGATGTGGCTCTTAGCCTCCTACTAGTTGGCCACCCCTGAGCTACAGGAAGGCAGTGGAGCAGTGTGTGTGTGTGTGTGGGGGGGGGGGGGGGGGGGGGAGGATATAGGCAGGTTGATAAGGGGGGGGGGGGGGAAATCAGCAGGTTGAACACACATAGGTTGAATCATTGAATCACATTTTGAATCAGATTTTCTCGAGAATCATTGAACGTTGAACGAATCATTGAATCATTGAATCATTGAATCATTGAATCATTGAATCATTGAATCATTGAACACAGGTTGAATCATTGAATCACATTTTGAATTTAGACAGGTTGAACGCAGATCGAATCATTGAATCATTGAATCATTGAATCATTGAATCATTGAATCATTGAATCATTGAATCACTGAATCATTGAATCATTGAAATAACGTTTTGAATTAATGCAGGTTGAACACAGGTTGAATCATTGAATCATTGAATCACTGAATCATTGAATTATTGAAATCAACGTTTTGAATTTATGCAGGTTGAACACAGGTTGAATCATTGAATCACATTTTGAATTTAGACAGGTTGAACGCAGATCGAATCATTGAATCATTGAATCATTGAATCATTGAATCATTGAATCACTGAATCATTGAATTATTGAAATAACGTTTTGAATTTAATGCAGGTTGAACACAGGTTGAATCATTGAATCATTGAATCATTAAATCATTGAATCATTGAATCATTGAATCATTGAATCATAACGTTTTGACATTTATTTATGGCAGGTTGAACACAGGTTGAATCATTGAATCATTGAATCACTGAATCATTGAATCATTGAAATAACGTTTTGAATTAATGCAGGTTGAACGCAGGTTGAATCATTGAATCATTGAATCATTGAATCATTAAATCATTGAATCATTGAATTAAGTTTTACATTTAGGCAGGTTGAACACAGGTTGAATCATTGAATCATTGAATCATGAATCATGAATCATTGAATCATTGAATTTGAATTGAAATAACGTTTTGAATTAATGCAGGTTGAACACAGGTTGAATCATTGAATCATTGAATCATTGAATCATTGAATCATTGAATCATTGAATCAGTTTTGAATTTAGGCAGGTTGAACACCTAAATTCAGGGTGTAGCTCAGTAGTCTAAGGCACTGGGCTGCTGATCGGAAGAATCCGGGTTCGAGCCCCGGTATGGCCAAGCTGCCGCCCTTGGGTCCTTGGGGGGGGGGGGGGGGGGGGGGGGGGGGGGGGGAGGATATAGGCAGGTTGAACACAGGTTGAATCATTGAATCACATTTTGAATTTAGACAGGTTGAACGCAGATCGAATCATTGAATCATTGAATCATTGAATCATTGAATCATTGAATCATTGAATCATTGAATCATTGAATCACTGAATCATTGAATCATTGAAATAACGTTTTGAATTAATGCAGGTTGAACACAGGTTGAATCATTGAATCATTGAATCATTGAATCATTAAATCATTGAATCATTGAATCAAGTTTTACATTTAGGCAGGTTGAACACAGGTTGAATCATTGAATCACATTTTGAATTTAGACAGGTTGAACGCA
>JACRUU010000013.1:23424594-23427094 GCA_030449085.1 Kryptopterus vitreolus
ATCGTTAAATGTAAACAAACAGTATATTATTGTATTATCGTTAAAGGTAAACAAACAGTATATTATTGTATTATCGTTAAATGTAAACAAACAGTATATTATTGTATTATCGTTAAATGTAAACAAACAGTATATTATTGTATTATCGTTAAAGTTAAAAACAGTATATTATTGCATTATCGTTAAAGTTAAACAAACAGTATATTATTGTATTATCGTTAAAGGTAAACAAACAGTATATTACAGTATTATCGTTAAAGGTAAACAAACAGTATATTATTGTATTATCGTTAAAGTTAAATAAACAGTATATTATTGTATTATCGTTAAAGTTAAAAACAGTATATTATTGTATTATCGTTAAAGGTAAACAAACAGTATATTATTGTATTATCGTTAAATGTAAACAAACAGTATATTATTGTATTATCATTAAAGTTAAAAACAGTATATTATTGTATTATTGTTAAAGTTAAACCCTATTATCGTTAAAGGCAAACAAACAGTATATTATTGTATTATTGTTAAAGTTAAACAAACAGTATATTATTGTATTATCGTTAAATGTAAACAAACAGTATATTATTGTATTATCGTTAAAGTTAAATCGTTACAGTAAACAAACAGTATATTATTGTATTATCGTTAAAGTTAAACAAACAGTATATTATTGTATTATCGTTAAAGTGTAAACAAACAGTATATTATTGTATTATCGTTAAAGTTAAACAAACAGTATATTATTGTATTATCGTTAAAGGTTAAACAAACAGTATATTATTGTATTATTGTTAAAGTTAAACAAACAGTATATTATTGTATTATCGTTAAATGTAAACAAACAGTATATTACAGTATTATCGTTAAAGGTAAACAAACAGTATATTATTGTATTATTGTTAAAGTTAAACATTAAATGTAAACAAACAGTATATTATTGTATTATTGTTAAAGTTAAACAGTATATCGTTAATGTAAACAAACAGTATATTATTGTATTATCGTTAAAGTTAAACAAACAGTATATTATTGTATTATCGTTAAATGTAAACAAACAGTATATTATTGTATTATCGTTAAAGTGGTAAACAAACAGTATATTATTGTATTATCGTTAAATGTAAACAAACAGTATATTATTGTATTATCGTTAAATGTAAACAAACAGTATATTATTGTATTATCGTTAAAGGTAAACAAACAGTATATTATTGTATTATCGTTAAATGTAAACAAACAGTATATTATTGTATTATCGTTAAATGTAAACAAACAGTATATTATTGTATTATTGTTAAAGTTAAACAAACAGTATATTATTGTATTATTGTTAAATGTAAACAAACAGTATATTACAGTATTATCGTTAAATGTAAACAAACAGTATATTATTGTATTATCGTTAAAGTAAACAAACAGTATATTATTGTATTATCATTAAAGTTAAAAACAGTATATTACCCTATTATCGTTAAAGGCAAACAAACAGTATATTATTGTATTATCATTAAATGTAAACAAACAGTATATTATTGTATTATCATTAAATGTAAACAAACAGTATATTATTGTATTATCGTTAAAGGTAAACAAACAGTATATTATTGTATTATCGTTAAATGTAAACAAACAGTATATTATTGTATTATCGTTAAAGTTAAACAAACAGTATATTATTGTATTATCGTTAAAGTTAAACAAACAGTATATTATTGTATTATCGTTAAATGTTAAACAAACAGTATATTATTGTATTATCGTTAAAGGTAAACAAACAGTATATTATTGTATTATCGTTAAATTAAACAAACAGTATATTATTGTATTATCGTTAAATGTAAACAAACAGTATATTATTGTATTATCGTTAAATGTAAACAAACAGTATATTATTGTATTATCGTTAAATGTAAACAAACAGTATATTACCCTATTATCGTTAAAGGTAAACAAACAGTATATTATTGTATTATCATTAAAGTTAAACAAACAGTATATTACAAGTTGTATTATCGTTAAATGTAAACAAACAGTATATTACAGTATTATCGTTAAATGTAAACAAACAGTATATTATTGTATTATCGTTAAAGTTAAACAAACAGTATATTATTGTATTATCGTTAAATGTAAACAAACAGTATATTATTGTATTATCGTTAAATGTAAACAAACAGTATATTATTGTATTATCGTTAAAGTTAAACAAACAGTATATTATTGTATTATCGTTAAAGTTAAACAAACAGTATATTATTGTATTATCGTTAAAGTTAAACAAACAGTATATTATTGTATTATCGTTAAAGTTAAACAAACAGTATATTATTGTATTATCGTTAAAGTTAAACAAACAGTATATTATTGTATTATCGTTAAATGTAAACAAACAGTATATTATTGTATTATCGTTAAAGGTAAACAAACAGTATATTACCCTATTATCGTTAAAGGTAAACAAACAGTATATTATTGTATTATCGTTAAATGTAAACAAACA
>JACRUU010000013.1:23432334-23447334 GCA_030449085.1 Kryptopterus vitreolus
GAGAGAGAGAGAGAGAGGAGAGATGACGTATGTAAATACGGCCGCCATGTTGGTCAGGTTTAAATAAACTACATTTCCCATGCGCTGTAGTCCTCTCACTCTCTCACTTCCGTGTTTCTTCTTCGTGTCCTGTCACGAGACCGAGTGTGTGATAGTTAGTCATGGGGGACGCAGCGGTCCTGCTTCAGCTCTAACACATTTATTTATAAACAAACAAACAAACAAACAAATTGTAGACAATAAAGTTTATTTTTATAGAGTGAAAGTAAAGCAGCAGCTGCAGACATGGCGAACAACATCGCGAAGAAGGTGTCGTGGTCCGGGGAAGGAACGCCGCTTCTGAACGGGGCTGAGGAAAGAGGGTACAGCGGGCAGGTTAGTAAACAACAACAACAACAACAACATATAACAATAACAAGTGTTGCTACAAAAAACATTAACAATAATAATATAATCCTGACATTCAGTTGCCTATCAGTATTTCATCAGGATGATGGATAAATAAGTAGTGTCGGGGTTTTATGCATAGAGAGAGGGATGGAGAGGGGGATAGAGAGATTGATGGTTTGAGGGATGGAGAGAGGGATAGAGCGATTGATGGAGAGTGTGATGGAGAGAGGGATAGAGAGATTGATGGAGAGTGTGATGGTGATGGAGAGAGGGATAGAGAGATTGATGGTTTGAGGGATGGAGAGAGGGATGGAGAGTGTGATGGAGAGAGGGATAGAGAGATTGATGGTTTGAGGGATGGCGCGCGGGCGGGCTGGACGCGGGATTGCTGCGTTGTGTGCTGGCGAGGGGATAGCGAGCTGGACTGGTTTGCGGCTTCATCGCTGGAGCTGGCGCTTGCTGGCTCGTGTTCATGGCGCTCGCGGGCTCGAGACTTTGCTTGGTTTGCGGGCTGGCGCGCGGGCTGAGCCGCTTGGCTGGCGCGTGTGCTGGCGCGCGGGCTCCCGCCCTTTGTGGTGCGCGCTGTGCTCGGCGCGCTTTCCTGGCGCGCGGGACGCTGCGCTTGATGGCGAGAGGGCATCGCGCTTGCTGGCTCTTGTGCTGGCGCGCGGGCTCCGCGCTTGCTGGCGCGTGTGTTGGCCGGCCATGGCTCGCGCGCGCTCGGGCTCTGTTGCGCTCGTGCGCTGGGCTGGCTGCTGCTCGCTTGCTGGCTCGATGTGCTGGCTCGCGGGCTCGAGGCGCTTGTCTGGTGTGCGGGGCTGGCGCGCATTGCTGGCTCTTGTGCTGCGCGCGTCCTCCGCGCGCTTGCGGTGGTTTGCGGGCTTGCGCGCGGGCTCGCGGGCTTGCTGCGCGGTTGCTGGCGAGGGCTCGGCGATTTCTGTTTGCGGGCTGGCGCGCGGTCTGCGCGCTTTGCTGGCTGTGTGCGCTGGCGCGCGGGCTCGCGCGCTTGCTGGTTTGTGCTGGGCTGGCTCGCTTGCTGCGCGTTGCGGCGTGATGGAGAGCGGCGCGTAGATAGACTTGCTGTTTGCGGGATGGAGCGGAGGTTGATGGAGAGTTTGCGTGATGGATTCCCACACCCACAACCCCCCCTCCCTCCCTCTTTGCTCCACTCCCATAACCACATATGCTTAAGAGACTGAAGCGCATGAGATCAAACCCCCGGATAAAAAAAAAAAACTCTTCCGTCATGTGCGTTCTTTGTTTTGCAATCCAGGAATCCCTCGCTTCCTGTTTACAGGCTGGACATTTTTTTAGTGTATTTATTTTTTGCAGAAGTAGCTGGGGTCGCGATCAGAAAGCACCGTCTGAATCGCTGCCCTTTTTTTTGTTTTTGTTTGTTTTTTGTGTTCTAGGCCCCCGGAAGCAGCAGCAGCATGTTTCACATCACATCGGCAGGATGAGCACCGTGGATCTGGAGGAGGAAACCACAAAGAACGAAGAGGTGGAAACCTGCTGATCTTTATTTATTTGTTGTTTGTTGTTTGTTTGTCACATTTCATGAGTTCAAATCCCGGCCTCCTGGTCTCCACGTTTGGGGGGGGGGCAACGTTTGGTGCGCGTGATTGCTCGCGGCCCCTGACGCTCCTATAGAATTCCTTCTAAATCCGCTACCTTGAGTTCAAATCCCCAGGCTGCACAAATGTACCACTCCTGGGCCCCTGGAGCGAGGCCCTAATAATCCCAGGATCTGAAGGTCATAAGTTCACGTCCCATAAACACTGATCTGCTGCCACCACCCCCCCCCCCCCCCCCCCCAGTCTCTGTCGCTCCATTATAGCTGATCAGTTGTATGAATGTGAAATGGGAGGTTAGTGGATTGGATCTGAAGGTCATGAGTTCAAATCCCAGGCACACCAAACTGCCACACCTGGGACCCCCAGAGCAAGTCCCCGAGCTGCTCTCCAGTCGCATGAATGGGGCGATGTTGGAGTTTGGTTGGTTATGGGATCGGACTGCGGATCTGAAGGTCATGAGTTTAAATCCCAGCCACACCAAACTGATACTCCTGGACCCCCTGAGCAAGTCCCCGAGTGCCCCCAATGTTGGAGTTCGGTTGGTTACGGGATCGGACTGCGGATTTGAAGGTCATGAGTTTTTAAATCCCAGCCACACCAAACTGATACTCTTGGACCCCCTGAGCAAGTCCCCGAGCCCCGAGTCCCCTGCTTCTGGAGTTTGGTTGGTTACGGGATCGGACTGCGGATCTGAAGGTCATGAGTTTAAATCCCAGCCACACCAGTCGCTCTTTTGTTTCAGTTGTTTTCTAAACGGATTTTCGGATCTAGGTCACAGTCCAGACGATAATCTAAAGCGTCTTATCCAAAATATTTCTCACCGGGGATAAACAGCTCACAGACGTCCACGCCGGGGGGGAATCTGATTCAGCGCTCCAGTTTTAGAGACGCTTCCTAAAACGCTCTATTTCGGGTTTCTAAGCCTGTTTGGGTCTGAGTCAGCTCCAGAATTCTGTTTAATTGTTGTTTTTAACCACATATAATTATCATCTATATATATATATATATATATATATATATATATATTCATTCATTCATCTTCTATACCGCTATATCCGATATTCCCTCGGGTCACGTGGGAGTCTGTGTCTATCTCAGGCGTCTATGGGCATTAAGGCAGGATACACCCTGGATGGAAATGCCAACCATCACAGGACACACACACACACACACATTCATACACTAGGGACAATTTTTCCAAGGTGCCAATCAACCTACCGTGCATGTTTTTGGACCGGGGGAAACCGGAGAACCCGGAGAAAAACCCCCTGAGACACGGGGAGAACATGCACAAACACTCCACACACACATGGCCGAGACGGGAATCGAACCCGGATCCTGGCGGTGTGAGGTGAACGTGCTAACCACTAAACCACCGTGTCCCTTATATATATATATATATATATATATATATATATATATATATATATATATATATAAAAAAAATATATATATATATAATATATATATATATATATATATATAAATGTGTGTATATATATAAAATACACACATTTTTATATCACTGATGCTTTTTTTTTTAGAGACTACAACCAAATGGGTCTAAAGGGTGCCAATAATTTAGCAACAAGTGCATTTTTTTTGATTTGTTTGTTTTTTTTTTTTTTTTACATTTTATTTATTTATTTTTTTAAACATTTTTTTGCTTTTTTTGTATGGGGGGAAAAAGGTTACGCAGTGTGTTGTGCAAAATTATTAGCACCCTTCTGGAAAATGGCGGTAAAAAAATTAATTACCGTAAATTCTGGACTATAAGCCGCTACTTTTTTCCTAGGTTTTGAACCATGCGGCTAATAATAAGGTGCGGCTATTCTGCAGATTTTTTCCCGACCGCTAGGGGCTCTAACCGGAATTAGAATCAAAACTAACACAAAATAAATGCAAAGAAGAAGAATGCGCTAGTTCCTCTTTAGCAGATATAAGTGGGTAGAAGCGGATAGAAGGAGGACAAACTCTATCTTTACAAGGTTAAGGTGACGTGATTTCACACACAGGAGAAATGAAGATAAATACTGTAAATAGCGCTTATTTTCTCTTGGTTCTGTCCCGTTTTAATCAGCAAAGTTGCTGCTCGGTGCTCTCTCTCTCTCTCCCTGCTCTTTTCCACACACACACACACACACACGCAACACACACACACACACACACACACACCCACACACACACACACACCACACACACCACACACCACACACAGCCTCAGCGGTTCTTGATTTTCCCTCTCCCGATATAAGCCCGGTTCACTCTACAATCCCCGTCCGGGCTCGTAGCACATACCTAGTGTCGCCGGACACGGACGCTCGATATATGTTTATGCCTAACCTTTGTCTGTTCCCGATTCCCGGACTTCCAAGTCCGCCACCGCTCCTGCTCTCCGGTACTCCCGGTACCACGGCGCGCAGAGCGCAAGGCTCCCTAGCCTGTCTGGCCGCTCCGTATGAGCGGCGTCTCCTGAGTTCTTTATTCTAATAAATCCTGTTTTGTATGAATTCCGGATCTCCGCGTCTCTGTGCAGCGTCCACCGTTACACCGTGTTAAAATACAGGTTAGGAAAGGATCTATTTAGGTACATACATGTACATTTACAATTCAAAAGCGGATGCGGCTTGTATGCAGGTGCGGCTTATTTATGATTTTTTGTGTTTTTTTTTTTTAAATAGAGCGGATGCGGCTTATATGCAGGTGCGCTTTATAGTCCAGAATTTACGGTACTCACTCATCATTTTATATACATATATATATATATATATATATTATATATATATATATATATATATATATATAATAATAAGATAATCTTTTATATTATACCACAAACATTTTGCCATGCCTAACATTAACACTTACATGCAGGGTGCCAATACTTTTAAACCCAGCGCCTATACCGTAAAATCGTATCACATTAAAATAAAGCCATGCAGACGATTCTGATTCCCACCCTCACCTCTTCTTTCTGTGTTGTGTGCATAATTATTGGCGCCTCTATTGGGAAAGAGGGGAAGGTGCCAATAGTTTTGCACATAGGTGGCGATTAGCGCGCTGGACGTCACTTATGCACGGACGCTTTACCGGTGTATTGAACGTGTTTAATGTCTAGGCCACATCTAATTGTATCGTGTGTGTGTGTGTGTGTGTGTGTGTTTTCCTTCCCTCCTTAATGTAGGACTCTGTGAGGCATCGCCCGAGTGAGATTCCACACAACGAGAAGCTGCTGTCGCTCAAATATGAGGTAATGTCGTGCATTAACGAGTGGTGTCATTTTTATCTAATTATTGTTACATTTAATCACTCGCTAACAAATCGTCAAAACATTTAATAAACATTTAATAAGCATAAAATACGGCCATCCCGACTCCACTGGTGTTGTTTACTTAACATACGTGTGTTTTAGAGTCTGGATTATGACAACAGCGAGAATCAGTTGTTTCTGGAGGAGGAGCGGCGCATGAGTCACATGGTCAGGGGCAAAGCATACACACCGACCACCATTTATACAGCATTCCATTGTTTGGTGCATATTTGTCTGATCTGTGTGTGTGTGTGTGTGTGTGTGTGTGTTCAGAGCTTTAGATGTCTGGAAATCAGTCGCTGGTTCATCTGCGGCCTCATCGGCCTCCTGACCGGACTCATCGCCTGCTTCATCGACGTGGTGGTGGAGAAACTGGCCGGGAAAAAATACGAAGCCATTAAGTTTTGTATCCTTAATTCACGCAACACGACGCTAAAGAAATCGTATAAAAAAAAGTACTACAGTGTTCTTAAATGCTGCAACATGCATTTAATACCCAGATAAATACGTGTGAATTAAAGCGGCCGTATGCAACTTTTTACTTACCTTTTTTTAAGCTATCGTATAATAATACGTACTACAGTGTTCTTAAATGCTGCAACATGCTTTTAATACCCGGATAAATACGTGTCAATTAAAGCGGCCGTATGCAACTTTTTACTTACCTTTTTTAAGCTATTGTATAATAATACGTACTACAGTGTTCTTAAATGCTGCAACATGCATTTAATACCCGAATAAATATGTCTGAATTAAAGCGGCCGTATGCAACTTTTTACTTACCTTTTTTTTAAGCTATCGTATAATAATAAATACGCAATTAAAGCGGCCGTATGCAACTACACCTTTTTTAAGTGTTCTTAAGTGTTCTTATGCTGCAACATGCATTTACCCGGATAATACCAATTAAAGCGGATAAATACTTACCTTTTTTAAGTGTATAATAATACAATTAAAGCGGCCGTATGCAACTTTTTACTTACCTTTTTTAAGCTATTGTATAATAATACGTACTACAGTGTTCTTAAATGCTGCAACATGCATTTAATACCCGAATAAATATGTCTGAATTAAAGCGGCCGTATGCAACTTTTTACTTACCTTTTTTTTAAGCTATCGTATAATAAAGCGTATTACAGTGTTCTTAAATGCTGCAACATGCATTTAATACCCAGATAAATACGTGTGAATTAAAGCGGTCATATGCAACTTTTTACTTACCTTTTTTTAAGCTATTGTATAATAAAACGTATTACAGTGTTCTTAAATGCTGCAACATGCATTAAATACCCGGATAAATACATGTCAATTAAAGCGGCCATATGCAACTTTTTACTTACCTTTTTTTAAGCTATTGTATAATAAAACGTATTACAGTGTTCTTAAATGCTGCAACATGCATTAAATACCCGGATAAATACGTGTCAATTAAAGCGGCCATATGCAACTTTTTACTTACCTTTTTTAAGCTAGTTTTTTCATTGGTGTACACGGTGAGTTTCTTCCTGTAAACAAATTATTTACTGTACTGTAAATAGGTAATTTTTGAAAGTTGCATACTGCCACTTTAATGCTGTGATTCGCATTAAAAAAACAAGCAATTCTCTCCAGTAAAATTAGTGCTATCAGTAACAATTGTTTGTTTTTTTTATTGATTCATTTATTAACTTTCTGAAATTAATAAAATGCTTGAATTTAAAAACTAAAATGATGTATATTATATTACACCTTGCATTTCTACGGAATTTGTAAAATTGCTACAAAGCGTTTTGGAGTTGCGAACATGGACGACGTCTTTAACAAAGCAGACATTGATAAATTTGCGGAGGACGGAGGTTTGTCTGTGTCGCTGCTCCTGTGGGCCATCCTGAACGCAGCCTTCGTCATGGTGGGAGCCATCTTTGTCGCCTTCTTTGAGGTTAGTTTTAATGATTCATAATAATAATCTTCAAATTAATTTTTTTTTTTTTTTTATCACTCGGTAATTCTTTCAAATTGATAGTATTTTTTTTATTGTCTATAATTTATTATAAGAATAATTATTATTATTATTATTATTATTATTATTATTTGTCATAGTAGTAGTAACTTTTTTTTTTTTACTTTTAATCTTATAATATTAATTATTATTTACTTATTATTTGGTGGATGAGGCGACACCAATGTAATGAATGTAATGAATTATATTATTATTATTATTATTATTATTATTATTATTATTATTTATATCCTTTTTTTTAGTACTTTTAAATATTTTAATTAATTTGTTTATTTTTGTTTATCTTTATTTTCAATAATTTGGTACTGATGCTATTTACTTTTTTGTTAAAAATCTTTCTTTTTTGCATTATATATATATATATATATATATATATAAATTTTAATTAATAATTAATTGAAATTAATTAATTAATTTATTTGTTTATTTATTTATTTATTTATTTATTTATTTATTTATTTATTTATTTTGTTAGTTTGTGAAACACTGTCTTCCTTTCTTTCTTTATATTCATTTCAGTTATTTTATTAGAATTATTTATAATTTCATTTTCTTTGCAAAGCATTAAGTTCAACAATATTTGTCTAATATTTGTCAATATTTATTGACAAATGTATTGACAAATATATATATATGTGTGTGTGTGTGTGTGTGTGTGTGTGTGTGTGTTTTTAGCCCATCGCTGCAGGAAGCGGGATTCCACAGATCAAGTGTTACCTAAATGGAGTGAAGATCCCACGAGTGGTCCGACTTAAGGTGATCTCTAGCTGTAATTACAGTCACTCACATCCAGAATTATTGGCACCCGTCCCAAAAAAAATGCACTTTTAACACACATTGGTTTCTGCGTAGAGTAAATATATAATAAACAGCACATTCAGGTGTCCCGATTCCTCTTGTACCGTTATTTTATAATCCCGTGCTCCTGAAGGGAGCCACTGCGTGCATATTTAATAATATATAATACATAATAATAATAATACATATACCGAGAACAATGTCTTTTTCATTATTTTTATGCAAAATAATAGAAATCAATGATTATGAGAATTATACGGATTTTTTGACATTTTTTAATTAAAAAAACAATAATTCAGTCGAATAAACATTGGTTGTTAGGAGGGGAAAAAACTACATTTATTTCATGTATATTGAGGTGTGCCAATACTTTTGGACATATATATAATGAGGCCCAAAAAAAAGTGCATAAATATGATTATTCTTGGAACCAGGAAGTGGGAAAAAAAAGATGTCAATCTGAATGTCTGATGTTGTATTGTGTGTGTGTGTGTGTGTGTGTGTGTGTGTGTGTGTGTGTGTGTGTGTGTGTGTGTGTGTGTGTGTGGCAGACGCTGCTGGTGAAAGTGTGCGGTGTGATCTGCTCAGTTGCTGGCGGTCTCGCTGTGGGGAAGGTGAGAGAGGAGAGCAGGTCACGCTTCCTCTGAAAATCACAATATCACGTTGTCTGCATGGATTCACGTGATTTAAAAACAAACAAATAAACAAACAAACAAAACAAACACAGACAAATAAAAACAAACAAATAAATTCGTTTACTAATTAGCTATCAAAATGTTGTCCCGGGCCGCCACCGCCTTCTCTGTCTCATGATGCCGAGTCAATTCAGAGTCAATTCCGAGTCGATTCAGAATCGATTCCGAGTCGATTCTGAGTCAATTCCGAGTAGTCGATCCCGAGTAAATCCTTAGTCGTTCCTGAGTGGATCCCTAGTCGATTCCGAGTCGATTCCGAATCGATTCCGAGTCGATACTGAGTCAATTCCAAGTCAATTCCGAGTAGTCGATCCCGTGTAAATCCTTAGTCGTTCCTGGGTGGATTCCGAGTCGATTCCGAGTCGATTCCGAGTCGATTCCGAGTCGATTCCGAGTCGATTGGACCAGTTTCATGGGAAAATCTCGTTATAAAAAGTCTTAATATATGTACGTGACTCCGGATAACGATGGTGATTCCCAACAGGAAGGTCCCATGATTCACTCGGGAGCCGTCGTGGCAGCCGGGGTGTCGCAGGGGCGGAGCACGTCCCTCAAAAAAGACTTCAAGGTAAAAACAAATCTCTTTGATCAGGGTGCGATGTTCAGGCTCCTTTCGTTGTGGTAATCCTTTCACCCAATCCGTGCGCAGATCTTCGAGTATTTCCGCAGGGACACGGAGAAAAGGGATTTCGTCTCGGCCGGAGCCGCTGCCGGAGTTTCCGCCGCTTTCGGAGCGCCTGTCGGTGAGATGTTTGTTTTTTTCGCTTACGAGAATCGGATTATTCTGTACGTCACGTGATCGCGTAAACCTCAGCCGATTGGCCGATTCCTATCCCATTGCTTAACGTATGTAAATTGTTTATTATAAAAAGAGGAAGACGAACCAAATTTTCCATTCCGGCACAATTATTGGCGCCCTAAAGGAACCGCATTACTGGAAAAAACATCCGTGTTTTTTTCCCGCACGTAGCCATGTGATTTTTTTTTAACAATTTTTGTGGGCGGGGCTAAATATAACCCTGGAATTTTTCTTTCCTTACGGCTCATACAGACCAGGAAATCAAGGATATTTATAAACCTTGTTTTTTGTTTTTCACGTCAGGAGGATTTTTTTTTCGCTCGATTCCAGGAAGTCGGCGTAAACCTGACCGAGCAGGTTCTCTTTCATCTTTAACAACCTCTATCATATCGCTCTCAGAAGACACATTAATAATAGTATTATTATACTATGCTATACTATATGCATATGCAACGTTAGATCAATGTTACAGCGGGGTTTTGGTTTGTTGAACGTCTGAAACCCGAACAATTTCCATACGACTGATGAAACCCCGCCCCCTCTCGGAAACGAGCTCTTCGGATTCGTCAGAGCGCCGCCGTGCCATGTTTCCAGAGTGTAATAACTACGGAAGCCTGCTGTGCCAAATCGAGGTGGCAAAATGTTTTTGTTTTCTTCTTTCAAAATAAACCATAAACTCGAATTAATCAGTAATGACGATTATAATCTCCCAGCGCTAATTTATTTATTTACTTACTTACTTACCTACCTATTTATTTATTTACTTACTTACTTACTTACTTACCTATTTATTTATTTATTTATTTATTTATTTATTTACTTACTTACTTACTTACTTACCTACCTATTTATTTATTTATTTATTTACTTACTTACTTACCTACCTATTTATTTATTTATTTACTTACTTACTTACCTACCTATTTATTTATTTATTTACTTACTTACTTACCTACCTATTTATTTATTTATTTACTTACTTACTTACCTACCTATTTATTTATTTACTTACTTACTTACTTACCTACCTATTATTTATTTATTTATTTACTTACTTACTTACTTACTACCTATTTATTTATTTATTTACTTACTTACTTACTACCTACCTTATTATTTATTTATTACTTACTTACCCTTACCTACCTTTATTTATTTATTTATTACTATTTATTTACTTACTTACTTACTTACCTACCTATTTATTTATTTACTTACTTACTTACTTACTTACCTACCTATTTATTTATTTATTTATTTATTTACTACTTACTTACCTACCTATTTATTTATTTATTTATTTATTTATTTACTTACTTACTTACTTACCTACCTATTTATTTATTTATTTATTTATTTATTTACTTACCTACTTACTTTACTTACTTACTTACTTACTTACTTACTACCTATTTATTTATTTACTTACTTACTTACTTACTTACTTACTTACCTACCTATTTATTTATTTATTTACTTACTTACCTACCTATTTATTTATTTACTTACTTACTTACTTACCTACCTATTTATTTATTTATTTACTTACTTACTTACCTTACCTTTATTTATTTATTACTATTTACCTTTTTATTTATTTATTTACTTACTTACTTACCTATTTATTTATTTATTTATTTATTTACTTACTTACTTACTTACCTATTTATTTATTTGGCTTTATCACACCTTTATTTCTCACAATTCCAACTTTCTTCTTCGCAAATCCGAATTTATTCATTTATTTTCATTTATTTATTTATTTTTTCCCCCTTTCAATTCTGAATTTCCGACTTTTCCACTAAATTTTTTTCCCCTTTCACGATTCCGATATTTATCTATCGTGCGGAAACTAAAGCGGGAGTTTTGTAGCACAGTGATTAAGCCTTTAGTCTAAGGAGCGATAGATCACAGGTTCAAATCCCACCACCACCACCACCACCAAGCTGCCACTAGGGGGCCCTTGAGCAAGGCTCTTTACCGTCGTTTGCTCGGTTGTAAGCTGCACCGGATAAGGCCGTCTTCCAAATGCTGTGAATGTATTAAGGCAGAATTTTCCGGGTCGGAATTGCAAGAAATGGAATTTTATTATTAAATTATAAAGTCCTCATAAAACTTCAGACAATGTTCATCGTTAAAAACTTGTCTATATGAAGTTTAATACCGAAATGGTTATTAGTTTATAGAAGTGTGATTGTAGAACGCGTGTTCTCTCGTCCCTCATGTTCGCTGTTCCTACAGGCGGAGTTCTTTTCAGTTTAGAAGAAGGAGCGTCTTTCTGGAATCAGATGCTCACCTGGAGGATTGTGAGTTTCCCGGATCCTTGTATTTATGTCCTCTTATGCCGTCCTCACCAGCGGTCCCCATAACGCACATTATTCACGCTTTGTTTATTATCTGATCCTGGACCATGTTTTCTTTTGGACTTCATTTTCTCCGCCACATCCTGCCTGGGTCACATGACTCACCTCCATCCGATACCTTCGTAAAGGAGCCCGCTCCGGCCGCTAACACGTAGTACATTAGCGCTAAACCCCCCGAGCGACAACATAAACAACACCCACCAATCCATCCATTCATCCATCCATACACACACCCACCCATCCATCCATCCATCCATACCCACACACACCCCCCAATCCATCCATCCATCCATCCATGCCCATCCATCCACCATCCATACACCCACACACCCACCAATCCATCCATCCATCCATCCATCCATGCATCCACACCCACCACCCATCCATCCATCCATCCATCCATCCATCCACACACCACCCATCCATCCATCATCCATCCACCACACCCGCTGCCACCAATCCATCCATCCATCATCCATCCATACACACCCACCCATCCATCCATCCATCCATACACCCACACACCCACCAATCCATCCATTCCTCCATCCATCCATACACACACCCACCCATCCATCCATCCATCCATCCATACACCCACACACCCACCAATCCATCCATCCATCCATCCATACACACACCCACCCACCCATCCATCCATCCATCCATCCACCCACACACCCACCAATCCATCCATTCATCCATCCATACACACACCACAACCCACCATCCATCCATCCATCCATCCATCCATCCATATCCACCCACACATCCACCCAGCCCAATCCATTCCATCCATCCATCCATCCCATCCATCCATCCATCCATCCATACATACCCCCACCCATCACCCAGCCATCCATCCATCCATCCATCCATCCATCCATCCATCCATCCATACCACACACCCACCAATCCATCCATTCCATCCATCCACCATACACCACCCACCCATCCATCCACCATACACCCACACCCACCACCAGCCATCCATCCATCCATCCATCACACACCCACCCCCATCCACATCCCCATCCACTCCATACACCCACACACCCACCAATCCATCCATTCATCATCCATACACACACCCCACCCATCCATCCATCTACATCCATCCACCACCCACCCATCCCACCCATCCATCCATCCATCCATCCACACCCACACACCCACCAATCCATCCATCATCCATCCATCCACCACCCACCCACCCACACACCCACCAATCCATCCACCCATCCATCACACCACCACACCACCACCATCCAGACCCATCATCCATCCATCCATCCATCCATCCATACACCCACACACCCACCAATCCATCCATCCATCCATACCCACCCCCACCCATCCATCCTCCAACCGACCCATCCATCCATCCATACACACACACACCCAACCATCCATCCATAGATACGTACACAAACCCACCGACCCATCCATCCATCCATCCATCCATACACCCACACACCCAACCATCCATCCATAGATACGTACACAAACCCACCCACCCATCCATCCTCCAACAGACACATCCATCTATCCATCCATACACCCACACACCCAACCATCCATCCATCCATCCATAGATACATACACAAACCCACCCACCCATCCATCCTCCAACAGACCCATCCATCCATACACCCACACACCCACCAATCCATCCATTCATCCATCCATCCACCCACCGACCCATCATCCATCCATCCATCCATCCCATACCCACACCACCCACCACCACCCACCAATCCATCCATCCATCCATAGATACATACACACCATCCCACCCATCCAATCCATCCATCCATCCATCCATCCCACCATCCACCACATCCATCCATCCATCCATCCATATCCACCCACCCACCATCAACCATCCATCCATCCATCCATAGATACATACACAAACCCACCCACCCATCCATCCTCCAACTGACCCATCCGTCCATCCATCCATCCATCCACACATCCCTCCATCCATCCATACACCCACCAATCCATTCATCCATCCATCCATAGATACATACACAAACCCACCCACCCATCCATCCTCCAACCGACCCATCCGTCCGTCCATCCATCCACACATCCCTCCATCCATCCATACACCCACCAATCCATCCATCCATCCATCCATAGATACATACACAAACCCACCCACCCATCCATCCTCCAACCGACCCATCCGTCCGTCCATCCACACATCCCTCCATCCATCCATACACCCACCAATCCATTCATCCATCCATCCATAGATACATACACACACCCACCCATCCATCCTCCAACCGACCCATCCGTCCATCCATCCACACATCCCTCCATCCATCCATACACCCACCAATCCATTCATCCATCCATCCATAGATACATACGCACACCCTCCCATCCATCCTCCAACCGACCCATCCGTCCCTCCATCCACACATCCCTCCATCCATCCCTACACCCACTAATCCATTCATCCATCTATCCATAGATACATACGCACACCCTCCCATCCATCCTCCAACCGACCCATCCGTCCATCCATCCACACATCCATCCATCCATCCACACCCATCCACATCCCATCCATCCATCCATCCCAAACTCCATCCATCCACCACATCCCTCCATCCATCCATACACCCACTAATCCATTCATCCATCCATCCATATCCATAATCCATCCATCCATAGATACATACGCACACCCACCCATCCATCCTCCAACTGACCTATCCGTCCGTTCATCCATCCATCCACACATCCCTCCATCCATCCATACACCCACCAATCCATTCATCCATCCATCCATAGATACATACGCACACCCACCCATCCATCCTCCAACTGACCCATCCGTCCGTCCATCCATCCGTCCACACATCCCTCCATCCATCCATCCATCCATACACCCACACACCTACCAATCCATCCATCCATACATGCATACACCCACCCATCCATCCTCCAACCGACCCATTCGGCCATCCGTCCATCCATCCATCCACATATCCCTCCATCCATCCATCCATCCATCCATACATCCACACCCAACACACCCACCAATCCATCCAC
>JACRUU010000013.1:23462334-23477334 GCA_030449085.1 Kryptopterus vitreolus
GGGTGGGGTGGGGGGGTGGGTGGGGGGGGGGCGATGCCCCAATTTTATTCCCGTCGTTTCCACCTGTGTTAACGAACCGAAGGACAATTAACACGGTTGTCACCGTGCACATGGATTCTCTTTTAAAAAACTAAAAGCGCGTTTTCTTGGTTTATCGACAGGTTTTTACAGTGTTCAAATATTTGTGTACTAATAAATGTTGTAAATCATTTGTGTAAGTTGTGTTGCTGTTCCTCGTTATTAGACGGTTATAGTAGTCGAAGAAAAAGTGACGCAACCCCCCCCCCCACACACCCCCTTTCCTGGGGGCGACCTTCTAACCCGCTGTCCGTTTTGTTTGACCTCGAACCTGGAAATATTTCCGAGAGTTTAGACACCTATTTTTGACTTTTTTTTTCCTGAGGGGGCGGGGCCAGATACATCACATGACGTCATCAAATTACCCAGCATCCGACTCCCCTCGATGAGCCGAGTGTTTAGACATGTCACGTGAGTTTCGTATATTTTTCCTGTCATGTGACGTCACTTTGGGGTTCTGCCGGAGATTCCCCACACCGTGGCGAACGGTTCGACACGTCACACGTCCGGGTCGGTTTAAGAACACGACAAACAGGGTTGTACGGAGGAAAAGTGGTAACTAACGGTGAGGTAACAGAGGAATAAAACACACTCTTGTGGTGGTCATGTTGTGCACCACATGGTCCGTCGTTATTTCCCCTCCATAAACCTACACCAAGTGTTTTGGGTTTTTTTTTTTCCACCATTTTGCTCGACATAGATCACCATCACATATGGGGATAAAAATAGAAAATAACCCACTTCCATGACCCAGAATTATTATTACACGAATTATTATTGTGTAGGCGTCATCAACCCGGGGGCGGGGTCAAGAGACGGGTCCAGAGTGTTAGAGGGGGGGGGGGGGGTGAGTACTAGATCACTGGCAGCTCAGCAGAGAGAGAGAGAGAGAGAGAGAGAAAATAACGTAATCACAAGAATAAATAAATAAATAATCCTAAGTAAAAAACAAGAGGGACCTGCGGTGCTTGGGCCCTAAAAAAAAAATAAATATATATATATATATATTTATTTATAATTACATTTACATTGATTCCCTTATCCAGGGCGACGTCCAAGTAGTGTTTTATTTTTTTGTTTATTT
Organism: Kryptopterus vitreolus; assembly: GCA_030449085.1. NCBI lineage: Eukaryota > Metazoa > Chordata > Actinopteri > Siluriformes > Siluridae > Kryptopterus > Kryptopterus vitreolus. Next base: position 23,463,497 of record JACRUU010000013.1, read on the forward strand.
ATTTTTATATGGATTCCTGGACAGTGGGAGGAAAGAAATGTTAGGAATAGATGTTGTTGGAAGAGGTACGTCTTCAATCTACACTTATTTTATTTATTTATAATTTATAATTAATTAAATTAATTAAAATGATTATTACTAAGGGGACACGGTGGTTTAGTGTTTAGCACGTTCGACCTCACACCGCCAGGGTCCGGGTTCGATTCCCGTCTCGGCCATGTGTGTGTGGAGTTTGTGCATTGTTCTCCCCCCGTGCCTCAGGGGGTTTTTTCTCCGGGTTCTCCGGTTTCCTCCCCCCCCCCCCCCCGGTCCAAAAACATGCACGGTAGGTTGATTGGCACCTTGGAAAATTGTCCCTAGTGTATGAATATATATATGTGTGTGTGTGTGTGTGTGTGTGTGTGTGTGTGTGTGTGTGTGTGTGTGTGTGTGTGTGTGTGTGTGTGTGTGTGTGTGATGGGTTGGCATTCCATCCAGGGTGTATCCTGCCTTAATACCCATAGACGCCTGAGATAGACACAGACTCCCCCGTGAAGAAGATCGTATAAAGCGGTAGAGCGGTAGAACATGAATGAATGAAATTGATAATTAATTATTAATATAATTATTAAATGGGAAAAATGACATAGAAATATTGTGTGTGTGTGTGTGTGTGTGTGTGTGTGTGTGTGTGTAAAAGAAATATGAATGTGAATATGAATACAGGGTAAGAAATGAGTTTACATGCGCGACATGTCGGATGTTTTGGAGGGGAGATTGCGAAGGTTTGGACGTGTACAGAGGAGGGAGGGAGAGAGGGAGGAGAATTGTGAGGATGGAGGAAAAAAGGAAAAGGGCGGTGTGGGGAAGGGTGATCTGCTTTGGTGCCCCCTACAGGGAGCAGCCGAAAGTGGACGATTTTATTTGTAACATTTAGCCGTATCATCCTGTAGCCCAAGACTGGTTTCCCACTGAAGATAAGCAGGGATGAGTGTGGTTAGTACCTGGATGGGAGACCACCTGGGGAATACTGTTTTGCTGCTGGCCAGCAGGGGGCGCTTACCCTGTGTTCTTTGTGGGTCCTAAAACCCCAGTGTAGTGGCGGGGGACGCTATACTGTCAAAAAAAAAAACAGCGTCTTTCGGATGAGACGTTACAACGAGTCTCTCTATGGTCTTTAAAAATCCCAGGATGTCTTTGGAGGAAAAGTGTAGAGGCGTGTCCTCGTCCAAATTCACCCTCTGACCATCACGTCCTCCATAACCGTCCTTCTGTCTCCTCTCCACCAGTGAGATGGTGTGTGGTGGGAGTACTGGTTCACTATCCAGGTGGATGCTGCACACGGGTGGTGGATGAGGAAGAGGAGATCCCCCTCTCGTAATGTAAAAGCACTACATAAATGTAATGAATTATTATTATTATTATTATTATTATTATTATTATTATTATTGTTATTATTAATAGAAAGGATTTGGATGAGCAAAAGAGAGTCTTTATCAGCAAAATTCTCAAAAGTGCGAATCTACATCTACGGCAAACTGGTTTTTTTTTTAAAAGGAAAAAAAGCTCCATATCAGCTTTTCAAGAAGTATTAAAATAAATTCATTCATTCATTCATCTTCTACCGCTTTATCCGATCTTCCCTCGGGTCACGGGGAGTCTGTGTCTATCTATCTCAGGCGTCTATGGGCATTAATGCAGGATACACCCTGGATGGAATGCCAACCCATCGCAGGACACACCACACACACACACACACACACACATTCACACACACATTCATACACTAGGGACAAATTTTTCCAAGGTGCCAATCAACCTACCGTGTTGTTTTTGGACCGGGGGAGGAAACCGGAGAACCCGGAGAAAAAAAAAACCCCCTGAGGCACGGGGAGAACATGCACAAACTCCACACACACATGGACCGAGACGGGAATCGAACCCACGACCAGTGTGGATCCTGGCGGTGTGAGGCGAACGTGAAACTAACCACTAAGTCCACCGTGCCCCGTATTAAAATAAATTTAAAATTTTAATTGAAAAAAAAAAATGGTAAATAAATATTATCTGGTAATAAGAATTAAAAATAAATAAATAAATAATATATATATATATTATTATCATTATTATTAATTTATCTTAACCAGATAAAAAAATATTTCAAGAGCTAATATTACCATTTTAAAAGATTCAATTCAATCTTTCTTAATATGTTTTTCCTTAACAAATCAAACACAAATTGACTCAAATATATAAATTTATATAAATAGATCAATATTTATGAAGATGACAGGAATATATTTTATACACACACATATATATATATATATATATATATATATATATATATATATATATATATATATATATATATACATATATATGTTTTGTGTAAAGGAGAAATCTGTTAACGGGAAAGAAAAAAAAAAAACACTCGAGGCTTAAATAAAAGTTGGCGTTTTATTTACTCGTTATTATTTATTATTTACGAGTTTTTTTTTCCCAAAATATCCCAGAGATTTAAAGAGAAATAAGAAATAACCCGGAATAGGCGGCGGCCGACCAGTTCTGGAAATTTGGGAGTCTTTTAGGGCATTTTTTTTTTTCCTGAATATGACTTCATAGGTGACTTCAGTCCTGTTAAAGAGGGCGGAGTGGGCAAAGACAAACACACACACACACACACACACACACACACACACACACACACACACAGCAAGGGTGAGATCAAGCCAAAATGCCATAGTTGCACAACCCACACAGACAGACCCATTGATTTCCGTCCTTTCCTTCTTGGATGCTGAATATAAACTGAAATGCCTGGAATGAATCTTTTTTTTTTTTCCTGATAAATAAGCTGATGTTGAAGTTATTCAGGGTGTGTGTGTGTGTGTGTGTGTGTGTGTGTGTGTGCCCAAAGTCGGTAATTACGTAACAAAACAGCCTCTGTTTTGTTTCCGGATACCAATTGGCCACGTCTGACGTCTCGCTGTTAATCTTTGTTGTTGTTTTTTTTTAGTTGATTATAAGGTTCGTGTTTAAAACGTTACGGCAACGTATTTTTTAAAGGACAAACACCGTGTGGACGTGTTTTACCGCAAAGAAAACCGTTTGTTTGGTTGTTCAATAGTTTGGCCTCTTTTAGTGTAAATGACGCGTAAACACTTTGGGAATGTAACAGGTTACAGGTTACTAACGAGCCAATTAAAGCGTAATAATTAGTGTAACTTTTATACGAGTCAATGTATAAACTTTCAACTTTCTAATGGAGAATTCCGATTAAATCATTTCGAAACATTTACCGTGAATCTTAAAGTAGTAACTCAACTCCTTTACTGTTCATTCATTCTTCTAGAGCTTTATCCGATCTTCCCTCGGGTCACGGGGAGTCTGTTGTCTATCTCAGGCGTCTATGGGCATTAAGGCAGGATACACTCTGGATGGAATGCCAACCACATCACACACACACACACACACACACACACACACACACACACACATTCATACACTAGGGACAATTTTCCAAAGGTGCCAATCAACCTACCGTGCATGTTTTTGGACCGGGGGAGGAAACCGGAGAACCCGGAGAAAAACCCCCTGAGGCACGGGGAGAAACATACACAAACTCCACACACACATGGCCGAGACGGGAATCGAACCCGGACCCTGGTGGTGTGAGGCGAACGTGCTAACCACTAAACCACCGTGCCCTGTTTATTAATAACATAATAATGATAATGATAATAACAACAACAATAATATAATAAAAATAAAAATAATAATAATAATATAATAAATAATAATACTGATAATGATGATAATAATAATGATAATGATAATGATAATAATAATAATAATAATAATAATAATAATAATAATAATAATAATAATAATATAATAATAATAAATAATAATAATGATGATAATAATACCACTACTACTAATAATAATAAGTAATGATAATAATAATGATGATAATAATGATAATGATAATAATATATAATAATAATAATAATATAATAAATATAATAATAATAATAATAATAATAATAATAATAATAATAATAATAATAATAATAATAATAATAATAATAATAATAATACCACTACTACTAATAATAAAATATAGATAATAATATATGATGATAATAATGATAATGATAATAATAATAATGATAATATTAAAATAATAATGATGCTAATAATAATAATAATAATAATAATAATAATAATAAAAATAAGCTCCCCATTTCCAATCAAAGCGACAAATATGACATAGAACAGATCTTAATGGTTTTCTTGGGTTAGAAGTATAAACATTTCTTTCCCAGTGTTTGGTATTCGGAGGAAACACGGCATGAGGCCAGTAGAACATTACACGTATAAAAAAAATAAAAGCTGCAATCATGAATGCAGCTGCTTGTCAGCTGAAAGTGTGTGTGTGTGTGTGTGTGTGTGTGTGTGTGTGTGTGTGGGAAGGTTACTTTGGAAATGTAATAGATTACACATTATAAATGACTCTATTCAAAACGTAACTTTTCAATGACTTTATAAAAGTAACGTAACTGATTACATTTGATTACTTACATTTGGCCACTAGGGGGCGCTTTCAGTTACCATTCATCACACACACACACACACACACACACACACATTCACACACATTCATACACTAGGGACAATTTTCCAAGGTGCCAATCAACCTACCGTGCATGTTTTTGAACCGGGGGAGGAAACCGGAGAACCCGGAGAAAAAAACCCCCTGAGGCACGGGGAGAACACATGCACAAACTCCACACACACACACATGGACCGAGACGGGAATCGAACCCCCGACCTTGGCGGTGTGATGTGAACGTGCTAACCACTAAACCACCGTGCCCCCTCACATAAATAACAATAAGTGTTTATTCCCTTTCAATGCCAAGTAAACAAAAAAAGGCATATTTTTCTGCATAACTGCACAAACATGTTTACGATCGTCACGAATCGTACCTCATATCGTGCGTCCCGATGGTGTGAGCCGTGCTGTTACTTTTATAAGGAATCGCCCCGCGGAATTCCGAACCCGGGGCCAAAAAGCGGGAATTTTTTCCCATAGAAAATGAATGGGGTTGAAATTTCATGCCTCGCAGTTCGGCCTGTGAGCGTCCGACATGCACATATGCGCAAATCCACTCGTAGGGGGTCCGGAGTGGATCACCATCATATACCTCCCGAATCCCACACATGTTCGGAATTCCGGGAAATCCGCGACATTCCGGCCCCATAGAGAATGAATAGGGAAATTTGACTATCCGCTGTTCGGCCCCGTGTTCGCCCGACATGCACATGTGACATAAACACTCGTAGGTGAGACGGAGTCGGTCATGATCATATCATTGCCGCATGGCGTCACGTAACCGCAAACGTGAAATATCGGCGAAACTCGGACACAGGGTCATGTGACATGTCTAAACACTCAGCACATCGACGGGAGTCGGACGCTGGATAATTTTATGATGTCACGTGCGTCACTGGCCGCGCCCCCTCCCGAAAAACAGGGTGTTTTTGGCGTCTAAACACTCGTCTCTCCGAACGAGCTAAAATATTAAACAGACCAGGCTGTAAGGGAGTCGCGTCCGGAGCTGCGTTTTGCATCACTCACATTTTCGTCAGGAAATCTCTCATGTCTAATTAGCGCTTAATATTAAGCGTTGTGTCTATTTGAAAAGACCCGACATGTTGTAATAAAGGAGCACTTTCCAAAACTAAGTGAACACTTCAGATACGGGCGTATTAGTCCACACGTAGCACTGGCACGACTCCGGCGACCAAACACTGCCTTATTCATTACATCGCCCTCCCCTGCCTCACACACACACACACACACACACATTTAAATGCTCCTGCAGTCAGGACTAAAGATCAGAGCTGTGCTCAGGGTTCAGCATGTCTGCACTGTGGATTGGGCTGCTGGTGTGTGTGTGTGTGTGTGTGAGGGTTTCAGCACAGCTGCCTAACAGGAAGATAACTCCGATACTTCTTCATCATGACGAGGATGAGGATGAACACACAGTGGAAGAGGTGGGGATTTTATTTTTCAAGCTTTGTGCTGCCTTACTAAATGATGGATGGCTGTGTGCGTGTGTGCGTGTGTGTGTGTGTGTGTGTGTGTGTGTGTGTTATATAATTTGGTAAACATGTAACGTATCATTTAACGGATGATTATAATCATTAAAGTCCTGCGTTGTATAAAATACAAATACACTCATTTAGCGAGAAAATAAATCATAAATGAGTAATGAAAGGGAAAAATGGAATTAGATTTTATTTTATTTCAAAATTATAAATGTGTTATGAATAATGAAATTTGAACCTAATGAACCTAACTTATTAATTAATTTTTATATATATATATATAATTTTATTTTTATTTATTTAAATATTTGGGATTATTATTATAAATTAATATCATAAGATATGTATATATAAATAACAATAATAATAAATAAAATTATATATATATATAAATAAGGATATTTTTTTTTATATAATTTGGGGAGAGAGGAAGAGATGAATAGAGAAGGATATATATTATATATATATATTAGTATATTTTATATGTTTTAGGAGACAAAGTTTATTATTATTATTTTTTAAATATAATTTTAATATTATATATGTATATATAAAATAATAATAATAATAAAATAAATAATATATATATATATATATATATATCATTTTTATTTTATTATTATTATTTTTTTTTTTTAAATATAAGTTAATATATATATGTATATATAAAATAATAATAATAATAAAATAAAATTATATATATATATATATATATATATATAATTTTATTTTATTATTATTATTTTTTTAAATATAAGTTAATATATATACATATACAACAGGAATAATTTGCCAGTGAATGTGTTTAAAGGGCGAATACGGTGCCCCCGCAATGCGCCGGGTGTTTTTTCGCTGCAGATCGAGATGCAGTATGTGAAGATAGACTGCAAGGTGGCGTCTCGGTTTGCTCACACGGTCATGACGTCTACGGCGCTGAACAAGGCCAACGCCTCGCGGGAAGTCTTCTTCGAGGTGGAGTTACCCAAGACGGCCTTCATCACCAACTTCAGCATGTCAGTGTGTCCCCGTAAAATCCCTTCCAGACAAATGAATCATAAATGAGTCATCGTGAAAATGACTCACAAATGTACAGTAGGGAGCATTGTTGCAGATCCAATCCTCACACGTTTACTTTTTTTTAAGGTTTAACCTTATGAGGACGTTTGGAATAATTGGGCATTCTGTTTGTTTTTGTTTTTTTTAAGGGAGATTGAAGGAAATACGTATATAGGAGAGGTTAAAGAAAAAGAGAAAGCCAAGGAGGAGTATGAGACAGCCGTGTCGTCTGGGCACACCGCTGGACTGGTAAAGTGAGTAACGCACACATTATGGCTGTATAATGAATATTGACACTTTGCATTACATCATGACTGTTCTTAAAGCTTTGAGGCGTGTCTCAATGCAATTGGACACTTTACAATGGACACTTTACACTGGACATGTTGCACTGGTCACTTTATAGTGGTCACTTTACACTGATCACTTTTACGCTTGAAATGTTACACTGGACACGTTACACTGGTCATGTTACACTGGACATGTTACACTGGTCACTTTACACTTGACATGTTGCAGTGGTCACCTTATAGTGGTCACTTTACACTTTACGCTTGAAATGTTACACTGGACACGTTACACTGGACATGTTACCCTGGACATGTTACACTGGTCACTTTACATTGGACATGTTACACTGGACACTTTACACTGGACACTTTACACTGGACACTTTACACTGGACTGGGACTTTACATTTTACACTGGTCACTTTACACTTTACACTTGACATGTTACACTGGACACTTTACACTTGACACTTTACACTGGACACTTTACACTTGACACTTTACACTGGACACTTTACACTTGACACTTTACACTGGACACTTTACACTTGACATGTTACACTGGACACTTTACACTTGACACGTTACACTGGACACTTTACACTGGACACGTTACACTGGACATGTTGCACTGGTCACTTTATAGTGGTCACTTGACACGTTACACTGGACACGTTACACTGGACACTTTACACTTGACACGTTACAGTGGTCACATTACACAGGTCACTTTACACTGGACACATTACACTGGTCACTTTACACTTGAAATGTTACACTGGTCACTTTACACTGGACACGTTACACTTGACAAGTAAAGAGTTGCACGTAACGGTGTTACATAATTTACTTACAAAATAAATGTAACAGTAATTCGTTCCAAAAAACGTGTGACTAAATGACTCATGAAAATGTTAAAGGTTATAAATAGCGTTACATCTGAACAATTGCATGGAATTTCGAGGGTTGAGGGAGAAATTCCCAGATTTGGTTCTTTATAACACGAGTCTGTAATTCCTTTTTAACACAAAAGTTGTTTTTTTTTATGACACATTTTACATTTGCTAATTATTTCAAGTTACACCGAATGTTGTGCAACTTTTTTTACTTACTTGGCAGTTATCATCTAGTTACATGTAACAGCGTTTCGTCATTTAATTGCACGACAAATGTAACGGTAATTCGTTACAGTTAGCGAGAAAAATAAATGTGTAAATAAATTACTTATGACAATATTAAAGATTACAAAAAAAGGCTTACATCTGAACAGTGAGTGTTTACTAGAGTGTTTAATTCCTTTTAAAATTCTGCAATTAAGTTTTTTGTTTTTTTTTTTTTTTCAAGTAATTAGTTTTTTTGTTTGTTTTTTTTAAATGACACATTTTACGTTTTTTAATGGTTTCAGATTACACTGAAAATTGTTACTTACATGGCAGCTATCAGCCTTATCAATGAGTTACATGTAACGGCGTTACGTAATTTAATTATAAATTGCAAATAGAGTTACATCTGAACAATTTCATGTAAAATCACGATTTCAAACTGAAACGTGATTTGGGTTTGAATGATGACAATCTGCTGCAGTTTCGTCTCCAATGTTAACATAAAGCGCCCCCTAGTGGACAAAATGCAAGTAATAAAAACAAATGTAATCACTTTACTTTTATAAAATTATTGAAAAGTTCGTTGTATGACAACGTCATTTGTAATCTATTACATTTCCAAAGTAACCTTCCCAACACTGTTACCAGCATTAATGAATGGTTTAGAGTATATATATATATATATATATATATATATATATATATATATATTATATATATATATATTACATTCATCTTCATTCATCTTCTACGGCTTTATCCGATCTTCCCTCGGGTCACGGGGAGTCTGTGTCTATCTCAGGCGTCTATGGGCATTAAGGCAGGAGGGCAGGATACACCCTGGATGGAATGCCAACCCATCACAGGGCAAACACACACACACACACACACACACACACACATACACATTCACACACATTCATACACACACATTCATACACTAGGGACAATTTTCCAAGGTGCCAATCAACCTACCGTGCATGTTTTTGGACCGGGGGAGGAAAACCGGAAACCGGAGAACCCGGAGAAAAACCCCCTGAGGCACGGGGAGAACATGCACAAACTCCACACACACACATGGCCGAGACGGGAATCGAACCCGGACCCTGGCGGTGTGAGGCGAATGTGCTAACCACTAAACCACCGTGCCTTCATATATATATATATATATATATATATATATATAATATATATATATATATATATATATATTTGTTTTTGTGGCTTTGTGCTTGTTTTGCAGAGCTTCAGGAAGAAAGATGGAGAAGTTTTCTGTCTCTGTGAACATCGCAGCCAACAGCAGTGTCACTTTCACACTCACCTACGAGGAGCTTCTCCAGCGCCGACTCGGCAAATACGAGCTCATGATCCGAGTCAAACCCAAACAGCTGCTCCAGCACTTTGAGGTAAAGAGTCATTTCCTGCCTTATTTATTATTTTTGGTGATGATTAGTGTATTAAATGTACACATTTACATCCACAGATTGTTGTTGCTGTGTACGAGCCCCAGGGCATTAAGTTTCTGGACACCAACGCCACATTCGTCACCAACGACCTGCTGCCAGTCGTGCAGAAATCACTCGCTGATAAAAAGGTGAGCGCATTCGTTTTTTCCACAAAACAACGATAAGGAAATGAACATCTGCATGGGGGTTTATGGGGGTTAAAGAAACATCTGGTTTGTACATCGCAGCACGAACGTTCCCGATATGTTATTATTTGTTATGAAAAGAACGTATGAAGTAAAATGAAAAGTGTGTTGGGTGTCATAAGAATATTTTTTCAAACCAATTTATTTATTTTAAAAATAATGAATAAAATGGCACTAATACATCTTCTAAAGCACTTGCAGTGACATGTGCACAACGCTGTCACTTTACTTACACTGTACACTTTACACTAGACACTTTATACGGGTCACTTTACACTAGACACTTTACACTCGACATGTTACACTGGACACTTTACACTTGACATGTTACACTGGACACTTCATACTGGTCTCGTTACACTGGACACTTTATACTGGTCACTTGACACTAGACACTTTACACTAGACATTTTACAATCAACATGTTACACTGGACATTTTACACTTGACACTTTATACTGGTCACTTTACACTTGACATGCTACACTGGAGACTTCATACTGGTCTCGTTACATTTAACATTTTACACTGGACACTTTACACATGACATGTTACACTGGACACTTTACGCTGGACACTATACGGGTCACTTTACACTGGACACTTTACACTTGACTTGTTACACTGGACACTTTACACACATGTTACACTTGACATGTTACACTGGACACTTTACGCTGGACACTATACTGGTAAATTTACACTTGACACTTTACAGTTGACATGCTACACTGTACACTTTACACTGGACACTTTACACTGGACACTTTACAGTTGACATGTTACACTGGACACTTTACACTGGACAGTTTACAGTTGACATGTTACACTGGACACTTTACACTGGACACTTTACACTTGACATGTTACACTGGACACTTTACACTGGGCACTTTAAACTGGACACTTTACAGTTGACATGTTACACTGGACACTTTACACTGGACAGTTTACACTTGACATGTTACACTGGACACACTTTACACTGGACACTTTACACTGACTTTACACTGGACACTTTACAGTTGACATGTTACACTGGACACTTTACACTGGACAGTTTACACTTGACATGTTACAACTGGACACCTTACGCTGGACACTATACTGGTCACTTTACACTGGACATGTTACAACTGGACACTTTACACTGGGCACTTTACACTGGACAGTTTACACTTGACATGTTACACTGGACACTTTACACTGGTCACTTTACACTGGACACTTTACAGTTGACATGTTACACTGGACACTTTACACTGACACTTTACACTGGACACTGGACAGTTACACTTACAACGGACACTTTACACTGGACACTTTACACTGGACACTTTACACTTGACATGTTACACTGGACACCTTACGCTGGACACTATACTGGTCACTTTACACTGGACATTTTACACTGGACACTTTACACTTTACACTGGACAGTTTACACTGGACACTGACACTTTCACTGGTCACTTACACTGGACACTTTACACTGTCACTTTACACTGGACACTTTACAGTTGACATGTTACACTGGACACTTTACACTGGACAGTTTACACTTGACATGTTACACTGGACACTTTACACTGGACACTTACACTTACAATGACACACTTTACACTGGACACATTACACTGGACACTTTACACTGGACAGTTTACACTTGACATGTTAAACTGGACACCTTACGCTGGACACTATACTGGTCACTTTACACTGGACATTTTACACTGGACATGACATGTTACACTGGACACTTTACGCTGGACACTATACTGGTCACTTTACACTGGACACTTTACACTTGACATGTTACACTGGACATTTTACGCTGGACATTTTACACTGGACACTATACTGGTCACATTACACTGGACACATTACACTGGACATTTTACACTGGACACTGAAGGTTCAGTTATGAGCAGCTATAAACAATAAGATAAACGCAGCAGCATGCAGTGAGAATATTACGGTTTTATATCGCTAATCTGCTGTTTTCTGAGTATTAAAAATGGAAATATTATCCCATGATCTGTTCTTTTTCAGGCCAATGTGTCCTTCTCTCCGACTTTGGACCAGCAGAGGAAATGCCCAGGCTGTGACGCCACGCTGATCGATGGGGATTTCATCATCACTTACGACGTCAATCGTGAACAGGATTTGGGCGACATTCAGGTCCGGCCTCGCACGCATGTTTAACGAAAAACATTTCCGAATGGATGCCTTTAACGATTTTTCTAAACTTTTCGTTTTAGATCGTCAACGGTTACTTCGTCCACTTCTTTGCGCCGCCTGATTTGCAACAATTGCCAAAGAATATCGTGTTTGTAATAGACAGGAGCGGCTCGATGCAGGGCAAAAAAATGGAGCAGGTCAAAAATCCTACATTATGAGTAACTGTTTATTGGAACTGTGGAGAGTTTTGAATTGCTGGTCGTTGCTTTGTTTGTAGACCCGTGAGGCGCTCTCCAGCATTCTAGACGACTTATATGAGGAGGACCACTTCGGGCTGGTCATATTTGACGACGAGATAGAAAGGTGGAGGCCGTCACTGAGCAAAGCTACGAAAGAAAATATCAAAGACGCTAAAAAATATGTCCGAAGAATAAGCGCAAGGCATAGTAAGTCTTTGTAAACGTTGGGGAAGTGTTTAACAAACTCCTTATGACTTGGTTGTGACATGTTACACTGGTCACTTTACACTTTATACTGGTCTCGTTACACTTGACATGTTACACTGGACACTTTACACTGGACATTTACACTGACACTTTACACTGGACACTTTACACTGGACACGTTTACACTGGACACTTTACACTGGACACTTTACACTGGACACTTTACACTGGACACTTTACACTGGACACTTTACACTGGACACTTTAAACTGGTTACATTTGACATGTTACACTTGACATGTTACACTTGACATGTTACACTGGACACTTTAAACTGGTCACTTTACACTTGACATGTTACACTGGACACTTTACACTGGTCTCGTTACACTTTACACTTGACATTTACACTACACTGGACACTTTACACTTGGGACTCACTGTTCACTTGAGTGGACTCTTTACACTGGACACTTTACACTGGACACGTTACACTAAACACTTTACACTTGACATGTTACACTGGACACTTTAAACTGGTCTCGTTACACTTGACATGTTACACTTGACATGTTACACTGGACACTTTACACCTGACATGTTACACTGGACATGTTACACTAAACCCTTTACACTTGACATGTTACACTGGACACTTTATACTGGTCTCGTTACAGTTGACATGTTACACTGGACACTTTACACTGGACATGTTACACTGGACACTTACACCAAACACTGTACACTTTATACTGGTTTACACTGGACACTTTACACTGGACATGTTACACCTGTTACACTGGACATGTTACACTGACACACTTGACATACACTGGGGTGCACTTTACACTTTACACAGTTTATACTGGACACTTTACACTGGACACTTTACACCCTACTGGTCTCGATACACTGCCCATTGACATGTTACACTGGACATGTTACACTAGACACTTTACACTGGACACTTTATACTGGTCTCGTTACACTGGATATTGTTACACTGGACATT
>JACRUU010000013.1:23482334-23497334 GCA_030449085.1 Kryptopterus vitreolus
CATTAAAGATCTGCAATGTTTAATTATAATTACATAGCAGTCGTCCAAGAGGAATAACATTTTATAACTATTTCATAACAAAATAACAAATGCAAAAACAAAATAACAAATATGAAAACAAAATAACAAACTTGCATATGGATGCAACTTGAATCCATATAAGGGCAGGAGGGGGCGTGGTCCATATAATGGCTCAGCCCATGATATAAAACAAAATGACAAATACATAAACAAAATAACAAAAACAAAATAACAAGTACAAAAACAAAGTAGCAAATGCATAAACAAAATAAGAAATATGAAAACAAAGTAACAAATACAAAAACAAAAGAAATACAAAAACAAAGTAACAAATCATTAAACAAAATGTCAAATATGGAAAAAAAAAAAAAACAAAAAAAAAAATACAAAAAAAAAAAAAAAAAAAAAAAAAAAAAAAAAATAGCAAATACAAAAACAAAAAAATAACATATAAGGATAAACAAAACAACAAAGATGAAAACAAAATAACAAAATAACAAATACAAAACAAAAATAACAAATCAAAAAAATAAAATAACAAATACAAAAACAAAATAACAAATCATAAAATAAAATAACAAATATGAAAACAAAATAAATACAAAAACAAAAAAAATAAAAAATAAATAAATAAAACAAATAAACAAAAAATTACACAGCTTCACAAACAAGCCATTATATGTGGAGAAAGAATTTCACTGTGCTTTATAAGCGTATATATATATATATATATATATATATATATATATATATATATATATAAATATATATATATAAAGATTAAAAGTATTTTTTTATGCTGAACTGACCGTCTGTTTGTTTCCTTTATAGATGAACTGTTGGATTTGGCCCGGCAGGATTAGGTAACTCTTGGCTTTTAAAACATTAAAAAATGTTTTTAATCCTTATAATTTTACTACTAATGATTTCTGCATTTCTGTAGTTTCCAGCCCAATGGGATACAGTTCACATTTAATGCTAAGCGGTCGACCTCTACACATCCTGGCTGGACAGGTGGGTCAGAGAGGTGCAGGGATGAAGGCTATGGCAGTTGATGGAGATCCGCACTTCCTCCTCGAGTTGCCTGATCACAACGACGCTCTGTGTTTCAATACGGACGATCAACCAGGAACGATCTTCAACCTGGTGAACGATCCCGACTCGGGTACATTTTATGCGCTTCACAAAAAAATTGTTCCATAGCGGTCAGTTTAAATCCCTGACATTAACGTGATTTCACACACACACACACACACACACACACACACACACACAGGGTTGGTAATAAATGGAAAAACCATCGGGGACAAAAAGGTGGAGCCTGGAGGCAAGCAGCACACTTACTTCGGCCAGTTTGGACTTGCTCATGAGAGATCCGGGATCCGTTTCCTGGTGACAACAGAAAAGATCACAATATACGAGCAGGACCAGGAAAAACATCTGCTGTGGTCGGAATCCTCTCATGTTAAAGGTTTAAAGTGAGTAAAAACACCTCGGATTTAAATACTGAAGAATGTATTTCCTCAATAATGAACACAAAGAGTGATTTTGGAATTGTCATGTTGTTCCTCTGCAGCGTGGAGATCCAAGTAAACAAAGATCACAGTCTGGTCGCGACCCTGAAGGACACCATCAGGTTCGTCATCATGCTGCACAAAGTGTGGAAGCTGCATCCGTATCATCAGGACTACCTGGGATTTTACACACTGGACAGCCATCTGCTTTCGAACAGAGTCCACGGGCTGCTCGGTAAACTCACCTACCATCCATGTTTATCTCTGTAGAGAAACAACAACAACAACAACAACAACAACATCAATGTAATGACACAGAAATGCAACAGTGGGGAGAAAAAACATGGAAATTTTCCCTGACGGTTATTTATTAGCTGTTTAGAACAGAAATAACAAACCATAAAACAAAATAACGAATCATAAAACAAAATAACAAATATAAAAAAATAACGAATCATAAAACAAAATAACAAATTAAAAAAAAAATAATGAATCATAAAACAAAATAAATATAAAAAATAACGCATCATAAAACAAAATAACAAATTTTTAAAAAATAACGAATCATAAAACAAAATAACAAATATAAAAAAATAACGAATCATAAAACAAAATAACAAATATAAAAAAATAACGAATATAAAACAACAATAACAATAAAAAAATAACAAAATCATACAATAAAACAAAATAACAAAAAAAAATAACAAAATAACAAAAATAACGAATCATAATAAAACAAAATAAAAAAAAACAAAATAACGCCTCATAAAACCAAATAACAAATAAATAAAAACAAAATAACAACTATAAAACAAAATAACAAATATTAAAATAAAAAAACGAATCATAAAACAAAATAACAAATAATAAAAAAAATAACGAATCATAAAACAAAATAACAAATTTAAAAAAAATAACGAATCATAAAACAAAATAACAAATTAAAAAAAAATAACGAATCATAAAACAAAATAACAAATTTAAAAAATAACGAATTCTAAAACAAAATAAATATAAAAAATAACAAACATAAAACTAAATAAATACAAATACAAAAAATAACAAACCATAAAACAAAATAAAAACAAAATAAAAAAATAACGAAATCAAAAAACAAAAAAAAACAAAAACAAATAAATAAATCATAAAAATAATGAAAATAAAACAAAAACAAAATAAATAATAAAACAAAATAACAAATAATAAAAAAATTACGAATCATAAAACAAAATAACAAATTTAAAAAAATAACGAATCATAAAACAAAATAAAAATACAAAAAAACAAAATAAAATAACAAATATAAAACAAAGTAAAAAGGAAAACAAAATAACAAATCTAAAAACAAAATAAAAAAAAAACAAAATAACGAATCAAAACAAAATAAATATAAAAAATAACAAAATAAATAAATAAAACAAATAAAAAAAATAACAAATAATAAAACAAAATAACAAATAATAAAAAAATCATAACGAATCATAAAACAAAATAACAAATAAATAAAACCATAAAACAAAATAAAAACAAATAAAAACAAAATAACAAATCAAATAAAAAGCAAATAACAATATAAAACAAAACGTAACAAATAAAAAACAAAATAACAAAAATAAAAGAAAAAAAAAAAAATAAAAAATAATAAAATAAAGTAACATTCATTCATTCATTCATCTTCTACCGCTTTATCTGATCTTCCCTCGGGTCACGGGGAGTCTGTGCCTATCTCAGGCGTCTATGGGCATTAAGGCAGGATACACCCTGGATGGAATGCCAACCCATCACACACACACACACACACACACACACACTCACATTCACACACACATTCATACACTAGGGACAATTTTCCAAGGTGCCAATCAACTTACCGTGCATGTTTTTGGACCGGGGGAGGAAACCGGAGAACCCGGGAGAAAAACCCCCTGAGACACGGGGAGAACATGCACAAACTCCACACACACATGGCCGAGACGGGAATCGAACCCGGACCCTGGCGGTGTGAGGCGAACGTGCTAACCACTAAGCCACCGTGGCCCAATAAAGTAACAAATACAAATTAATAAATAACAAATACAAATTTAAAAAATAACAAACCATAAAACAAAATAACAAATACAATAACAAAAATAACAAATCATAAAACAAAATAACAAATACAAAAAATAACAAACCATAAAACAAAACAACAAATAAAAATACAAAAAAATAACAAAAAATACAAAAAAAAAAAAAAAAAAAAAAAAAAAAATAACAAATACAAATACCAAAAATAAATCATAAAACAAAATAACAAATAAAAAAACAAAAAACAAAAACACATTAACAAATTAATACAAACTGGAAAAGGTATGTACAGTTTGAAAATGTTAAACTTGCTTCCCATTGGACGAGACACCTGTCATTCAAGATATTCAGGAAGTAGGAAATCTTATAACCTCTATGTTTATTGTACTTTAATTAGTGCACGTATAATAAATAAATATAATAAAATGACAGAAGTAAACACTGGAGATCGAAGGGGAATTTATTCAACATTACTTTGTGGGAAGGATGTGGTCAAATCCAATGAGCGTTCGCCTCACACCGCCAGGGTTCGATTCCCGTCTCGGCCATGTGTGTGTGGAGTTTGTGCATGTTCTCCCCGTGCCTCAGGGGGTTTTTTTCTCCGGGTTCTCCGGTTTCCTCCATGCTCCAAAAGTTGATTGTCACCTTGGAAAATTGTCCAATGTGTGTGTGTGAATGTGTGTGTGTGCGCCCTGTGATGGGTCGAATGAATGAATGAATGAATTGTAAATATAATGAAATGAAAGTCTCGTTTCACTTTCTAACCCCGTGTGCGATGTTTTCTTCTTACAGGACAGTTTTTCCACGGCATAACGTATGAAGTGAGCGATGTGTTTGAAGGGAAAGATCCCGACAAGCCCGATGCCACCATGTTTGTGAAGGGCCACAGTCTCACGGTGACGCGGTAAATAAAAAACACACCCTTTACCATAAGTAAGAACATACTGTAGAGCTTGGGGAATTAACCGTGTGCTGTGCGACTCCAGGGGCCGGCAGACGGACTTCCGGAAGGACGTGGAGAAAAACGTGGCGTGTTGGTTCGTCCATAATAACGGGAAGGGGCTTATCGACGGAGTCCTCAAGGACTACACGGTCTCCAGCCTTTTTACAGCCGTCTGAAAGGGAACTACACATTTCACATTCATCACTGAATGTATTGCGTTGTTTATTCTTACGTTTTTTTCTTAACAAGCAACTTTGTTATTGACTTTCATTCTGATTAAACCTTTCTGGTCATTCTTACGTTCCTGTTCGTTAAATCCCTTCATTCATTCGTTCATCTTTTAGCGCTTTATCCGATCTTCCCTCGGGTCACGGGGAGTCTGTGTCTATCTCAGGCGTCTATGGGTATTAATGCAGGATACACACTGGATGGAATGCCAACCCATCACACACACACACACACACACACACACACACACACACACATTTATACACTAGGGACAATTTTCCCAATCAACCTACCGTGCATGTTTTTGGACCGGGGGAGGAAACCGGAGAACCCGGAGAAAAACCCCCTGAGGCACGGGGAGAAAATGGAGAACATGCACAAACTCCACACACACATGGCCGAGACGGGAATCGAACCCGGACCCTGGCGGTGTGAGGCGAACGTGCTAACCACTAAACCACCGTACCCCCCTTAAATCTCTTGTCTGTATTTAATATATATATATTCATTCATTCATTCATCTTCTAGCGCTTTATCCGATCTTCCCTCGGGTCACGGGGAGTCTGTGTCTATCTCAGGCGTCTATGGGCATTAAGGCAGGATACACCCCCCTGGATGGAATGCCAACCATCACACACACACACACACACACACACACACACACACACACACACACACATTCATACACTAGGGACAATTTTCCAATCAACCTATCATGATTGTTATTGGACCTCTCTCTAAGATTGGAGGTGTGGAATGTGACGAGAGGCGTCTCGGTTTGTCCACACAGTCGTGCCGTGTGCAAAAGCATCACTATTATAATCTCTCTCTCGCTTCGGTCACAATTTTCAGCCGTGTAACTCGTCCCGCAGTTTTTTTGTCCGATCGTCACGAATCAGTACCTCATATCGTGCGTCCCGATGGTGTGAGACACGTGCGCTGTTACTTTTATCAAGGAATCGCACCTCAGGAATTCCGAACCCGGGGCCAAAAAGCGGGAATTTTTTTCCCCATAGAAAATGAATGGGGTTGAAATTTCGTGCCTCACAGTTCGTCCTGTGAGCGTCCGACATGCACATATGGCAAATCCACTCGTAGGGGGTCCGGAGTGGATCACCATCATATACCTCCCGAATCCCACACACAAGTTCGGAATTTCGGGAAATCCGTGACATTCCGGCCCCATAGAGAATGAATGGGGAAATTTAACACTCCGCTGTCACTCGTAGGTGAGATGGAGCAGGTCATGATCATATCACTGCTGCATGACGTCACGTAACCGCAAACGTGAAAAATCTGCCAAACGGAGAAACTCGGACACAGGGTCATGTGACATGTCTAAACACTCGCCACATCGATGGGAGTCGGACGCTGGATAATTTGATGATGTCACGTGCATCACTGGCCCCGCCCCCTCCTGAAAAAAAACACCCAAAACGGGCGTTTTTGGTGTCTAAACACTCGTCTCTTCCGAACGAGCTAGCAATTTTGAAGTCAACGCTAAATATTAAACGGACCAGGTTGTAAGGGGGGGGGGGGGGGGAGGGTCGCACCCCAGAGCTGCGTTTTAGCATCAGCAAGCATCACTCACATTTTCTTCAAGAAATGTCCCATATTATATTATTATAATTATTATCAACATATCCTCGTTTTTGTAAAGAAATTGTTCAGATGGAACCCTATTTGTAATCTTTAATCTTTGTAATTAAATTACGTAACGCCGTCACGCGTAACTCGTTACTCCCCGACACTGTGACTGTATCTATTGATGAATCTTTGAGACTGTGACATCATGGCAACACAACATATAGGAGACACTAAGTACCAAGTCTTCAAGGAATGAGGAAGACGTTTCGCGTCTCTGTGAACATCGCAGCCAACAGCAGTGTCACTTTCACACTCACTTACGAGGAGCTTCTCCAGCGCCGACTCGGCAAATACGAGCTGGTGATCCGAGACATGCATTTTACACTCGTCCCAAACTGAACTTCTTTTTTCACGCATTGTCAAAAGCTCTTAATGTCTCGGAGAGGCCGATATTCCCAGAAGCGAGACGGCATTGCTGTTATCTAATAAGCCGATGTTATTGCTTTTGCCTGATTGGTGGCAAGGAGACGAATACGGCTACAATCTCCAAACCCTCATGAAAATCTTTCCTGCTTGTAGGACCTGATAGTCGTTCCTACATTTGCTATATATATATATATATATATATATATATATACATATGAATACATTTGATCAATTGTGAATCCCATACTTAAGGAGGTATAGTGGTGTTTAGTGGTTAGCACGTTCGCCTCACACCTCCAGGGTCCGGGTTCGATTCCCGTCTCGGCCATGTGTGTGTGGAGTTGGAGTTTGCGCATGTTCTCCCCGTGTCTCAGGGGGTTTTTCTCCGGGTTCTCCGGTTTCCTCCCCCGGTCCAAAAAACATGCACGGTAGGTTGATTGGCACCTTGGAAAATTGTCCCTAGTGTAAGAATGTGTGTGTGTGTGTGTGTGTGTGTGTGTGTGTGTGTGTGAGTGTGTGATGGGTTGGCATTCCATCCAGGGTGTATCCTGCCTTAATGCCCATAGACGCCTGAGATAGACACAGACTCCCCGTGACCCGAGGGAAGATCGGATAAAGCGCTAGAAGATGAATGAATATATATATATATATATATAATTTTCAGAAAAGAAAAGAAAAGAAAAATACAGTGTTTCTTCCCTACCTCCATACAAAATAAACAGGAAGCAAAGAAATATTTTTAAAGTAAAATATTATAATTATAAAAGTTTTCAGTGACTTTACTTTTATAAAGTCATTGAAAAGTTACACTATTTATTACATTTTGACTAATTTAGGTTCTTTTTTTTTCTTTACATTTCTAAAGTAACTTTCCCAACACTGCTCGTTGGCTCGTCGTGCTTTAAGAATAAGAGTTCAGATCAGATCAGGACAGATCTGAGATCAGAATTCCCTTTGCGATATTACATGATCAGGCCACTAGGGGGCAGCAGCGCATGAACCGAAACTCGTTTGAGAAGTGCTAGATCAATAAATGAACCGAACAATCGATCATGATTCATTTGAAACTTTTATACTGTCAGGAATAATCCCGGGACAAACACACACACACACACACACACACACGCGACACACACACACACAGTCACACACACACACACACACATTACACACACACACACATTCACACACACACCACACACACACACACACACAGACACACACACAAACACAAACACACACACACACATTACACACACAGTTCCACACACACCACACACATACACACACACACACACAACACACACACACACACACACGCACACACAGGGTCACACACACACACACACACATACACACACACAACACACACACCTACACAACAAACACAACACACCACACGTTACACACACACACACACACACACACACAACACACACACACACACAATGACACACACAAACACAAACACCGTACACATACACACATACACCCGCACCACGTTCACACACACACCACACACACATACACAAAAACACACACAAACACACACACGCATTCACAACACACACACACAACACATACAGGGGGTTGTCACACACACACACAACAGTGGCACACACACACACACACACACACTCACCACACACACACACACACACACACACAACACACCACACATAACAATCACACACACACACACTAAACACACAGGGCACAAACACACACACACACACACAACACGTACACACACACACACACACACACACACCACACACATGGCACACGTACACACACACAAGTTGTACACGTACAAATTCACACACACACAACACGTTACTTCACAGTCACAAAGGGGAAAAAATCACAAAAACCACAACCAAACACAAACACACAAAGCACACACACACACAAACACGACACAAACACAAAAACACACATCCACAAAAACACACAGGGTCACACACCCCAACACACACAACACACACCCACACACACACACACACACACACACACACAAACACACACCCACACACACACCCACACACACACACACACACATACACGACACATGTTCACACCACACACACGCTCACACACACACACACACTGGGCGCAAATTGATCCATCAAGGCATAATATTCACACGTGTTCTTTAAAAAAGCTCAAGGAAAAACCTCAGAACCCAGAGGAACCCCCAACAACCCCGCACACCCCCCCACTACCAACCACAGCCCCCCCCCCAAACACCCCAACCCCCCCACCCCCCCCCCCCCCCCCCCCCCCCCCGCCATCCCCCCCCCCCCCCCCCCCCCCCCATCGCGAACACAGTCTTGGTGGGCAAACCGGGGACAGCGGCACTGAGAGTTGGTCAGATTCGACGAGCTCCTGTAGCGCCACCTGCTGTTAAAGGTCCATTCTGTTTATGCACGACGTGTCAGGTAAAAAAGGGGAATCGAAACAATACCAGTGCGGTGTTCATGTCTGTCAAACCTTAATGAAGATTCACTAATGATATATTCATTAAAAGTAAACAATATAATAATATAAATATCAAATAATATATGATATTGGGGGGCACGGTGGTTTAGTGGTTAGCACGTTCGTCTCACACCAACAGGGTCCGGGTTCGATTCCCGTCTCAGTCATGTGTGTGTGGAGTTTGTGCATGTTCTCCCCGTGTCTCAGGGGGTTTTTCTCCGGGTTCTCCGGTTTCCTCCCCCGGTCCAAAAACATGCACGGTAGGTTGATTGGCACCTTGGAAAATTGTCCCTAGTGTATGAATGTGTGTGTGTGTGTGTGTGTGTCCTGTGATGTGTTGGCATTCCATCCAGGGTGTATCCTGCCTTAATGCCCATAGACGCCTGAGATAGACACAGACTCCCCGTGACCCGAGGGGAGATCGCATAAAGCGCTAGAAGATGAGTGAATGAAGAATGGAATGAATGAATGAATATGATATTGGTAATATGTAAAAAAAAAAAAAAAAAAAATACATACAAAAAAAATCATCCGATTTTTAACTAAAGCAGTCAGCACATGAAAAAATCGTAAATAATAATAATAAAAAAAGTTAATAAGCGTTTAAATAAATAAATAAATAAATAAATAAATAAACAAACCAATCGATCAATCAGCACGTCACATGCAAACGATGCGATTCCGATCGGTGCGTTAAAACGCATTTCTGTGGCTCGTGGGTTTTGCAGCACAAGTTGAGCAGCAGCATTTCAGTTCCGCCCTGTTACAGAAAACTCCACTTCCTGCTGTGCACTAAAACCCGTCGCTCTGCTATTCAAGCTATTCCACAGCCGCAAGTCTCAACAGGAAGAAGGTGAGATATTTACCTGCTCGTTTTCATGCATCGATTTATCAAATAAGGTGATTGTGTAGATGTTTATGCGGATTTTATGTTGGACGTGAAAAGGGGACGTTTTTTTTAAGGTATTTCAGTGTGGAGAATTCCTCTCTGTGCTTCTGCATGCTTGATTTCCTTTTCCACATTGAATCAGAATTTGTATTATTTATTTTTTTATTTTGCATCAAACTTAATGTGTATCGAGGATTTATTCTTATTTGCAATTAAATATAACCGGTCGGGGCATCTTTTGCATTGGGATGATGCAGGAAACGTTCCTACATCTGATAATAATAATAATAATAATAATAATAATAATAAATTGTAATATATCAAAATCTACAATCAAACCTACAGTCTACTTTTTTTTTAAATCAGCACAAGATGAAACTGCGTCTTTTTGCCGAGCGCCGGATCAAACCACATCCGCTTCAGACTTTTGAAACTGCTCGATGGAAATCCCGTTGAGAAAGAAAGTTGTTTTTTTTTTTTCGTTAAGTTTTTCACGTAGACAGACAGAAGCGTTTGCTTGCGTTACGTTTGACGCGAAAAACAGTCATCCGTGTTGAAGCCGTTTGTTTCCTGATTGTCAACACGACCTCATCATGTGCTTTCTTCCTCTCGCGTGCAAAAGTTACTATATATGGACAAACGTTTGCCCACACCTGACACGAGCGTTTTATTTTTGACATACATTTAGTGAAATTATTTCTTCGCATATCCCAGATTTTGTTATGTATGCTGGGTGTCAGAGCGTAGGATCGGACTTGATACAGCGCCCCCCCCCCCCCCTGGAGAACGGCTGGTTAAGGGCCTTGCTCAAGGGCCCATAGGTGGCATCTTGGCCATACCGGGACTCGAACCCGCAGTTGCACAAACGTCGGTCCTTCGGATTGTCGTCTAATTTAATTAAATTTTAATCTATTTTCCACCGACTGTGGATAAATTAATTAATTAATTTAACCTGGAGTTCCTCTGCCCTGCTTCCTCATTCCTCCCAGTTTAAACAACGTTTAATTGTCCTGCCTTTACGACTTTCAGGTCCGAAGTGCTGGGACGAGGATTTTCCCATAGTGTGAAAAACAACACACACACACACACACACACACACACACACACACATGGGACAATTTTTCCAAGGTGCCAATCAACCTACCGTGCATGTTTTTGGAACCCTACCGGGGGAGGGGGAGGAACCGGAGAACCCGGAGAAAAACCCCCTGAGACACGGGGAGAACATGCACAAACTCCACACACACATGGCCGAGACGGGAATCGAACCCGGACCCTGTTGGTGTGAGGCGAACGTGCTAACCACTAAGCCACCGTGCCCCAGTCACTTATTTATTTATTTTTCTTTTTATAAAAAAGAGAAAGTTCTTTTTGCACACAAAGCCTGACCTACTCTAAACAGGAAGTTGTAGAGAAGCAAAAAGGGACCTCGCAGGTTTAGGGTTTAAAAAAAAAAAAGGAAGGGGGCGTGGCTACATCGAAAAACAAAGTCGCTTTGCAGACGGAAATTCGTTTTAATGGGACTCGAGTAGTAGCGTCCCCCTAACCCAGGTCTCTGCAAGCGTAGTGTATCATTAGTACAGCGGGAATCAGATGTGTGTTTGTCATGCTTTCATTTGCTGTAAGACTTCAGGAGGATGCCACACGCTCACACACACACACACACACACACACACACACACACACACACACACATCCGTAAATGGTGTTAGATCTTTCAGTTTGTGTGAGGGTGTGAATATTTTGCAGGCAGACACTTGTCTGATGGTATGCGAAAGAAAATGCCTTAAAGGAACAAAAACTGACTCCAAATCAGCAATTCTTTAAAAAGCTTTGAGGTCTTTGATGTTTACTGATTAAAATCAGGAGACGGAATGAAATTATTCCATAGATGTTGAATTAAAAACACACGTTCTTGCATGAAAGGTGGCGTTTAATGTCTGTCATTTCATTTAGCCTTTTCCTTTTCCGTGTTACTTATCTCCTGCACTTAATATTGCTCACATCTTTTATTTATTTATTTATTTATTTATTCGCAACACATCCTGAATTTTGGATCGCAGTTCGTCTTGGGGGTGTGGCCTAAAGTTGGAAATTTGGTTAAAGAAATAAATATATCAAATTATACGTGAATAAATATAATATAGCACTTTGTGTGCAGGGCGCAGTCTCGTGTAGAGAGAAACCACATGTGGTGTCCATTTTTTACCTCTAGAGGCCGCTGTTGTGATGATAGCGAACCGGAAAAACTATTGAAAAGGATTTTTGCTGATTATATATATATATATATATATATATATATATATATATATATATAATATATTAATCAATTAAATATATTTTATTGCGATTAATCACATGATTGCCATGAGTTAACTTTCAATGTACACTTTTCATGTTTGTAATACTGTAATTAAGTGTAACAGATGTTATTATTATATACAATTCTCTCAAAATGTCTCCCTTTAATACAATTATTGATGATTTAATATTTATTTTACTCTGGAAATGATTCTTTTAATATGAATTTCTTGTTAATGACAATGTTATTTTGTTTAGTGTTGGTTTGAAGTGTAAAATATGGGACGTGGCTCCTTTAAGAATTGTGTTCCGGTTGCTTTTCCATATAAACTGGTGATACGGTGTTTAGGTTATACGGAAGCGCTTTATTGCGTTCAGTAAAAATGCGCTTTATTGCAGTAATACGGATTTGGGAATGCGATGCGCTTGCGTAAGGTTCCATACGGTAATATACGCTAATATAGTGAGGAGATCGTACCTGTTGTGAATGCGCAGCTAGGGGGCGTAATTCGGGGGAGATTTAGGAAGTGTGAGTGGATGCACTGAACGATTATTTATTCGTTTCTTCTTTTTTTGTTGTCGTTCATTCGCACAACACGACGCAGAGTGAAGGAGCAGATCACTCACATAGTAATGCACACTGCGTTATAACACCTTCATAACATTAGTGCCGTTAAAGTCACTTACTTTATTAATAGCATTGACAGCATTGACTAATATAATATATACACACTAAAGCAGGGTACTCGCTCCGGTACCGTCCTTCTTCGAATGTTTCATTTGAGTGTTTATTTTATTTCTATTTAATCTATTTAATTTTCCTTCTATGCATAATAAACCCACTCGGTCCATGTGAAAAAAATTAAAGTTTTTTTTTTTGCATCCTTAGGGAAGCCCTTAAACATCACCCCAAACCCTGAGAGACCTTTGGGAGTCTTATAACCTTTATCCAGCCAAAAAGTAGGTTGTTAAGATCACGTCCATGGGAGGGTGTGAGTGGGGGGGGCGTTGGTGTTGGCGTTTCCATGGTTTCCCTCCCCGGTAGGCGATACTCCCCAAGCGACTGATGACACGGGGCGTGGCTTGAGAAGAAGAAGAAGATGAAGAAGGAGAAGAAGTGTGTGTTTTTTTTATTTTCGATTTTATTCCGCACGGTGCCTCTGTGAGAGAGAGAGAGAGATGGAGGGATGAAAGCGCAAAATAGGGAGGAAAAAAAAAAGGAGACGGAATATGTGCGAGGAAACCTATGCGCGGCATAGAAGGGAGATATGCAGGCAGGGGTGGAGCAGTCCTGGGGCTGAAGAATGTCAGGGAGAGGAGGAGTGTGTGCTGTGTGTGTGAGCGAGAGAGAGAGAGAGAGAGAGAGAGAGAGAGAGAGAGAGAGAAAGGGAGGGAGGGAGGGAGAGAAAAAGGATGAGATCATCGCAGTCTAATGAGTGATGTGGTGGAGGGTTTGCCGGTGAATCGATCGAGTCTGCAGACGGGAAGAGCGTTCGCACGTCCGGATCGGTTCGTGTGCATCTGGTCTCTCTCTCTCCATCTCTCTCCATCTCTCTCTCTCTCTCTCTCTCTCCACATCCTCCTTCGTCTTCTTCTTCTTTTTCCTCACGCACAGCAAGGAATCTCTCACGCTCAGGTTCACCAACGCCCAGAGATGCTCGCTTGAGTCGCATTCCTCCGTCGAATCCCGTCAATCCTTCCTCCATCACTTTCCACCACTTTCTTTTTTTTCTTTCCCTCCTCCGCCGTCGCTCTGTTTTTCCCGGAGGGATGTTGGGTTTGGACGTCTGCGAGTTTGGGGGACAGTTCCTGGAACTGCTCTGGTTAACGCTTTGCTACAGAGGTGAGCATCTGTTCCGTGCATGTCCGGGAATTCCGTAGCAAAAGTGCATCCCGACGGTCACACCTGTTTTTCTTCGACGACCCGATCGGGGGAAGGGGGGGGGGGGGGGGGGGGTTTGGAATGGGTGTGTGTGTGTGTGTGTGTGTGTGTGTGTGTGTGTGTTCGGGGTTTAGTCACGCCGTGCCCTGCGAGTCCCTTCCTTTGGAAAAGTGTTCAAGGCGCGCCAAAGTGTTTCGATCGATATGTATCGGACGGTGACATCATTGTTAAACCCCCCCCCCCCCCCCCTCATCACCGCCCCCCCCCCTTTCTCCTCCAGTGCGTGGGAAGTAACGATGCGCAAAAAAAAAGGGTGTAAGTGGCCGTATATACTTGGTCGTGTGTCAGGCGGCGTGGGCGAGTGTGCGTTCGCAGACGAGCGCTGCAGGTGGCAGAAGGGCGATTCCCCCGAACACGCTTCCTCTGTTGTTGTTGTTGACACGAGCGGCGATGAAAACCAAACGCGACGTACAGCAGAGCGAATCGATCGTGTCGTACCGACGCCTTTCTTCTCATCATCCCGGGAATTCGCTTCCCAAATTTGGGATCCGAGCAAATATTGTGCAACAGTCTGGTTATCAATAAGGACGAGACTTCACTCTCGTATGCGTTCGTCAATAATGCAGCTTGAACGTCGGGATCTCGGAGATCTCGTTCT
>JACRUU010000013.1:23507334-23522334 GCA_030449085.1 Kryptopterus vitreolus
CACAAAGTGCCCAATTAAAGCCACACTCTCTCAAGCTCGGGACACACTGTTCCAGGAACTGAAATCAACTTCAGCATTAGTCTGACGTTTATTAAGTGTGCAAAAAAAAAACAATAATGCAAATTGATTTGTGTTCGCCTCACACCTCCAGGGTCGGGGGTTCGATTCCCGTCTCGGCCATGTGTGTGTGGAGTTTGTGCATGTTCTCCCCGTGCCTCAGGGGGTTTTTCTCCGGGTTCTCCGGTTTCCTCCCCCGGTCCAAAAACATGCACGGTAGGTTGATTGGCACCTTGGAAAATTGTCCCTAGTGTATGAATGTGTGTGTGAGTGTGTGTGTGTGTGTGTGTGTGTGAGTGTGTGTGTGATGGGTTGGCATATCATCCAGGGTGTATCCTGCCTTAATGCCCATAGACGGCTGAGATAGGGTCACATAGTCACATAGTCCCCATGACCCGAGGGAAGATCGGACATAGCGGTAGAAGATGAATAAATGAATGAATGACTGAATGAATGAATATTCATGACAGGGGGCACGGTGGTTTAGCGGTTAGCACGTTCGCCTCACACCTCCAGGGTCCGGGTTCGATTCCCGTCTCAGCATGTTCTCCCCGTGTCTCAGGGGGTTTTTCTCCGGGTTCTCCGGTTTCCTCCACCGGTCCAAAAACATGCACGGTAGGTTGAATGGCACCTTGGAAAATTGTTCCTAGTGTGTGAATGTATGTGTGATTGTGAGTGTGTGTGTGTCCTGCCTTAATGCCCATAGACGCCTGAGATAGACACACGTTCCCCGTGACCCGAGGGAAGATCGGATAAAGCGCTAGAAGATGAATGAATGAATGAATGAATGAACACATGACAGCACAGTGAAATTCAGCATATGCTCTAACTTGTTCCTTCACGATACAGCGCCCCCTAGAGCGAGTTAAAATATCTTGCTCAAGGACCCAATACCCAAGCTTGGTGATACCGGGGCTCGAACCCCCGACCTTCCAATTGGTCAAATATTATCCTTGGTGTCCATTTCGGATCTACGAGGGTTTTCGGAAAGAAAACCCTCAATTTGCTCATCTGCCGGAACGTTTTGACGACTGTACGGAGGAGTCTGAGGGAATTCCCACTTGGGTGATGTGTGCTCGCTAGTTTTATCGTCGTTCCTGCCAAATCCGAGATGGGTCATTGCTTTCCGGGATCATTAAAGAGGCACCACTGTGCATTCCACATTCCCCATCCGCATTCACATTCATCCCTAAAGCGTCCCTAAAGGGAGAACGTTCCACCCCGTCTCATGCAAAGCAGGGTAGTTTTGTGCATGTGAGGTTACAAACGACTGCATGTTTACTTAAATATGCGTCATTAGTGTTATTGATCATTATATCGCATGCTCTTTTCTCTTTTTCCCCTCAGATCCCAGTGTTCCTAATGTTCAGGTGACCAGACTGACGCTGATGTGTGATCAGGCTCCCGGACCCATTACTATGGATTTAAAAGGTACCAAAGATTTGTAATGACTTATTTACAAAAGATTAATAAAGATAAATAAATACAATCAAAATGCTGGATTTAAACTACATAATGTATATATATATATATATATATATATATATATATATATATATATATATATATATATATATATATATATATATATATATATATATTGTTTTCAATGTCGCATAAATGAATGCTTTTCATGTTTGTAATACTGTAATTAAGTGTAACAGATGTTATAATTATATACATTTCTCTCAAAATCACTCCCTTTAATAACATTACTTATTATTTCATATTTATTTTACTCTGGAAATGATTCTTTTAATATGAATTTCTTGTCTATGTTATTTTGTTTAGTGTTGGTTTGAAGTGTAAAATATGGGACGTGGCTCCTTTAAGAATTGTGTTCCGGTTGCTTTTTCCATATAAACTGGTGATACGGTGTTTAGGTTATACGGAAGCGCTTTATTGCGTTCAGTAAAAATGCGCTTTATTGCAGTAATACGGATTTGGGAATGCGATGCGCTTGCGTAAGGTTCCATACGGTAATATACGCTAATATAGTGAGGAGATCGTACCTGTTGTGAATGCGCAGCTAGGGGGCGTAATTCGGGGGGGAATTTAGGAAGCGTGAGTGGATGCACTGAACGTTTATTTATTTATTTGTTTGTTTTTTTTGTTGTTCTGGTTTCGTTCATTCACACGACACGACGCAGAGTGAAGGAGCGGATCACTCACATAGTAATGCGCACTGTGTTATAACACGCCTTAATAACATTAGTGTCGTTAAAGTTAATTTTAATAAAAAAATTAATTTTAGTGAAGTTAATAGCATATATATATATATATATATATATATGGAGTTTTATCCTTGTACACTCCAGATGTGCAAAGGCTTTCCACTGGTTCTTACCCGAGTCCGTTTTTTGCTCAGTCGGCCGTATCAGCAGAACCCTGCGCATTTTAATAAACCTTCTAGAACAATGACATCGCTCCCCTGGAGGCCAATCCCAGGTCGGCATTGTGCGTTTTGGGGCGGAGTCACGCGCCACGAATCAATCGCTGCTGCTGGCGGCTGTTGCACCTGAGAACGTTGCAGATGAAGGATTGCTGACGCCCTCCAGATTTCATTTTTTGATCCCCCTCAAGGGAGTCCTCGGCAGTTGAAAGGTCACGCCGGTTGCTAGGCAGCCGTGTCCGTGAAAGACGAGCACGTCTACACCAGCAGGAACAGTATAGACATTTCAGCCGACAGTGAAAAGGAGAAGTGATTCGACGCCGGAAACACACCAACACCCATGTGACTTCCTCTTCAGCCTAACCGTCTCTGTTACACCAGGAGGATCGTAACATTTACCTTCTCGGTGCAGGCATGAGGAAGAAGCCACGATGCGGTTTGGACCGGATTTACTGCCTGTAAACACGGCGACGCGTCGATACGTCACAATAAATTACAAGTAACAAGCGGCATTAAAGTCACAGTCAGTGACGTTTCTCGTCGCACTCTGGCAGTCGCAATAAAATCATTTCCAGGATGCCGCAGAGAAACTTCGCCCTCTCATGTCGCATGTCGCAAAAACGCACTGTAATGTCATTAATGTCATTGTGATTAAAGCGACGATGTTGTCGATGCTCGGACTCGACACTCGGACTGCTTGTCACACACTAATCCCCGACCCCGTGCCGGATTTCCATCTCCGCTAGACAAGACTGCATTAGTAAGCCGTGATCCGGCGTAGTCAGACACTCCAGGGGGCGATGCTCTAAGTGACAGGCGATGAAGGGGGCGGCCGGTGGAGCGGAAAACAACCGCAGGGGTTCTGACAGATGTGGCTGAGCTGGTGGGTGGAGTGTGTGTAAGTGGATGAGGAGTGTATAGGTGTGTGTGTAGACGACAATGCAGGATACTCAGACCCTCGCTGCTGAGATCTGACCTAACCCTATTTTTACACCGTGTTTGAAAACCAGTCCCCACATTGTTCATCTACGTTTGCTTTACACACACTTTTCACATATATTTCTCTTGTTGCAGACCGGTCCCCACTTTTCATGCCTGTTCAGGTCCCTATTTTTCTCACCTGCTTGTTGACACCGGTCCCCACTTTACATGCCTGTTCAGGTCCCTACTTTTCTCACCTGCTTTTTGACACCGGTCCCCACTTTACATGCCGGTTCATGTCCTTACTTTTCTCACCTGCTTTTTGACACCCGTCCCCACTTTTCATGCCTGTTAGGGTCCCTATTTTTCTCACCTGCTAGTTGACACCGATCCCCACTTTACATGCCTGTTCAGGTCCCTACTTTTCTCACCTGCTTTTTGACACCGGTCCCCACTTTTCATGCCTGTTCAGGTCCTTACTTTTCTCACCTGCTTGTTGACACCGGTCCCCACTTTTCATGCCTGTTCAGGTCCCTATTTTTATCACCTGCTTTTTGACACCGGTCCCCACTTTTCATGCCTGTTCAGGTCCCTATTTTTCTCACCTGCTTTTTGACACCGGTCCCCACTTTTCATGCCTGTTCAGGTTTTTTGTCCCCCACCTTGTTCCTGCTTTTTGACTCTGGTCCACATTTTTTCACTTTTCTGTTTTTCACACACATCCCTGTTTATCAACCTCTCCTCACTTTTACCAGTCCATCTCTACATTTTCAACAGCTGTCTCTCATTTTGATACTTTTTCAGACTGGGGTCCCCACTTTTCTTGCCTGTCCCTGTCCCTACTTTTCTCATATTGTCCCTGCTTTTTGACACCGGTCCCCACTTTTTACATCTTATTTCTGATTTTCACACCTGTCCCCATTTTTCAACTTTTCCCCACTTTTACAAATCTACCTCTAATTTTTTAGCATCTGTCTCTCATTTTAACACTTTTTCAGACTGGTCCCCACTTTCAATGTCCCTACATTTCTCATCTGCTTTTTGTCACTGGTCCCCACTATACACAAATTATTTCTGCTTTTCACACCTGTCCCAGTTTTTCTACTTTTCCCCACGTTTAAAAATCCATCTCAACTTTTTTAAACACCTGTCTCTCCTTTTAAGACTTTTTCAGACCGGTCCCCACTTTTCATACCTGTCCCTACTTTTCCTCATCTTCGCCCCTGCTTCTCGACACCAGTCCCCAATTTAGCCCATCTATCCCTGCTTTTCACATTCGCCACCGGTTTTTCCCACTTGTCCTCACTTTTCATATCTATTTCTCCTTTTCACTCATTGTCCCCACTTTCCCACCCCTTTCCATTCATTTCCAGTATTTCAAAGGGTGTTAAATTACCGTCTGCTTTTCACAAGTTCCTTCTAGATTCTCACGCCTTCTGCTTTTCTCGTGAATAATTAGCCGCTTTAAAAATAGTTCACATTAGACAGATTTTCATACCAGTGTCCCCGTAGTGCCATGTTCTGGAAGCCACGTATCACATCACAAGTCATACATCACAATGCTCTAATGTAGGTCAGTCTGGCATTTACAACGGAACAATTCCGGCATAAGGAACTTCTTAATGACTGACAATTTTTAACCAAATCAGGTTTTATGTCATGTCGAAGTCGGGGGTTTATGCCATGTAGCTTTATGACCACTCCTCTAAAATACATAGTCGCGACTTTTTTTTAAAAAATAGTAATAACATAACTAGATCGTCGTCTCTGATATCCTGTGATATCTATTTATCATCCCTCTGCCTGTATTTTCCATCTCAGCTCTCTCTCCGAATCCATTATAAAGCACTTAGAGGAAAACTCGAGTGATAAATTGATAACAGCAGTCACTCCGTTGGAAAGGAGGCTTTTTACGCTCCCTCGTTCCGAACCCTAAGACGCTCTCGCAAAATGTCGAAGGCTAGCGGTTAATATAACCCGTATCGATCCGTGATCTTTTCGGCTAAGGTTACTACAGATGGAGTTCGAGCGATAGCACTTTATAATCCGCTTTTCTCTCTTTTCTTTTTTTTTTTTTTTTTTTTCGGTTTTCCTTTTTAGGTGACCTTGAAGCTCTGAAGAAACAGAACTTCACTATGAAGGAGGGTGTGGATTACCGAGTCAAGATCCACTTCAAGGTACATCCAAAAAACACCCGACATGTTCGACTGACGTTTATAAATCGCACCATTTTTTGATTTTGCACATCGCTGATTATATCACGGGTCACGGTGGTTTAGTGGTTAGCACGTTCGCCTCACACCACCAGGGTACGGGTTCGATTCCCGTCTCGGCCATGTGTGTGTGGAGTTTGTGCATGTTCTCTCCGTGTCTCAGGGGTTTTTTTCTCCGGGTTCTCCGGTTTCCTCCCCCGGTCCAAAAACATGCACGGTAGGTTGATTGGCACCTTGGAAAATTGTCCCTAGTGTATGAATGTGTGTGTGTGTGTGTGATGGGTTGGCATTCCATCCAGGGTGTATCCTGCCTTAATGCCCATAGACGCCTGAGATAGACACAGACTCCCCGTGACCCGAGGGAAGATCGGATAAAGCGCTAGAAGAATGAATGATTTCACATGTCAGTTCTGTGATTGGTGGAAGTTATAAAACATGGCAACCCTGCAGCATTAGGTTAAGTCTCACTGAGGCTCCCGGAGGATGGTCTGCGTTACTGCATAATGCTCTTAGGAAAAAAAAAAGTGTTGTCAACACAAATTCTAGTATTTTTTATGAATTTCCATTTGTGTTTTGCCCTCATCAGGTCAACAAGGAGATCGTGTCCGGGCTGAAATATGTGCATTTGACCTACAAGAAAGGAATTCGAGGTAAAGGCACGAGTCGAGCCTATTTACTGTTTAGGTGAATTTCACATGCAACGATTTCCTTGTTTGGACTCGAAGACACGCCTACATTCCCATTTCAGTCAATCAGAGGTGCTCTAATTTGCATATATACATATATATACGGCATTAAAATCACATGGATATATATATATGGATTTGAATTATATTCCAACATCATCTATCCGAGGGGGCAAAGAGAAATATATGATATATGACGGGGGCAAATTTCTTTGGCTCCGGGGCCACGTTGACTTTTAAAAGATGGGCCATCAATCAAATATAACCATATAAAAGGCATTAATGTTAATACTCAGTGTATCCCTGGGCCCGATGCGCCATCTGGTGGAGTCACAGACAATGTGAAATAAATGCCGTGATAATTCTATGGTTCAGTTCTGTACCGATCTTTCGGCTGGTCGGATTAAAAGGGCCGTAGTTTGCCCACCGTTCTCTAAATTCCATGTACCGGGCCGGCGGACTCTATTCCAGGACACGACCTGTGCCGAAAATGTCTTATTAGGACATTTCTATATGTATTTTAAGGCGCTAATGTCTGTATTTACCGTCGATTTTAAAGACACGTGCTCAGATTTGTACGTACGCCGCAAAGGGAATCTTTCTTTTAACGCTTCTTTCCCCACAGTGGATAAAGCCGTGTACATGGTGGGCAGCTACGGGCCTCGGGTGGAGGAGCACGAGTTCATCACTCCGGTGGAGGAAGCTCCCAAGGGCATGATCGTCCGAGGGACCTACCACATCAAGTCCTACTTCACGGACGACGACAAGACGGACCACCTGTCCTGGGAGTGGAACATGCAGATCAAGAAGGATTGGGACAGCAGCAAGTAAACGGGGCCCCAAAAATGCGCCAACAGTAGGAAAGAAAAAAAGGGGGGGGGGCGGTGCAGAGAACGGGGTTCGGATCAGGGTTGGGTTATAGAACAAAAATAAAGAAAGAAAAACGAACAAAAAAATAAACAAACAAACAAAAACAAAACGTCTGAGAGTCAAATGGATGCAAACATACAGAAAAAAGGATGTTAAGGAAATACGACGCGACACAAAAGCAAGGCGTTAAAGGCGGAGACTCATTTGCTAAAAGATACGCGCTGTATAAACGACCGAGATCTATTCCTTGTGCCCGTGCATCACGCTCAGGTCAGTCCGTGTCTCTCCGAACTGTATAATGTGTGTAATTATGATGTCTGTAATTCTTTGCGATGCGTTAAAAATAAAATAGAATAAATAAATAAATAACGAAAGAAAGAAAATTCCCGCCGGAGCCCGGGAGCAGAACCGTGCATGCGTCAGTGTGAAGCAATTGTGCAAGTGGCTAGAATTTCGCCGTAAATCAGACGTCCGTGAAAACAAAAAACTTCGTCCGGAATCACGTTCTTTTCACGTTTTTTGGGGTTTTTTTTTAACGCACCCTTGATGACTTCCCCTAGCGTGCAAAGAGGAGCAGACTTTTTCTTAAACGCAGAATGCACACGACCTCGAAGCACAATGCACCGAAACTGCCAGGACAATTTTGCGCCCGAGCGTTCGGCGGTATAGATGCGATACAAATTAATAAATAAATAAAATAAAACAAACAAAAACAAACAAACAAACAAACAAATAAATAAATAAATAATAAATATATATATATATATATACACACGCAAAAATAATAAATAAAAACAAAATTTCATTCAATTGCTTTGTAGATCAAGAAACGCCCAAAGAGCTCGCTAGTGCCGATCACACACGTGTTTATGATAGAACCAAGGGTCAAACGAATTGACTCAATGAATCGACTCAATGAATCGACTCAATGAATCGACTCCTCTAACTGGAACGTTTTTTTTTGTTATTTAACAGCTTATTTAAGAGTCAATGTTTTTGTTTTCTTTTAAGTTGCCAAGACTTTCATTTCTGAGCCGTTTTCCATATAAATAGAATCCGATTGATAAAATTCCCTAACAATTTTAACCGAGCCGCACGATCACACTCAATAGGGGGACTCAATAGGGGACTCAATGAGGGGGGGGGGGGAATAAAGGGGGGGGGGGATAAATAAATAAACATGTATTAATTGTTAATACACCTACAAATTTTTTTCCTGTAAAAGTGTACATATGATACATCTTATTATTATTATTGTACATACAATTCATGTATGCTGTATAGATATATATATATATATATATATATATATATATATATATATATATATAGTATATATATAAAAAGGATGATATATGGGGTTAATACAATTTATCACTAATTCCATTTTGATATCATATTATCGGACGCAATTTGTTGTAAACCAAACATAGAGAGTTGATTTGACGTTTTCTGTTTGGTACATTGGACACTAGGTTAATACTCAGGGCATGGGCATGTAAAACACACACACACACACACACACACACACACACACACACACACACACACACACACACACACCACACACACAGACACACACACACCGACTGCAGACAAAAATAACTAGCACAATTTGAATTTGTTTAAAATGGCAATTTCATTTGGGATCAAATAAAATCTAACCCTGGACCCATTCTAACACATTTTATATAAGCATATACTGTATATCGTACATTACATGTGCCATATTTTTTATTTCTGTGTTATTTTATTGCAGTCAAATTCCAAAGATTAGATATTAACATGAAATTATATATATATATATATATATATATATATATATATATATATATATATATATATATATATATACTATATATACATAAACATTGCACTTAACTGTAAGGCCATATATCAGGTTTCCATGAAGCGGGAATAAGATATTATATATTTTTTAAACTGTATACACTCTATGGCTTGCGTTTATATTTATAACCGGCTTCCATCTGCGTTTTATTACACCGCGTCGCAGCTCGCTGCATTCCGGATAAAATTCTGCTCCTCGAATTTCCACTTCTCCAGACAAAAACCAGGTCGGATGGCCGTGTGAAGTCTCCAAGGGTGCTTTAGAAAAACCTACTGGAAGGCGCTTGACAAAAGTAACGTGCAAAAAAACGTGTTAAAATTGAAATAAGTAGAAGTAACGTGTTAAAATGTAAACAACAACAACAACAACAACAAAAAACCGCTGGATCAAATTTGCGTTTGCCTTCTTTGCTCTCGCGGCGTTTTTCTTACAGCGCTTACACTCCGGTGCGATTGTGAAAATGGCGGCGATCCCGAGCGATCGTGCGCCTCGGCGTGGCCTCGTCAGATCCTCATAACTAATATATATATATATATATATATATATATATATATATATATATATATATATATAAGGTCAAGCCGTGAAATATTCTGTGCTAAATCAATCCCACGACACCAGAGGACAACGTTTTAAATGCGACAGAAGATATAATAAAACACGTAATATATATATATATATATATATATATATATATATATATATATATATATATATATATATATATATACATAATATATAAACCACTTTTTTTTTAATCCAGGAAAAGAAGATCTTTCTTCGCAGATCGATTCCCCATGCGCTTTTCTAAAAAAAAAAAAAAAAAAAAAAACACGGCTGTAATTAATTACCGTAGTCACTATTTTCATAACGTTGATGTAATCCTGAATATCTGTAAACTGCATGCATATGTTTTTATGAGACTTGTTTTTTTCCCCACCCACATTCCTTCTCATCAGAAAGCAGGGATTCAAATGATGATGATGATGATGATGATGAGTCTGGTCTTTGGCTTGTTATTTTGTGGCTAAAAGATCGACGTTGGAGATTTACTGTACATCTTTTCATGCATCGTGCATTTTTACAATAAAGTCTAACCAATAAAGCTCGGCTTTAGGGTCGCGTTTGTTGTATTTTTATTCATCTGGATATGAATCCGTCTACACATTCATTCATTCATTTTCTAGCGCTTTATCTGATCTTCCCTCGGGTCACGGGGAGTCTGTGTCTATCTCAGGCGTCTATATGCATTAAGGTAGGATACACCCTGGATGGAATGCCAACCCATCGCAGTACACACACACACACACACACACACACACACATACACACACATTCATACACTTGGGATAATTTTCCAAGGTGCCAATCAACCTACCGTGCATGTTTTTGGACCGGGGGAGGAAACCGGAGAACCCGGAGAAAAAAAAACCCTCTGAGGCACGGGGAGAACATGAAACATGCAAACTCCACACACACACATGGCCGAGACGGGAATCGAACCCGGACCCTGGAGGTGTGAGGCGAACGTGCTAACCAATAAGCCACCGTGTCCCTTCCGTCTACACATGTGGTGTTCTAATACTAATTTAAGTAGTGGGATCTAATATAGGGGAGGTTGTGTAGCCCGGTGGTTAAGGTGTTGGACCAGAAGATCGCAGGTTCAAACCCCACCACCACCAAGCTACCACTAGTGGGCCCTTGAGCAAGGCCCTTAACGCTCAATTGCTCAGTTGTAAGTCGCTCATGGATAAGGGCGTCTGCTAAATGCTGTAAATGTAAAATGTAACACAACATTCTGAAATGAATAACACAGTTAATAATGGGTGGGGTATTATTAGGCAACACAATGTTGACGTGTTAAAAGCATGGATGAAACGCTGTGCAGGGTCAAAATATTAGGCCTAATTTATGCATAAACTCGTGCATTAAATTAATATTTAACTCGTGCACCAGTTATTCTTATGGATTAATCATTTACGCTTATTTATTACGCGGAAAACACACGTCAGAGATCGTCAAAAAGCACCGTATGTATACTAAATAGGCGCAACCCATCTCGCTCTGTGATT
Organism: Kryptopterus vitreolus; assembly: GCA_030449085.1. Taxonomy (NCBI): domain Eukaryota; kingdom Metazoa; phylum Chordata; class Actinopteri; order Siluriformes; family Siluridae; genus Kryptopterus; species Kryptopterus vitreolus. The sequence goes on from JACRUU010000013.1 coordinate 23,518,395, forward strand.
GGTGCATTTGAAAAAACGGACGGGATTTTCTTATCCAATCGGATCGAAGGAGAAAGCCCATGGCCCCGCCCACTCCTACGTAAGAGACCTTGGCACGTAGAGGGCTGTTCATTCGGAGAGAAAATGGCGGCTGTGCTGCGGCGCGGATTCAGACTCGTCTCCTTCGGTACTGTTTGTTTGTTTTTAATGCGAATTGTTTATTTTTATAAAGTGTCATTTGATTAAAAAGCTATTTTAGCTTCACTTTAGTCCGTATTTGAAGATATTTTGGAATAAATCCCATATACCGCGATACAGTCGTTGTTTACAGAAGTACAACTTTCGATTGTTTATTTATTTGTATTTTTTAAGCAAAAAAAAACAACCTAACGAGTTTTATAAATGCTATAAAAATGTATTGTTTATTCAAATTGCTATTAAATTGCTAACTGCGTGTTTTTTCCACCTTCCCCAGTGTCCCTGTAGAGGTTATGGGCTCGATCCCAAACGCCCACTCAGACCCGAGTGCCCTTCTGTAGGGTGTAGTGGTTATTGTATCGCGCCCATTGCAATCATGTGCTGTGTAAAGTAATCCACGTTATTCTCCTCAGGATCTCCTCAGCTCCTGTGTGGAAGCTGTCAGCATGGCAGAACCTCCGCTCTGTCCATCTTCACCTCCAGCAACCGAAATTCCTCCTCCTCCTCCTCCTCCTCCTCATCATCTTCACACCATAAAGTGGAGCTGGACAGCAGCACCGGTACGAGATCCGGCACAGGGGGAGCCAATAATTGTTCACAATCATCTTTATGTGTATCGTGCACTTTCCACACCATTAATAATGTACACATATGGATAAATATGACACTTTCCACACCATTAATAATTACACAGCACTTTCAATACCATTACACATATGGATAAATATTACACTTTCCACACCAATATAGCATTAATAATTACACATATGGATAAATATTACACTTTCCACACCGATATAGCATTAATAATTACACATATGGATAAATATTACACTTTCCACACCATTAATAATTGCACATATTTATAAATATTGCATTTTCCACACCCATATAGCATTAATAATTACACATATGGATAAATATTATACTTTCCACACCAATATAGCATTAATAATTACAGATATGGATAAATATTACACTTTCCACACCGATATAGCGTTAATAATTACACATATGGATAAATATGACACTTTCCACACTTTACACACCAATATAGCATTAATAATTAATAATTACACATATGGATAAATATTACACTTTACACACCAATATAGCATTAATAATTACACATATGGATAAATATTACACTTTCCACACCGATATAGCGTTAATAATTACACATATGGATAAATATTACACTTTGCACACCAATATAGCATTAATAATTACAGATATGGATAAATATTACACTTTCCACACCGATATAGCATTAATAATTACACATATGGATAAATATTACACTTTACACACCATTAATAATTACACATATGGATAAATATTACACTTTCCACACCAATATAGCATTAATAATTACACATATGGATAAATATTACACTTTCCACACCATATAGCATTAATAATTACACATATGGATTATAACTTTATATTTACACATATTGATGAAATGCATTTCCACACCAATCCACACCCTTTCCATATACACATATAATAATAAATACACATATAGCATTAATAATTACACACATGGATAAATATTACACTTTCCACACCAATATAGCATTAATAATTACACATATGGATAAATATTACACTTTCCACACCAATATAGCATAATAATTACACATATGGATAAATATTACACTTTCCACACCAATATAGCATTAATAATTACACTATATAGGATAAATATTACACTTTCCACACTAATATAGCATTAATAATTACACATATGGATAAATATTACACTTTCCACACCAATATAGCATTAATAATTACACATATGGATAAATATTGCACTTTACACACCATTAATAATTACACATATGGATAAATATTACACTTTCCACACCAATATAGCATTAATAATTACACATATGGATAAATATTGCACTTTACACACCAATATAGCATTAATAATTACACATATGGATAAATATGACACTTTACACACCAATATAGCAATAATAATTACACATATGGATAAATATTACACTTTCCACACCAATATAGCAATAATAATTACACATATGGATAAATATTACACTTTACACACCAATATAGCATTAATAATTACACATATGGATAAATATGACACTTTACACACCAATATAGCATTAATAATTACACATATGGATAAATATTACACTTTACACACCAATATAGCATTAATAATTACAGATATGGATAAATATTGCACTTTTACACACCATTAATAATTACACATATGGATAAATATTGCACTTTCCACACCAATATAGCATTAATAATTACAGATATGGATAAATATTACACTTTCCACACCGATATAGCATTAATAATTATACATATGGATAAATATTACACTTTACACACCATTAATAATTACAGATATGGATAAATATTGCACTTTCCACACCAATATAGCATTAATAATTACACATATGGATAAATATTGCACTTTCCACACCAATATAGCATTAATAATTACAGATATGGATAAATATTACACTTTACACACCATTAATAATTACACATATGGATAAATATTACACTTTCCACACCAATATAGCATTAATAATTACACATATGGATAAATATTGCACTTTACACACCAATATAGCATTAATAATTACACATATGGATAAATATTACACTTTCCACACCGATATAGCGTTAATAATTACACATATGGATAAATATTACACTTTCCACACCATTAATAATTACACATATTTATAAATATTGCATTTTCCACACCCATATACCATTAATAATTACACATATGGATAAATATTACACTTTCCACACCAATATAACATTAATAATTACAGATATGGATAAATATTACACTTTCCACACCAATATAACATTAATAATTACAGATATGGATAAATATTACACTTTCCACACCGATATAGCATTAATAATTACACATATGGATAAATATTACACTTTACACACCAATATAGCATTAATAATGTATGAATATAGATAGCAGATGTCTTCTGCTGTTCAAAATAATAAAACAAGATAAAAAATAATAACTTGATTAAAATAAACTACTATTTACTAAATTAACTAACTGATAATTAACCGATAAAGCATTAATAATGTAAAGATAATGTAAAATGGCTAAATATTGCATTAAAAAAAATATGTATATATATATATATATATATATATATATATATATAAGCAAAACCTTTTTGTTCAGTGTTACAGAATATAAAAAGAATTTAAAAACAATAGAGACAAATATACATACAAAATATGAATATATACAAATTACTGTAAATACAAAAAATATATAAGTGAAAAAATATAAAGTACTGTCAAACAACAAAGATACATATTGGTAATATTGCATTAAGTAATTTTTACAAGTGTCGAATGTTTGGTAAAATTAAAATGTTTTAACCTTTAAAAAAAGTAAATAACTGTGATATCTATAAAGATACATCTAAGGTGGCCAAGTGTGGAAATTTTGTGGTAAATTTCCTTAGAGACTATAACTGGGTAATTTTGGCAATGTAAACAGTTTGGCAGGAATTTCTGGGAATGAGGTAGAAATTTCCCAGGGAATGATATAAACATTTATTTAGCCATACAAACTAATACATATTTACCCAAAGTTCCACTTGATTTTACTTTCATTCCCAGAAACAGGAATTTTACCAACCTGGTGTTAACGAAAAAGTCGATTTCAAGTCCGGATTCTTCCTCGGAAATTCTTCTCGGGAAGTCTCATTTATAGACACTGAAT
>JACRUU010000013.1:23527334-23564834 GCA_030449085.1 Kryptopterus vitreolus
TATTGTCATATCTCGCCTGTTAGCCTGTTAGCATGTTAGCATGTTAGCTAGCACTCGGCTAGTCTCTCGTTCTCACCGTTAGTTGTTTATTATCGCAGTTTATTTACATTTAAAGTGGAATATAAACATTAAAGGAGAGACCCGGATGTCACCGCGGTGTCGCCAATTAACGCACATTGAACGCACTAATGAGGCGCAATTAGCGGATTGAATTACATCACACCTATTATGCTGATGTCTAAACTAACGCGTTATAACGTCTTATAACGTCATTGTGTATTTATGGGTGCTGGGAGGAATTCCTCTGCATGTCCCGATCTCACTCACACAATGATGTGCGAGTACAGTCCTCTGAACGGGAAACACAAACAAACAAACAAACAAACAAATAAGAATACATTAGGGTTGTAGGGTTGCGATGTCAAAGAATCAGCATTTATTTCAGATGAAATTGACTTTATTTATTTATTTTTCCATTACAGTCAAGATAAAAAAAAACTTATTTTATTCACTGATTTTTAATACTTATCAGTAAAAAGTAACGAAAAAAAAAAACAACTAACGTAATCTGGTACAAATGAACTGGCTACAGATTGCGATACGTGTCAAATAATACATAAATAATGCGTAAATATTATATTCTCTGTTGTCATATATATATATATATATATATATATATATATATATATATATATATATATATATATATATATATATATAACCTAGTATTTCAGTATATTCGCCATTATTGAATGTGTACAGCTCAGTATTGTATCTCATACACTGTCCTCAAATCTGATTGGTTAGACCAGGGCTGTCCAGTCTTTTCTACAAAGGAATATTTATATTATATATGCGCTTTTTATTACTTTACTATATAGATTTTGAAATTTTAGCATTTTTATGCAGGTTAATAGGTATTAAATCGCGTCGCCAATCATCACTAATCCGTACTGCTAGTTTTTCCGGGTTGCCTTATACAGTACGATAGCGGCCTCTAGAGGCGAATCACGGACACTGCGTGTTGTTTGTTTCTATTAAGTGTTTTCATTTGTTCGGAGGGCTACTTTTATTTTCTGTTCGTTATTAAATTTATATATTCGTGTGTGTTTAATTTTGCACATTATTGTTATTTACTTTCTTTTTTCCTTTATTTCATTAAGATCGGTTCAGCTCTATGACTCGCCTTCTCTGTGAAATTTCATCACCATGTGCTACAATTTTATCGAATGAATTTGACAATCACTGCACTGTTATTTATTTATTTGTTTGTTTGTTTGTTTATTTTTTTTTAGAGTGTTAGTCAGTAATTCCGTCCCGGGGAACACGTTTTTCTGGGCCGTAAAACCTCTACTGAAGTTTCTAATGACGTTAATCCAAATTTAGTCCTGAAGATTTAACCAAAATGAACCGTAAACATCTTTTACAGTTTTACACTTGGTATAACTAAACCTGGCTTTCGCAATCCTGTGGATAAATATGTGACACGTACGTACTGAAGGCGGATGGTTTTTGTTTAGGTGTGAATGACTGACGTGGTGCCGCCCACTGCGCTCAGCGAAATCAAACTCCGCCTCCTGTGCCAAGATGACATAGACAGTGTTAAAGTGCTGTGTGGTGACTGGTTCCCCATCGAGTAAGTACGCACACGTCTAATTTATTTATGCATATATAAAACGGAATGCTCCGTTTCTGTCCCTAATATCGACATTTTTATACGTGTATGTATTAGGGCTGTCAACATTAACACAAATTGACTTTAACAGCGCTAATGTTATTAAGGTGTTATAACGCAGTGTGCATTACTATGTGAGTGATCTGCTCCTTCACTCTGCGTCGTGTCGTGCGAATGAACGAAACCCGAACATGAATAAAATAAATGAATAAGGATGCATCCACTCACGCTTCCTAAATTTCCCCCAATTATGCCTACTAACAGGTACGATCTCCTCACTATATTAGCGTATATTACCGTACGGAACCTTACGCAAGCGCATCGCATTCCCAAATCCGTATTACTGCAATAAAGCGCATTTTTACTGAACGCAATAAAGCGCTTCCGTATAACCTAAACACCGTATATAGGGAGGTGGTAGCCCAGTGGTTAAGGTGTTGGACTCTGGACCAGAAGATCACAGGTTCAAACCCCACCACCACCACCAAGCTGCCACTAGTGGGCCCTTGAGCAAGGCCCTTAACCCTCACTTGCTCAGTTGTAAGTCGCTCTGGATAAGGGCGTCTGCCAAATTCCGCAAATGTAAATGTAAATGTATCACCAGTTTATATGGAAAAGCAACCGGAACACAATTCTTAAAGGAGCCACGTCCCATATTTTACACTTCAAACCAACACTAAACAAAATAACATTGTAATTAACAAGAAATTCATATTAAATAATCAATATTAAAGGGAGAGATTTTGAGAGCAATGTATATAATTATAACAGCTGTTACATTTGTTACATTTATGTTCATTTATGTTGCATTGAAAATTACATTATGTTGCAATCATGCAATTAATCATGATTAAATATTTTAATTGATGACAGCCCTTTTTATATTTACATATATATATATATATATACATACATATAATCTATATTTGCCTTAACAGCATTTCTTCTGCCTTCCTCCCTCGTCCTCAGGTACCCCGACTCGTGGTATCATGACATCACGTCGAACAAGAAGTTCTTTTCCCTGGCCGCGACTTTCAAGGCCGGCATCGTGGGGATGATCGTGGCCGAAATAAAGGGCCGAACCAAAGTGCACAAAGAGGTCAGCAGTCTTTCTATTGTATATCTATAACATCTATGACAGTAACATAATACGCGCACGACCCCTTTGTCCGGATAGCCACGGGCCACGGTGATCCGGTGTGCGCTTCAGTGCAAATTAAATGGAGCACCGGGTCTTTTAATAGCAGGTGTGAATACGGTGTGATGTTAACGCGCCCGATTGTTGCTCTGTCTCCAGGACGGAGACATTCTGGCCTCCAGCTTTCCCGTGGACACTCAGGTCGCCTACATTCTGAGCTTGGGAGTGGTGAAGGAGTTCCGAAAACACGGAATAGGTAAGACCCGGTGTGGATCGAGTCTCGGATCAGTAAAGGCTTGCCGAGGAACCTTCCCATATGTCTTTTCTTTTCCGTCTCCTCGCTCCCGCACGGCTCGCAGGCTCCCTGTTGCTGGACAGTCTGAAGGAGCACATTTCCACCACGGCGCAGGACCACTGCAAGGCCATCTACCTGCACGTGCTCACCACCAACCTCACCGCCATCCACTTCTACGAGAACAGAGACTTTAAGCAGCATCACTATCTGCCCTATTATTACTCCATCCGAGGGGTGCTGAAGGACGGCTTCACCTACGTCCTCTACATCAACGGCGGACATCCACCATGGACCATCTTATATCCTTTCGCGCGCGCGCGTGTGTGTGTGTGTGGGGGGGGGGATAACGTACACTGTAATCCTTTCTGATTGATTAATTGGCCAAGTAATTAATTAATTGATTGATTCGATGGCTAATTGACTAAGCAGCTAAGTAACGAGTTAATTGGTTGGTTAATTAAGTGATTCATTAGGCTCGGCTTCAGTTCTCCTTAACGAGCCCCTCACTGATTATATCCATCATATAGGATCGGCGCTGGCCAGCCTGAGCCCATGTTCCATTCCACAGAGGATCTACCGGCAAGCCCAGAGTCTCCTGCGCAGCTTCCTGCCGTGGTCCAGCATCTCGTCCAAGAGCGGCATCGAGTACAGCAGAACCATGTGAGGAGGGCTTTAATGCAGCACGCCAGCACTCTGTAATCACAATATATAATTATATTCACCATATATATATATATATAGATATATATATATATATATATATATATATATATATATATATATATATATATATATATATATATATATATATATATAAAATGTTTGTGGTGTGTGTGTGTGTTCCCAATATATAACACATATTTCCAATCTGTATCTTATATTTCCAAGTTATTAACCTGTATTCAAAATATGTTACTCAATCTATCTATCTACCTACCAATCTATCATTTACTACGAGTTCCCAATCTATCATTTATATTCCCAATCTATCATTTATATTCCCAATCTATCATTTACATTCCCAATCTATCATTTATATTCCCAATCTATCATTTATATTCCCAATCTATCATTTACATTCCCAATCTATCATTTATATTCCCAATCTATCATTTATATTCCCAATCTATCATTTACATTCCCAATCTATCATTTATATTCCCAATCTATCATTTATATTCCCAATCTATCATTTATATTCCCAATCTATCATTTATATTCCCAATCTATCATTTATATTCCCAATCTATCATTTATATTCCCAATCTATCATTTACATTCCCAATCTATCATTTATATTCCCAATCTATCATTTATATTCCCAATCTATCATTTACATTCCCAATCTATCATTTATATTCCCAATCTATCATTTATATTCCCAATCTATCATTTATATTCCCAATCTATCATTTACATTCCCAATCTATCATTTATATTCCCAATCTATCATTTACATTCCCAATCTATCATTTATATTCCCAATCTATCATTTACATTCCCAATCTATCATTTATATTCCCAATCTATCATTTATATTCCCAATCTATCATTTACATTCCCAATCTATCATTTACATTCCCAATCTATCATTTATATTCCCAATCTATCATTTACATTCCCAATCTATCATTTATATTCCCAATCTATCATTTATATTCCCAATCTATCATTTATATTCCCAATCTATCATTTACATTCCCAATCTATCATTTATATTCCCAATCTATCATTTGGCACGGGGAGAACATGCAAAAACTTAGGTTAAGGACCTTGCTCAATAAATATAAATATATATATATATATATATATATATATATATATATATATATATATATAGGAGGTGGTAGCTCATTCAAATTCTAAACAACCACCTCCAAGCTGCCATTAGTGGGCCCTTGAGAAAGGCCCCTATATATATAAGACGGCATCTGCAGGAGAAGGGCTTTAAAAACACCCCCCTGAGACACGGGCAGAACATGCACAAACTCCACACACACATGGCCGAGACGGGAATCGAACCCGGACCCTGGTAATGTGAGGCGAACGTGATAACCACCGTACCCCTCATATGTATGTGTGTGTGTGTGTGTGTACAAGGTTGTGAGCTGTAATACATTAATACACAGAATGGACAGGAATGGATGATGGGGGTTGGGGATGGTTACAGTGATGATGTGTTTGTTAACCAAAACCTTCTTTTCCTCCCTCCAGGTGAAGGACGGGACGCGTTGCGGTTCACCACGCCGACCCCTGAACCCCGGCGCTGGGGATTTTTACACAGACTCTGGTTCAGACCTCGTGTAATATGTGTACATAATCATATTCTCATGATTAATATATGTCCCCATTTTATCCCCCCCTTTCTGTCCTCCGCCTGTCATTCCGCCGCTGTCCTGAAAACCCACTCTAGATTTGTTGGTATTTTAAATAATTCCCGCGTGAGCGCCGGTTATTTGTATTTTTATTTGATATTGTTTAAGGTTTTAAGGCAGAGCCGCTGTAAAGTCTCTTCCCAGCCGTTTTTTTAACGGATAGTGGAAACGTCAAGTCGCGTCCAGTGGATTTCATCACCAGGGTTTGTCCCGCTCACCGTAAAACAACGTTGTGTTATTATTATTATTATTATTTTTCCCCCCCCACACAATTGTATTGGATTTAAAGCCGCCGAGTTCCTTCTGATCTTATTTCTTCTTTTCTGTCGGAGCTCAGGTGGAAACGCTCAGGCGTCCGATAACGCCAGCTGTGACTCGATCTTCCAGTGTCAGGTTCCTCTATGGCGGGAATTCCGTGCTGCGGTCTGTAGAGGAGGTTATGGATTATGGCTCCGTATAGAGACGCACAAGGTTTTTACATCCAAACAATAACCCATAAAAATTAAATGGAGGAGAAATAAAAGATGGATTTGGTTTTTTTTTTTTTTTTTTTTTTTTTTTTGCATAAAAAAAAGACTAATCCAATATAGCCATAATATATCAATATTTATAGTGATTATAATGAAGCATTCGAGCAATCTGATTTGTCTAAATAATTCAATATAATTCAAAATAAAAAAAAAAAAAATCCGTTCTCATACAATTTCAGTAAAATATGTTTTTTTTTGTATCCTAATTTTTAATTTTAGATGCGTCGATTTACAAAAACGACAATCCAAACCGTAAAAGCGACCGTATAATACAATCGAGGAAATGTGTGATATGAAATAACGAATTAAAATCATTATGGGATGTTTTTTTCCCCTTTTTTTTTTTTCCTCTCCGCCTGCTACAGTAAAATCTCCAGAAATGCCTTTTTATGCTCACAGTGATTATTTATTTATTTTTTGTTTCATTTGTTTGGTTGTTTTTTTTTTCCTCCCCCCCCCTCCTCTGTGGGGTGCACAAACTTTTGCACACAGCTCTATTAAAAGCTCGAATGCGTATTTGTGAAAGTGTGCGAGACCCCTTTGCTGCCTGAGTGTCACGTGATGTGTCCGTGAAACCGGTGCGATCCTGTTTCTCGAAAAGCCTTCGTTCCCATCAAATAAACGTTTTTTTAACGTTTTTCCCAATCGCACATGATTTGTTGATTGAACGCATGAAGCCCTGTGTAAGTAACAGCGCCCACTACTGTCCAGGATGTGTTATTACCCAGTTGTGAGATTTTTATTATTTATTCAACTTGATCAGTCGCTGCTTTTCTTTTGTCTCCAGTCTGAATTAAACCACTATGTTTGTTTGTTTGTTTGTTTGTTTTTTACTTTTTAGTTTGTTTTTTGTTATTTTAAATCTGTGTATCAATGCAGTCATACATTTCAAGATGACATGTATGAGAGAGAGAGAGAGAGAGAGAGAGACATGAGGGAAATGAAAGTTTGGGGATAGAAATAAATATTTCAAAATATTTGGTGTCTTTATAATGCTTTTTTTTTCTGTGTGATGTGGTATCTCTTTTTGGAAGGAGTCTCCAGTGTCAGTGCTTTATTTGCACCAGGTAAACAAAAGAAAACTTTGGGTGCGTGTTAGTGTTAAATGCACTTCCTTGTATTGGTGTATTAATAATAATAATAATAATAATAATAATAATAATGTGTGTAATTGCAGGTTGTATAGTTTTTGTTTATAAGTGTGTGTGTGTTTGTGTATGGTGCATTTTTCTGGGTTTATCTGTGTGTGTGTTGTGTGTGTGTGTGTGTGTGTGTGTGTGTGTGTGTGTGGTTTTGTTACTTTTAGCTTTATTTGTGTGTGTGGCATGTTTTTGGGTTTATCTCTGCGTGTGTGCATGTGTGTGTGTGTGTGTGTGTGTGGTTTTGTTACTTTTAGCTATATTTGTGTGTGTGTGTGTGTGGTGCGTGTTTCTGGGTTTATCGCTCTCTGTGTGTGTGTGTGGTATTGAAACTTTTAGCTTCATTTGTGTGTGTGTGTGTTTGTGTGTGTGGCGTGTTTTTGGGTTTATCTGTGTGTGTGTGTGTGTGTGTTGTATGATGCGTGTTTCTAGGTCTGTGTGTGTGTGCATGCTTTTTGTTACTTTTAGCTTAATTTGTGTCTGTGTGTTGTGTGTTGTATGATGCGTTTTTCTGGGTCTGTGTGTGGTGTGTGTGCATGTTTTCTGTTACTTTTAGCTTCATCTTGTGTGTGTGCATGTGTTTTTGGGTTTATCTGTGTGTGTGTGTGTGTGTGTGTGTGTTTGTGTGTATGATGCCTGTTTCTGGGTTTATATCTCTGTGTGTGGTTTTGTTACTTTTAGCTTTATTTGTGTGTGTGTGGCATGTTTTTGGGTTTATCTCTGTGTGTGTGTGTGTGTGTGTGTGATGCGTGTTTCTGGGTCTGTGTGTGTGTGTGTGCTTTTGTTACTTTTAGCTTTATTTGTGTGTGTGTGTTTGTGTATGATGCATGTTTCTGGGTTTGTGTGTGTGTGTCTGTGTGTGGTTTTTGTTACTTTTAGCTGTGTGTGTGTGTGTGTGTGTGTGTGGTTTTTGTTACTTGTTACTTTTAGCTTTTAGCTTTGTGTGTGTGTGTGTTTGTGTATGATGTGTGTTTCTGGGTTTATGTGTGTGGTGTGCGTGTGGGTTTTGGTTACTTGTTACTTTTGGTGTGTGTGTGTGTGTTTGTGTATGATGAGTGTTTCTGGGTTTGTTTGTGTGTGTGTGTGTGTGGTTTTTGTTACTTTTTAGCTTTGTGTGTGTGTGTGTTTGTGTATGTTTCTGCGTGTTTTTTGTGTGTGTGTGTGTGTGGTTTTGGTTACTTTTAGCTTTATGTGTGTGTGTGTGTGTATGATGCGTGTTTCTGGGTTGTGTGTGTGTGTGTGTTTTGTTACTTTTAGCTTTGTGTGTGTGTGTGCTGTGTGTTTTTGTTACTTTTAGCTTTGTGTGTGTGTGTGTGTGTTTGTGTATGATGCGTGTTTCTGGGTTTGTGTGTGTGTGTGTCTGTGTGGTTTTGTTACTTTTAGCTTTATTTGTGTGTGTGTGTTTGTGTGGTGTTTTTGTGTACTTTTAGCTTTGTGTGTGTGTGTTTGTGTATGATGCGTGTTGTTTCTGGGTTGTTGTGTTTGTGTGTGTGTCTGTGTGTGTTTTGTTACTTTTAGCTTTGTGTGTGTGTGTGTTTGTGTATGATGTGTGTTGCGTGTTTGTGTGTTTGCGTGTGTTGTGTGTGTGGTTTTGTTACTTTTAGCTTTGTGTGTGTGTGTGTGTATGATGCGTGTTTCTGGGTTTATGTGTGTGTGTGTGTGTGTGTGTGTGTGTTTGTGTGTGTGTGTGTGTGTGTATGATGCTGTGTGTGGTGTTTGTTGTGGTTTGGTTACTTTTGGCTTGTGTGTGTGTGTGGTGTGTATGATGCGTGTTTCTGGGTTTATGTGTGTGTGTGTTGGTTTGTTATTTTTGTGTGTGTGTGGGTTTTGTTACTTTTAGCTTTGTGTGTGTGTGTGGTTTTGTTACTTTTACTTAGCTGTGTGTGTGTGTGTGTGTGTTTTGTTTGTTCTTTTAGCTTTGTGTGTGTGTGTGTGTGTGTGTGTTTTGTTTTTGTGTTGTGTGTGTGTGTGTGTGTGTGTGTGTGTGTGTGTTTTGTATCTTTTTGTGTGTGTGTGTGGTTTTGTTACTTGTTACTTTTAGCTTTATTTGTGCGCGTTCGTTCCGATATTTACGGTAACCCTCCTGATGACGTCACTGTACCGCTGTGCCGATAACCTGACGGCCCCGCCCTTTTCGAATCCCGCGCGCGCTCTCGAGCTCGCACCCCCAGCCAGAGAGGGTTCGTTAACGAGCTGCAGCCGTACACGCGCGCGCGCACTCGCACGAGACACACCGCCGCGCGAGCGCTTACAATCAGAACAAGTAATTAATATTAATAGTGATAAGAATAAGCGCAGGAAAAAAGTGAAAGAGAGAGAGAGAGAGTGTGTGTGTGTGTGTGTGTGTGAGAGAGAGAGAGAGAGAGAGAGAGTGTGTGTGTGTGTGTGTGTGTGTGTGTGTGTGTGTGTCGGGACAGTAACCTTCATCTCCGCCCGTGGAACAGGAGCTGCGAGGTGAGTCAGGCGATGTGCTGGACAAAAACAAACGTGTGTGTGTGTGTGTGTGTGTGTGTGTGTGTGTGTGTTTGTGTGTGTGTGTGTGAGAGTTTTGTGTTTGGTAGTTTGATTACAGTGTAGAAGTGTTTGTGTGTTTGTCTTCTGTGTTGTTTGTGCACATTGTTGACAGTGTTCCCGATCAGAAAGCGTGTGTGTGTATGCTTTCGATTCATCGATTGAATCGTGCAGATGAAGGTGTGTGTGTGTGTGTGTGTGTGTGTGTGTGTGTGTGTGTGTGTGTGTGTGTGTGTGAGAGAGAGAGTGAATAAAGCAGATTAGTGTTGTTTTTGGGGTTTCGGTTTGAGATTGAGGAGGAGTCACTAAAACCCCGCAAAAAAACAGAGCTCTTTCTAACCTGATTTATCAAACCGTGTGTGTGTGTGTGTGTGTGTGTGTGTGTGTGTGTGTGTGTGTGTATTTAGTGTGCGTGTGTGTGTGGGGGAGGGTCTTGTTACTTTTCGCTTTATTTGTTTGTGTTTGTGTATGATGAATGTTTCTGTGTTTCTCTCTCTTTCTCTCTCTCTCTTTCTGTGTTGTTTTGTTACTTAGCTTTATTTGTGTATGTGTGTGTGTTTGTCTATGATGCGTGTTTGTGTTTTATCTCTCTCTGTGTGTGTGTGCGTGTGTGTGCGTGTTGCGTGTTTTTGGGTTTATATGTGTGTGTGTGGTTTTGTTACTTTTAGCTTAATTTGTGTGTGCGTGTTTCTGAGTTTATCTCTCTCTCTCTGTGTGTGTGTGTGTGTGTGTGTGTGTGTGTGTGTGTGTGTGTGTTTTTGTTACTATTTAGCTTTATTTTTGTGTGTGTGTGTATTGTGTATGATATTAGTGTGTATTTGTGTGCAGTAGTGTGTATTAGTGTGTATTTGTGTGCAGTAGTGTGTATTTGGCAATATTAGTGTATATTTGTGTGCAGTAGTGTGTATTTGGCAATATTAGTGTGTATTTGTGTGCAGTAGTGTGTATTTGGTGATATTAGTGTGTATTTGGCAATATTAGTGTGTATTGGTGTGTATCTGGCTGTATTTGGTGATGTTAGTGTGTATTAGTGTGTATTTGTGTGCAGTATTATGTGTGTGTATTTGTGTATATTTGGCATTTGTGTGTATTTGTGTGCAGTAGTGTGTATTTGGCAATATTAGTGTATATTTGTGTGCAGTAGTGTGTATTTGGCAATATTAGTGTGTATTTGTGTGCAGTAGTGTGTATTTGGCAATATTTGTGTGTATTTGTGTGCAGTAGTGTGTATTTGACAATATTTGTGTGTATTTGTGTGCAGTAGTGTGTATTTGGCGATATTAGTGTATATTTGTGTGCAATATTTGTGTGTATTTGTGTGCAGTAGTGTGTATTTGGTGATATTAGTGTGTATTTGGCAATATTATATTGTGTGTATTGGTGTGTATCTGGCTGTATTTGGTGATGTTAGTGTGTATTGGTGTGTATTTGGCTATATTAGTGTGTATTTGGCAGTATTTGGCGATATTGGTGTGTATTTGGCAGTATTTGGCGATATTAGTGTGTATTTGTTTGTGTGTATTTGTGTATATTTGGCTGTATTGGTGTATATTAGTGTATATTTGGCTGTATTTGTGTGCAATAGTGTGCATTAGTTTGTATTAGTGTATATTTGGCTATATTAGTGTGCATTAGTGTGTATTTGTGTGCAGTAGTGTGTATTTGGTGATATTAATGTGTATTTGTGTATATTTGGCTATATTGGTGTGCATTAGTGTGTATTTGGCAATATTGGTGTGTATTTGTGTATATTTGGCTATATTAGTGTGTATTTGTGTGCAGTAGTGTGTATTTGGCGATATTAGTGTGCATTAATGTGTATTTGTGTATATTTGGCTGTGTATGCAATAGTGTGTATTAGTGTGCAGTGTGTATTTGTGTGTATTGGTATATTTGGCTATATTAGTGTGCATTAGTGTGTATTTGTGTGCAGTAGTGTGTATTAGTGTGTATTTGGCGATATTATTGTGCATTAATGTGTATTTGTGTATATTTGGCTATATCCGTGTGCATTAGTGTGTATTTGTGTGCAATAGTGTGTATTTGGCGATATTAGTGTGCATTAATGTGTATTGTGTCGTTTGGCTATTCCGTGTGCATTATGTGTGTATTTGTGTGCATTAGTGTGTATATCCGTGTGCATTAGTGTGTATTTGTGTGCAATAGTGTGTATTTGGCGATATTAGTGTATGTGCATTATTTGGCGATGTGTATTTGTGTATATTTGGCTATATTAGTGTGCATTAGTGTGTATTTGTGTGCATTAGTGTATATTTGGCTATATTCGTGTGCATTAGTGTGTATTTGTGTGCAGTAGTGTGTATTTGGCGATATTAGTGTGCATTAATATGCATTTGTGTATATTTGGCTGTATTGGTGTGTATTAGTGTATATTTGTAAATGTAAGCAGCATTGCATGTGTTGTAATACGCCATATGTTAATATGAGTTGTGTTACCACTGTGCGTTGAGTTGTTTGTTGCGTGTTCAGTGAATAATAAAGATGGCGGTTGTGTACGTCCCGTCGACACACAGGCCGGTGTTTACCGCCTCGTCCTCCCGCTCGTATCCTCGGTACGGATTAATGACCGGACTGTTTCATTTATTACGCAATAAGCAAACCTGACTGTGTGTGTGTGTGTGTGTGTGTGTGTGTGTGTGTGTGTTTTTCTCAAAACATGGCATGTGGCAGAAACAAAAACCCAAAGATTAAACTGATCAACAATTTTGCAGAATTCGTACAGACATTCGTAAAGTTGAAAGGCCGTCACTTCTTTGTTTGATGTGCTTTGAAGTCGTGGCTTTCGTTCTCCCTCTGAAAGGCCTCTTAGTACACACACACACACACACACACACACACACACACACACACACACACCACACACACACACACACACACAACAACACAATGCTTCGAAACCAGTGTGTTCTGAATCCAATACATTTTAATGTATAGCAATTTTAACAATGGAAATTCTCTTCCAGCAGCTTTTACGGAGATAAAACAGATAAAACATTTGATATGTTTACGTTGATAAATATACGTTCATATACAACCTCATCCCTGTAAACAAACACACAAACGTCTAACCCTGAATACTAATTCTTAGTATTTAATTAGCTTTATTTGTGTATATTTGCCTGTATTAGTCTGTATTTGTGTATATTTGGCTGTGTGTGTGTGTGTTGTTGTTTATTTTTAGTGTGTATTAGGCTTCATTAGTATGTATTTGTGTATATTTGGCTGTGTGTGTGTGTGTTGTTGTTTATTTTTAGTGTGTATTAGGCTTCATTAGTATGTATTTGTGTATATTTGGCTGTGTGTGTGTGTGTTGTTGTTTATTTTTAGTGTGTATTAGGCTTCATTAGTATGTATTTGTGTATAATTGGCTGTATTAGTGAGCATTTGTGTATACTTGTCTTTATTTTTTGTATATTTGCCTTTAGTCGTGTGTATTTGCCTTTATTTGTGTGTATTTGACTTTATTAGTATGTATTTATGTGTATTTGGCTTTATAAGTGTGTATTTGTGTATAATTGGCTGTAGTAGTGTGTATTTGTGTATTTACATTTACATTTGCGGCATTTAGCAGACGCCCTTATCCAGAGCGACTTACAACTGAACAATTGAGGGTTAAGGGCCTTGCTCAAGGGCCCACTAGTGGCAGCTTTGTGGTGGTGGGGTTTGAACCCATGATCTTCCGGTCCAGAGTCCAACACCTTAACCACTGGGCTACCACCTCCCATCACGCCAAATGTGTGTATTTGGCTTTATTAGTGTGTTTTTGTGTGTATTTGGCTTTTAGTGTGTGTTTGTGTGTATTTGGCTTTATTAGTGTGTGTTTGTGTGTATTTGACTTTATTAGTGTGTATTTGTGTATTATTGGCTGTATTAGTGTGTTTGGCTGTAGCAGTGTGTATTTGTGTAAAATTGGTTGTATTAGTGTGTATTTGTGTATAATTGGCTGTAGCAGTGTGTATTTGTGTATAATTGGCTGTATTAGTGTGTGTTTGTGTGTTTGACTTTATTAGTGTGTATTTGTGTATAATTGGCTGTATTAGTGTGTGTTTGGCTGTAGCAGTGTGTATTTGTGTATAATTGACTGTATTAGTGTGTATTTGTGTGTATTTTACTTTATTAGTGTGTATTTGGCTTTATTAGTGTGTATTTATGTGTATAGTTGGCTGAAGTAGTGTGTATTTGGCTTTATTAGTGTGTATTTGGCTTTATTAGTGTGTATTTGGCTTTATTAGTGTGTATTTGTGTATAATTGGCTGTATTGGTGTGTATTTGTGTATAATTTGCTGTAGTAATGTTTGTGTATAATTGGCTGTATTAGTGTGTATTTGACTTTATTAGTGTGTATTTCTGTATAATTGGCTGTATTGGTGTGTATTTGACTTTATTAGTGTGTATAATTGCCTGTGTTAGTGTGTATTTGTGTGTTTGCCTGTATTAGTGTGTGTTAGTGTGTATTTGTGTATAATTGGCTGTATTAGTGTGTGTTAGTGTGTATTTGTGTATAATTGGCTGTATTAGTGTGTGTTAGTGTGTATTTGTGTATAATTGGCTGTATTAGTGTGTGTTAGTGTGTATTTGTGTATAATTGGCTGTATTAGTGTGTGTTAGTGTGTATTTGTGTATAATTGGCTGTATTAGTGTGTGTTAGTGTGTATTTGTTCCTGATCTTATCGTGTTAACCATGAAATCTGTAATGGTGTGAAAATGGTGTTTGATGAAGCGTGACACTGTGACACTGCGGACACTGACACTGCGACACTGTGACACTGTGACACTGCGACACTGTGACGTGCGAACCCTAAACGCTGATGTTCAGTATTTAGTCCATTTCTCGTGTCTGCTTTCCCCCCCCGAGTCGCAAAGTTCAAAGTCCGGCGTTTACGACGATGTTTATGGCTTTTAAAGTTCACGTGAAAGGTGGAAGGTCGTGTTTTTCTCGTTCGGCAAGTAATACAAAAGGAAAGCGAGGTTGAGGGAACGAGTGTGTTTAAGCGTGTAGGTGTCGATGAGGTCACTGTGGGTTTCAGATCAGAATGTCCGACATTCTTCCTCTGGGGGAGGGGGCGTGGCTTAGTGATTTAAGGCGCTGGGTGATTGATCGGAAGGCCAGGGGGGTATGGTGGGTATGGGGGATATGAAGGGGGGGGGGGGTTCGAGTCCTGGTATCACCTAGCTGCCATCCTCGGGTCCTTGAGCAAGGCAGTTAACCCTCTGTACTCCAGGGGGCGCCGTGTCGTGTCTGACTCTTGACCTCCCGTACATATGGAATATGCAAAGAAACAGAATGATCCACTATAGAGTTTCAGACTGACACCAGGATTGGAAAAGGCTTCGGATCGGGAATGTTGTGTTGATTGATAAATATTCCGTCTCTCGATGCGGCAAATAAAATGTGTGTTTTTTTTTTATATTCCGGGAACTCGATCGCTCCGGCTCAGGGCGGAAACTCATCATGGCATGGGAACGAGAGGACCGTGTCCATAACACACACGTCTGCCGCAGAATTCCACCAGGCTTCGTTGGAGAAGCGCTTTAACGAGGAATCGTTTCCTGCGGGAAACAAAAACAAACCCGGCCTTGATGTATTTCCTGCTCCTGATGAAGGTCCGGGTGCGAGTACCCCTTATTTCCTCGCCCTTGTCCTGTGGAAAGATTTCACGCTTCCTGATGAATTCCCGTTTTATACGTGACGTTCTCCGCTAGCGCTGCACCATCTTTTACTACAACGTGAATCACCATTCTCATTTTTTCATTAAACGTTTATCAAGTACAAGAAAAGTGCTGAAGTAGCAAAAATATTCTACCGATAAATATATAAAAAAAACGCAAAAAGCCTACACACGTAGGTTACGCTGTAGGTTGCTGAGTAGGTTACAGTGTAGGTTGGGACATAGGTTGCGCTGTAGGTTAAGGCGTAGGTTACGCTGTAGGTTGCGGAGTATGTTACATTGTAGGTTACGCTGTAGGTTAAGGCGTATGTTACTCTGTAGATTGCAGAGTATGTTGTGCTGTAGGTTGCGCCATAGGGTACGCTGTAGGTTAAGGTGTAGGTCACATTGTAGGTTGTGGAGTATGTTGCGCTGTAGGTTACGCTGTAGGTTGCGGCATATGTTACTCTGTAGATTGCAGAGTATGTTGTGCTGTAAGTTTGTGGCATAGGGTACGCTGTAGGTTAAGGTGTAGGTCACGCTGTAGGTTAAGGCGTAGGTTGCGGAGTATGTTACGCTGTAGGTTACGCTGTAGGTTAAGGCGTAGGTTAAGGTGTAGGTTGCGGAGTATGTTACACTGTAGGTTAAGGCATAGGTTACGCTGTAGGTTGCGGAGTATGTTACTCTGTAGATTGCGGAGTATGTTACACTGTAGGTTGCGGAGTATGTTACTCTGTAGATTGCGGAGTATGTTACACTGTAGGTTAAGGCATAGGTTACGCTGTAGGTTGCGGAGTATGTTACACTGTAGGTTACGCTGTAGGTTAAGGCGTAGGGTACACTGTAGGTTGCGGAGTATGTTACACTGTAGGTTAAGGCATAGGTTACGCTGTAGGTTGCGGAGTATGTTACTCTGTACGTTACGCTGTAGGTTGCGGAGTATGTTACTCTGTAGATTGCGGAGTATGTTACACTGTAGGTTAAGGCATAGGTTACGCTGTAGGTTGCGGAGTATGTTACACTGTAGGTTACGCTGTAGGTTAAGGCGTAGGGTACACTGTAGGTTGCGGAGTATGTTACACTGTAGGTTACGCTGTAGGTTAGGCGTATGCTGTAGGTTGCGGAGTATGTTACGTGTAGGTTAAGGTGTAGTTACGCTGTAGGTTGCGGAGTATGTTACACTGTACGTTACGCTGTAGGTTGCGGAGTATGTTACACTGTAGGTTATGCTGTAGGTTGCGGCGTAGGGTACGCTGTCGGTTAAGGTGTATGTTACGCTGTAGGTTGCGGCATAGGTTACGCAAAGCGAGTGTTTTTGCGCGCTGTAACTCTAAACAATGCGAGCGTGTGATGATCATATCGTACGATGTAATCAATAATTATAAATTAAAATGAGGAAATGTTGTTTATTTTTTAGCGTTTTGTGGTTCAGTACTGTAATCGTCGTGTCTCTACACACTGCAGCATTAACACTGTGTGGTGATGAACGAGAGCTGCTCGTGGAATCTCTGGTTGAAAGAGTGCGCGAGTGTGAAAACACCACCAGTTCAGCGCGAGGCCATTTTGCGTTGCTCTCGAACTTCGCCGCCAGTGGATTTTTCTCAGACGTGAGACGGCGATGTTTGTAAATCTGCGTCTGATTTGTTCTCTGCGATTTTAGACGCACATTTCACTCGTACATAAACACGTCTTCCACACCGGTATAGTGAAGATTTTCTCATATTATTATTCACTCTGTCTGTCTGTCTATCTTTCTATCTGTCTGTTCTGTTCTATTTAACGTCTGTCTATCTGTCTGTCTATCTATCTATCTATCTGTCTCTCTGTCTGTCTATCTATCTATCTATCTATCTATCTATCTATCTATCTATGTGGTTCTATCTATCTGTCTGTCTGTCTGTCTGTCTGCCGTTCTATCTATCTATCTATCTATCTATCTATCTATCTATCTATCTATCTATCTATCTATCTATCTATCTATCTATCTATCTATCTATCTGTCTCTCTGTCTGTCTATCTATCTATCTATCTATCTATCTATGTGGTTCTATCTATCTGTCTGTCTGTCTGTCTGTCTGCCGTTCTATCTATCTATCTATCTATCTATCTATCTATCTATCTATCTATATATATATCTATCTATCTATCTATCTATCCATCCATCCATCTCTTTTTGTCTATCTGTCTATCTATCTATGTGGTTCTATCTATCTGTCTGTCTGTCTATCTCTATCTATCTATCTATCTTATCTATCTATCTATCTATCCATCTCTGTCTATCTATCTATCTATCTATCTATCTATCTATCTATGTTTGTCTATCTATCTATCTGTCCGTCCGTCCGTCCGTCCGTCCGTCCATCCATCCATCCATTAATATCTATCTATCTAAGTGAATGTCTGTCTGTATTTCTTTCTTTCTAGCCACCTCTCTGTGTGTCTATACAGATGTATTATAACCCTCTGTACCACAGGGGGCGCTGTATCATGGCTGACCCTGCTCTACCATAACGAAGCTGGAATATGTGTAGAAAGATTTTTGTTGTTGTTTATTGTTTATGTGAGAAATAAACACGCTTGTGTTCTGCGTAACGTTGAGTATTTGTGCAGTAAATAATAACAGCGCTGAACTCGACAGAGGAGATAAACGGCCTGAGCGCAGTTTTACCATTTAGGACGATTCTATTTTTGTTTACGGACCTCTAAACAGGGAGTTGTGTTTCTTGTTCAAACCCAAACAACAACAACAACAACAACAACAACAACAACATTATGCAAAAAACTTCCCGGCTTTCCACCGCGCTCTCCCCCCTCGGCTTATTAACAGCCGGGTTTCATCTCCGTAGCTGCTTTCCTGTGTGGGGCCTCTGGGACGTACACACACACACACACAAACACACACACACACACACACACACATGCTGATTGAAATGTTCATTTTTATTTCTTGTAATTATCTGGTTATATTCTCGTTAAACTGCTAAATATGATGCGAATCAGGTCAATACACACACACACACACCCACACACACACACACACACACACACACACACACACACACACACACACACACACACACACACTCCTTCTGCTCTAGTTCTGCATCACTTGGTTTGCAGTGTCAGTACCAGCGGTGTCTCCTGAGGGCCAAACTCGCGTCACTGGAGTCGGGATTTTCTGTTTCTGCCCCCCCCCCCCCCCCCAACCCCCCCTCGCCCCGCCGCGCCCCCCCAAGAGTTACCGATGCGACGTAAAGCGTGTACACACACTCGCTACTCGGTTCGCCTTTGTGGGGTCATGTGACATTTACTTCTGTCATTGACGTGTTGGATCCTGATACATGCTCATTTGGGTTTCTTCTTCTTTATGCCATCCATTCTCACTGTATAAGAGGTGTGTGTGTTGTGTGTGTGTGGTGTGTGTGTGTGTGTGTGTGTGTGTGTGTGTTCTACTGCAATTCTCCATAATATTAATGATGTGTTGATCTGTTGGCCATCCAGTGTGTGTGTGTGTGTGTGTGTGTGTGAAGGAAAGGAAGGGAGTTAAAAACTATTTCCTCTTCACTGCACACTATATTTGGAACAAAGCCATATGAGGTGTTCAAGAAACAAAAACCCAGCAGAGAAACGTTGTGTGTTGTGTGTGTGTGTGTGTGTGTGTGTGTGTGTGTGTGTGTGTGTGTGTGTGTGTGTGTGTGTGTGTGTGTGTGTGTGTGTGTGGTTTAGTGTTGCCGTTCCAGACTTTTTTGTTTTTCCGACGTACAGGAAATTGGCTTTGCCTCATTGTGCTCCACGTCTCGTCACTGCTTTGTGATTTAAGGCTCCTATTGTGCAGGACAGTGGCTTTGAGGGGAACGAGGGATTACACTCATCCCCCGCTGGCAGACTTTGTCGGACGAAGGTCGAAGGGGTTACGCCTTTCCCATGGAAAATTTCCCAAACTTACTGGAATTTTTGACCCTAGCTGTTATTGAAGGCTGGCGGACATCAAACATAAACAAGCCATTCATGTTAATACTTAATGTAGCATTGTGTATAATGCGCCACCTGGTGGAACGTCAAGCAATTACAAGACAAGGTCACATGAATGCAGTCATAATTATGACATGATTTGATTTGGACAGTTCTGTTCCGATCTTCAGTGGACCAGATGAAGAGGACCAAGGGGCCGGGTTGAGAGTGCAAAAGGGGCCGTGTTGAGAGTGCGAAAGGGGCTGGGTTGAGAGGACCAGGGGGCCGGGTTAAGAGTGCAAAAAGGGCCGGGTTAAGAGGACCAGGGGGCCGGGTTAAGAGTGAAAAAAGGGCCGGGTTAAGAGGACCTCGGGGTGCCGGGTTAGAAAAGGACCAGGGGGCTAGGTGAAGAGGACCAGGGGGCCGGGTTAAGAGGACCAGGGGGCCGGGTTAAAAGGACCAGGGGGCCAGGTGAAGAGGACCAGGGGGCCGGGTTAAGAGTGCAAAAAGGGCCGGGTTAAGAGGACCAGGGGGCCGGGTTAAGAGTGAAAAAAGGGCCGGGTTAAGAGGACCAGGGGGCTAGGTGAAGAGGGCCAGGGGGCCGGGTTAAGAGGACCAGGGGGCCGGGTTAAAAGGACCAGGGGGCCAGGTGAAGAGGACCAGGGGGCCGGGTTAAGAGTGCAAAAAGGGCCGGGTTAGGGACCAGGGGGCCGGGTAGGGAAGGGGGCCGGGTTAAGAGTGCCAGGGGGCCGGGTTAAGAGGACCAGGGGGCCAGGGTAAAGAGGACCCAGGGCCAGGGGGCCGGGTTAAAGAGGACCAGGGGGCCGGTAAAAGAGGGCCAGGGGGCCGGGTTAAGAGGACCAGGGGGCCAGGTAAAGAGGACCAGGGGCCAGGGGGCCGGGTTAAGAGGACCAGGGGGCTAGGTGAAGAGGGCCAGGGGGCCGGGTAAAGAGGACCAGGGGGCCGGGTTAAGAGGGCGCAGGGGGCCGGGTTAAGAGGACCAGGGGGCCAGGTAAAGAGGACCACGGGGCCGGGTGAAGAGGACCACGGGGCCGAATTAAGCGGGCAGTACTTTTCCCTCTCGCCGTGTGAACTTGTGTGAAGGCACCAGATGTGTAAAAGATATATTGAATAATCTTAATGTGCTGAAAGTCGCAGAGGTTTGTACATTCTCAGAGTGGCGACGTTGATGTTGAAGGTTGATTGAGATTTCTTGTTGGTTTATTGTAGGTTGTTATACTTCCGGGTTTTTTGGACAAGTGCTCGTTGTTTTGGGGAATATATTGACGGTAACTCGTTTTTAGAGGGCATTTTTCCCTCAGACAGACAGAGTTGGTGATGAGCTTGTCTTAGCGTCCTCAGGCAGAGAAACGCCGGACAATCGCCGATGGTGCGTAACTGGAGCAGACTTTATCTCCTGCGTATGCTTTTATTCCGATGCTCACGAAGAAAAGTGAAAGGTAATTGGAGTGAATGATGCAATCCGGAGTTACAAAGGAGCAATTCTCCTAGAATGTCCTTGTACCACAGCGTTGCCGTGGTGATAAAGACCCCGGTGCCAGCGTTGTAGGTTATTTGGATCTGATTGTAGCGTCGAGTTACATGAACACTTAGAACGGGTCGAACTGCTACGCAAGGAATTGGTTACAAATGACGGGTCAAGCCTGAAACGCAGGTCAACTGCGGCGAGAGGAGAGAGAGGCTGTAAACAAATAATTTGTTCATAAACAAATAAACAAACACACACTGCATTACTGTTACTGTAATTGCGTAGATTCAATACGATGCTGTTAGCCGACGTTAATAAATGCTTTATAAAGTCTGTTTTTAAGTACTATGAACTAACGCGAATGGCGTCGTCATAAACACACTGTGGTGTCAATGATTCACCTCTAGAGGCCGCTCTTGTACTTGGCCCGCTACGGGTGTACGATTGTCTTAAACTATGGCGATGATGCTTTTAAAGCGTGCATTAAATAAACTGCATCAATACATGCGACTATGTAACCCGCGAAGTGACGGCATCCCGCCACTAGAGTGCAGCGTATCCAACGCCAGTGTTTACCGAGGACTATTGAGCAGAATTGAGAAATGCCTAGCCCAAAATGTCCAGGAAGTGAAAAATGGATGCAGATGGAAGGCAAAGAAAGACGTGAACGCGAATACACGTTTGTGCTTCGAGGAGAAAAAGCGCTGTGTGTGTGTGTGTGTGTGTGTGTTGTGTTATGAGGCGACGTCGCTCATCAAGCACTATATACGGTCTTATTGATGCAACTTACCCTTCGAGGACAACAATAATGCTAATGACATATAGGAAAGTAGTAGTTTTCTTTTATTGGCTTAATTACTTACTTACAGTAGTTATTAATGTATCACTGATGCTGTGGTTAACGAGGATTTTCTCTGTTTGATTAAGAACCAATCAGGTTCAAGATCACACGAATAATGGAGTTTGTGTGTTGTGTAGCATGGAGATCGGTTACATACAAACTGAGGTTTAAACCTGTTACAGGTACAGGTGTTTATTCCACTGAGCCGCCGGAGCAGACAAGAACGTTCCCTTTTAGCGATGATGGGCCCAAGCACCTGTGACATCGGGCCTGTGATGGCACACATTCTTGGGCCCGTCATCGCTGCTCGCAGATATTCATTCATTCATTCATTTTCTACCGCTTTATCCGATCTTCCCTCGGGTCACAGGGAGTCTGTGTCTATCTCAGGCATCTATGGGCATTAAGGCAGGATACACCCTGGATTGAATGCCAACCCATCGCAGGGCACACACACATTCATACACTAGGGACAATTTTCCAAGGTGCCAATCAACCTACTACCGTGCATGTTTTTGGACCGGGGGAGGAAACCGGAGAACCCGGAGAAAAAAACCCCTGAGGCACAGGGAGAACATGCACAAACTCCACACACACATGGCCGAGACGGGAATCGAACCTGGATCCTGGCGGTGTGAGGCGAACGTGCTAAACACTATGCCACAGTGCTCGCAGATATATTATATTTATATTATTATATTCTGTACCTGATGCTGGATTGAACACTATGAGTGCGACTGTTAAAGAAAATCATGTGTTGGGACTTTTGTAGGTTAGTTGGGGGGCAACGGGGGGGGGGGGGGGGGGGGGGGGTTTGGGGTTTATTAATCACTAATTGATTGATTGTTTTAATATTAGTTTAAAACAGTTATTGTTATATATATATATATATATATATATATATATATATATATACTATATATATATATATATATATAGTTGTTAAATATTAGTTTTTTTAACAGGGAAGGGAAGGCAGGATTTGATCCCTAATCATTACAGTCACAGTGAGATCACCGTCAGGCCTGGATAAAGCAGCTGGATTTATTTATTTATTTATCTTTTATTGAATACCATTTTGAAGGGCACGGTGGTTTAGTGGTTAGCACGTTCGCCTCACACCTCCAGGGTCCGGGTTCCCGTCTCGGCCATGTGTGTGCGTGGAGTTTGTGCATGTTCTCCCCGTGACCTCAGGGGGGTTTTTTCTCCGGGTTCTCCGGTTTCCTCCCCCGGTCCAAAAACATGCACGGTAGGTTGATTGGCACCTTGGAAAATTATCCCTATTGTATGAATGTGTGTGTGTGTGTGTGTGTGTGTGTGTGTGTGTGTGTGTGTGTGATGGGTTGGCATTCCATCCAGGGTGTATCCTGCCTTAATACCCATAGACGCCTGAGAGATAGACACAGACTCCCCGTGACCCGAGGGAAGATCGGATATGATAAAGCGCTAGAAAGATGAATGAAATGAATTCCATTTTGGAAATCAATGTTACACATCTATGTGGGTTTAACATGAACAACTAACATATTTGTTGTGGTAAATATTTGGAAAAAAAATGCTTGTTTATTCCCACCCAACTACAGCAAACACTGCATGGGGTTTATAACTGTTACAGGTACAGACATTTATACAACACAGCTTTCTTTAGGGCTTTTATATTTCATTTTAAAACCTGTCAGAGGGGTAAAAGTAAAACATGTAACAGTGTAATGTTGAGGTTTGGTAGGTTCATGGTGTGATGGTTTTGTGTTTGGATATTATGCATGTTTTGTTCGAGTAGGTTTTTAACGTAACTTAATTTTTTACGGAAAAAGCGGGTTTTTGCAGCATAAAACCATCAACCGAGGTTTTTCTTTGGTTTGACCCAAACATCCCATAAATATAAAAGTTTTGAGTGTGCGGTAAATTTTCTACGAGCTATAACCAAAAATGTGTGTGATAAATGTTTTTTTGGATTATAGCGCCCCCCTGTGTCCAACCGGGTTGATACGTTGTCAACACCTACCAATATTGAGCTCTACCATTCAAGTATTTAGGACTTAAGCTTGGGTCTGCACGATCAGTTAAAGGGCAGCATAGCATAATAATAATAATAATAATAATAATAATAATAATAATAATAATAACAATAGGGTTTCAGCACTACATGCCTGGACCCCTAATAATAAACATGTAATAGTGAAGTGTTGAGGTTCGTGTTGTGATGGTTTTATGATGTTGAGTTTCAGGGTTTGGATATTAGATTATTATTATTGTTGTTGTTATTGTTATTATTATTATTATTGATTGCCTGTGGTCCAGGGGGATTTAATACAGAATAAGTATAAATAAATCACTTTAAATATCTAAATAAATGTCTTTCCACCTGAGATTAAACGTCATTTTATCTTCTAATAATCTCCGTCATTGTAGTAACTGAACGCACAGGGCCATTGTAGGGCAGATGTGCGACACACGGCAAAAACATCTGCATTTAATGATGTAACGATGAGTCAAATCTCCTCACTCTGCTTTTACACAAGCTGTTTACTGTAGTGAAGATCTCGCGATAAACGTTTGTTTGTTTGTTTGTTTGTTTGTTTGTTTTGTTCCTCGCCAGCTCGGCGTGTTTTCCTGCCGGTGTCCTTTCTTCGCCGCACCATGTCCTCCGACGCCTCGTCCCCCACCCGTACGGCTCCGTCCACCACCCCCCCGCTGTCCCCGACGTCTCCCGTCTCCCCCGGCTCGCTGCGCCTGCCGCCATGCCGCCAGAGACCGCGCTCGCCCTCGCCCATGAGGGGGCACCTGATCCCCAGCCCGCTGCCCACCCGCCGCACCCGCACCGTCTCCGCGTGAGTCGCCACGACGACTCCCGCTTCGTCACAAAGACAACAACAATAATCACATTACAGCTATTTATTTATGTGTTTGTTGCAGCGCTGCTCGGGCTGCCGAGGGTCCGGCCTTCACCGGGGTCTGCAAGTGCTTCTCCCGTTCCAAAGGTCACGGCTTCATCGTGCCGTCAGACGGAGGGGCCAACATCTTTGTGCACATCTCCGAGTGAGTGGTGTCCACTTTATTGGGAACATTCACATTCCTTTTTTTCACAGGGGGTGGGGGGGGATTGAGGGGGCTGGGTCAGGAACCGCATCCCAAATGAGTCCATATGTTGTAGAAAAAGCCTACTTGGGTGCCTTAAGGTGCATAAATACATTTTGAAGCAAAAGTAGGATTTTCAGCATTCAAACATGTTGATAATTGTAATTTAAACTGCATAAACAACAACAACAACAACAACGTGTATTATTTGTTCAAAGTTGAAAGAGAGTAGATCCGGGTGATGCGTCATTTAAATTGAATTTTGGTTACAGATGTGTCGCTGTTTGTTTACCTGTTTGTTGTGGGCGTTTTGGGGTTTGTCATGTTTATCCCACACACAGACACACACACACACACACACACACACTTTTATGTTTGTGTTTGGAATAAATGAGTCGTTGCTGCTTCCTTTATAGACGAATGTTACGGCGGGGATTTGGTTTGTTACAAAAACACCGAACCGTTTCTCCATACGACTGATGAAACTCCGCCCCCTCCCAGAGAGGCCTCAAACTCCGCCCCGTCCCAGAGAGGGCGCCACTCGCTTAATGTCATGTGACCCGAACTGCAGCTCGCGCTCGTATTCGAAACTCTAGCGCGGTTTTCCTAAACTAAACTTTGTTCTAGATACGTCTTTATTCACACCACGAGGGCCGGAACTAATGACCTCAGGGGCCCGGGTTCCACAATCGAATAGCGGCGATGTAGCGCGTCCTGAGATGTACGTTAGTGTTATCGTACGTCATTTTTGATCTCGACAATGAAGGACTTTTCTTTCCGTCTTGCTTTTCTCTTACTCTTTCTTATAATGTTTTTTGTTTTCTGCACCATCATGCTGTAGCTTTATAGTTTGTCGTGTGTGTGTTTTTTTTTTTTTTTTTTAAATTCCAATAATGAAATATATATATTATATATATAGATATATATATATATATATATATATATATATATATATATAATATATATATATATCTTCTTCATCTTCTACCACTTTATCCGATCTTCCCTCGGGTCACGGGGAGTCTGTGTCTATCTCAGGCGTCTATGGGCATTAAGGCAGGATACACCCTGGATGGAATGCCAACCCATCGCACGCACACACACACACACACACACACACACACACATTCATACACTAGGGACAATTTTCCAAGGTGCCAATCAACCTACCGTGCATGTTTTTGGACCGGGAGGAAAAACCGGAGAACCCGGAGGGGAAAAAAAACCTCCTTGAGGCACGAGGGAGAACATGCACAAACTCCACACACACATGGCCGAGGCCGAGACGGGAATCGAACCCGGAACCTGGCGGTGTGAGACGAACGTGCGTTGAATTGCGAGTGTCGGTGCAGCAATTATATACTTTCTGACTGCAGCAGGTGTCCATGTGAAGGAAATGTGTGTGTGTGTGTGTGTGTGTGTGTGGTGTGTGTGTGTGTGTGTGTGTGTGTGTGTGTGAGTTTTACAGGTTTACATGTTTTTTTGTTTGTTTAGTTTTTTTCGTGTGGGAGTTAGGAATAAAAGAACCCGTATGTAAATGAAATACGCTCCGGACGTCAAAAGCTTTTCAGAGCAGCGTTCGCCGTCGCACGTCCTCGTAATAAACATCGCTCCGGCGTTTTAGTTCGAAGAAAAATAGACGTGGACGGCGTTTTGTTCGATGACCTTCGCGGTGTGAAAAGAAAATGGACTCGTCTGAAGAAAGGACGTGCAATTATGTGGTGTTTTTTGTTTTTTAAAGCTTTTTAACGGCACATTAGGATTAAAACCGTGATTCACGCGGCGCTGTGTAGCGACGACACGACTCATTACGACCCCGATACGAAGTTTTAGAGTTGTTTACAATAATATCTCACTTTTTAACGTAGGAGGTTTTCTGATCTCGAGCCGTCTAGAACAGTGTCACATGTAACGGCGTTACGGACGTTAATTACAAAATAAAAGTAACAGCAATTCGTTACAGTTACTGAGAAAAATGTGTAAGTAAATTACTTATGAAAATGTTAACGATTGCAAATTTGAACAATTTCATGTAAAATTAGTGCGTGATTTTCACCCGGAATGGCGCATTTTCCGAAAACAGAACCGATTTATTTATTTATTTATTTATTTTTTTGGAGGGTTTGAGGCTTTTTTCCCCTTAGAATGTTAACTTAAAGCGCCCCCTAGTGGACAAATGAAAGCAATCAAAAAGTAATCAGTTTACTTTTATAAAGTCTTTGAAAAGTTACAGTATTTGTTACATTTTGAGCCGAGACATTATTTATAATCTATTACATTTCCAAAGTAACTTTCCCAACACTGATTATCGTTTAATTCAAGTTCATCAATGTTCCAAATACAAAGATGGATTTTACGATTTCTCCTCGGTTTGACACGTCGAGCGTTCTTACACTCGGGAAATACGACACGGCGGCGCTCCGACCAATCCAAAGAGCTCGTTTCCGAGAGGGGGCGGAGTTTCACCGGTAGTAATGGAAATGGTTGGCGTTCAGCAAACCAAAACCCCGCTGTAACATTTATCTCACGTTTGTAAAGGAAGCAGCAACGACTCGTTTATTCCAAACACAAACGCGTTGTTGAAGGTGTGTGTAAACATCACAAACACCCAAAAACACCCACTACAAACAGGTAAACAAATAGCGACACATTTTCCCCACTGTATCCAAAATCGGAGATAGTGTTCACTAGTCCACTTGATAGTGTACTCACTACTCACTACTGCGTCCTGAACAGAAAGCAGCGTTTCCGCAGCTTTCACAAAGTCAAATTTAAGACGTTTTAAGACGTACATCACAATAAAAACATTATTTTTCCCCCATTATTTTCAAGTCTCGCTAAAACGTAAATAAAATAAAGTCCGCTTTACGTTCATCGTTAAATCCAATAGAATGATTAACTTTAGTACGTCTCATTTCTGCTCATAACACAGTGAATTAGCACTACAGAACGTAACATCGCTGCTCGAGTGTTAAGGAGTGTTCGAGGTAGCCTTAGCGGTTAGCACATTCGCCTCACACCGCCAGGGTCAGGGGTTCGATTCCCGTCTCGGCCATGTGTGTGTGGAGTTTGTGCATGTTCTCCCCGTGCCTCAGGGGGTTTTTCTCCAGGTTCTCCGGTTTCCTCCCGGTCCAAAAACATGCACGGTAGGTTGATTGGCACCTTGGAAAATTGTCCCTAGTGTATGAATGTGTGTGTGTGAGTGTGTGTGTGTGTGTGATGGGTTGGCATTCCATCCAGGGTGTATCCTGCCTTAATGCCCATAGACGCCTGAGATAGACACAGACTCCCCGAGACTGTCTTGTGCAGACGTACATTAGACAGTGGACAGATGGCGAGACACTGATCCAGGACCCGAGCAGCCTGTGTGGATAGAAATGAAGGTCCTTCTGATGTTGTAGAGAAAGTGTCGTGTAACGTTAGTAACATGAGAAGGGAAAGATTGTGGGAGAAAGGAGAGTTATACTGAGATCCTGTAACATCAATCGCATGCCATCACCAGGAACACAAATACATACAAACATAATGTTGTTGTTGTTTTTTTTTGTCCACTGTGTGTTTGTGCCGCAGTATCGAGGGAGAGTACGTTCCTGTAGAAGGGGATGAGGTGAGCTACAAAATCTGCTCCATTCCACCCAAACATGAGAAGGTCCAGGCTGTGGAGGTGACCATCACCCACCTGGCCCCGGGGACCAAACACGAGACGTGGTCAGGAACCGTCATCGACGCCTGAAACGAGTGGGAAAAGGAGGGGGGGGGGGGGGGGGGGGGGATGCGACCGAGGGGCTTTTCTTTTGGTTAAGTTTTTCAATAACATTAACCTTGTTGTTGTTTTTGTTTTTCCTTGCTTACACTAAACATGTTTCAGTGGTTTTGTTGGACCATTATAGCGGATTGTAGAGGGATACAACGAATAAAGCATTAATTCATATCTATATTGGTGTACGATTCATTTACATATATCAGGGAGGCACGGCGGTTTAGCACGTTCGCCTCACACCGCCAGGGTCGGGGGTTCGATTCCCGTCTCGGCCATGTGTGTGTGGAGTTTGTGCATGTTCTCCCCGTGCCTCAGGGGGTTTTTCTCCGGGTTCTCCCGTTTCCTCCCCCGGTCCAAAAACATGCACGGTAGGTTGATTGGCACCTTGGAAAATTGTCCCTAGTGTATGAAAGTGTGTGTGTGTGTGTAAAGCGCTAGAAGATGAATTCATTTACATTTATGGCGTTTTACAGCCGAGTTTTGAGGGCCTTGCTCAGGGGCCCACTAGTGGCACCTTAAAGTACGAGAGAATTCTCAAATCACAATGGAAAAACAAGCCATTAAAAATAGGTTGATGAATCAATCATTAACACTAGGCCACGCCCTGCTGGTGGACTTTAACGTTTACTTTTTGCGGTTTATGGTGTCATTATCCTATGCTAAAATATAAGCGAGAACAACTAATGCTACATGCTGTGGTATAAGAGGAATAAAGCGAATGTGCTGTTATATGTGTATGACACAGCAGCGAGTGATTAAACTTTACCAGTTTTTTTTTGCATCCCACACCTCATTGTAAAGGAGATTCATTCGATTTAAACAGGTAGAATTTGGTGTACGACTTGTTTGGTTGGAATGAATACTTGCAACGGCAAAAACAACAACAACAACAACAACAACAACAACAACCCCCTTGGGGGGAACAAACTTGTCATGTGCACTTACCTTCTCCTGCTGTCTGGAAGCAACAACAACAACAACAGAAGAAGGCACATTAAATACGCTTCAATACTAACAGGTGATGGATGTGTCGCATCCCAGTGTAAAGAGGTGTACAATCATGTCTGTTTCACACCTGGACGTAAAACAGGTGGGAAATATAAAGTGCACTAAACACCATGTGTGAAAGAAACGCGTGGGTGAAGGAAACAATTAATTAATCAAAAAAATGTTATTTATTTATTTCCGGCGTACATTTATATTGCTTAGACAATATTTAAACAGGGTATAATTACATTTTATAATCTATTTCCACGCGGTAGTGTAAACAAACATGGCAATAAGTCGTTAACAAATAACGCTATATGTTACAATACTGACTTGGCAACAAAACAACAATAATTAAATTAAAAAAAGGCGGGAACAGAGTCGTCACATATAGTGGGATTTTTCCTTTTTTTTTTAAACGGAGCAGCTTTTGAGTGTTTCCTACCAATATACACGTCATCTCTGTGTGTGTGTGTGTGTGTGTGTGTGTGTGTGTGTGTGTTATATAAACACAAACAAACAAACAAACAAACCGAATCTTTCTCTACTTTACATGGACAGACGGGAAACTTTACAGAATTACCGAAAAAAAGAAAATACTCTACACATCACGCATTTAACGTTTAGACATTATTGTCTCACCGACGCACACCTACGATTGTTTCGTCATAAACAAACAAACAAACAAACAAACAAACAAACAAACCTGGAGGGAACGGGATGATCTCCGGTGCACGTGTTTATTCCCTAAAACCTTTGCATTGTCTATGGAATCGTTTAATAGCACTGTTTGTGATCCTGCAACGCCACCTAGTGTACATACTGTAGAGTTTTCTACACTCGGAAACCATTTCCTTTAAAAAAAAAAAAATTAAATAAAATAATCACTTGCTTTACGCTCTTCTAAACCACGTCTTTCACATGAACATGCCTTCAAATGGATTCGCGGTAATTAATAAAGATGTGCTAAAAATCCAATTTAGGTATTAAAATAATTTTAAAAAGGCACAGTTTAAACGGGGAAAAATACGCCAAATTAAAAAACGCACCCGTTATTGCGCAGTGGTACCGAGACCGAGACCGGGACCGGGACCGGGACGGGTTTTCTCCCTCCCCGAATCACACATTAATCATATTAAAACAATATTATCACAAAAGCACATTTCAGTCCCGCGTATAAAAGCTCTTAAAATGGGAAATTGTGCTTAATGTGACCATTCCGATCGAAACACAACATCACACGTTCAAATCTCAGCCTGTTTCACCTTCTACAAACAATTTCCTTCTTTTACCGATTAGTGAATGACGAGAAATGATTACACTGGAATATTTATTTATGTTTAGTTTTTTTTAAGGATACCGAGTGGTCAGGTATTAGGATATATATGATATATATTCGATATATTCAGGTGTTCGAAATTCATTCATTCATTCATTCATTCATCTTCTAGCGCTTTATCCGATCTTCCCTCGGGTCACGGGGAGTCTGTGTCTATCTCAGGCGTCTATGGGCATTAAGGCAGGATACACCCTGGATGGAATGCCAACACATCTCACACACACACACACTCACATTCACACACTAGGGACAATTTTCCAAGGTGCCAATCAACCTGCATGTTTTTGGACCGGGGGAGGAAACCGGAGAACCCGGAGAAAAACCCCCCTGAGACACGGGGAACACGGGGAGAACATGCACAACTCCACACACACATGGCCGAGACGGGATTCGAACCCGGACCCTGGCGGTGTGAGACGAACGTGCTAACCACTAAACCACCACCGTGCCCCTGTATTAGAAATTATGTGGGGGAAATATTTTTTTTTAGGTTCAGCGTTTAAACTCTTGAGGTGAAGAAAACAGTGTTTCAAATCTCATTAAAACAAACAAACAAACAAACAAACAAAAAACACACACATAATGATCACAGTGACTCTCCTGCACAGGCATAAATCTAATAATGATAAGAGATTTTTCCCATGGACTGTTTCCAGAGCCCGTCTCTGCTCTGAGGTAGGAGAGAGAGGTTTCATATCCTATAAGCTCGTGTGACTCTGCGTAAACCCGCCGTCTTTTAAAGGAGTAGTTTGTACAATTTTTAGTCTCGGAATACGATTAGCAATATCATTTCGGATATATTTTTTTCCGGCCCGGGAAACACATTTTCCTGAACCAGCATTAAAAAAAAAAATACAAACTGCCCCTTTAAAAAATAAAATAAAATTCCATTCTTTACCGCTGTATGATTTACTCCTTTAATCTCTAATTAAAGGCGTGTATTTGTTAATAAGACGTACGAGTGTGCTGATTCTGATCCGCCCCTAATACTCCTGATCCCGTTGTGCTCGTTACAGAGACGCAAATTAAAGAAAGGATTAATTTCGGAGGTTATTAAAGGTGGAAAAAAATCAATGGGGTGAGGAAGAGACTACGAGGAGGAAGAGGAGGAGCCACCCTTGAGGTTTGGACCCTTTGTGCTTGTTTCCCCTCGGCGTTCTCGGACGCTCGCCGCCGCTTCATTTGTACTCGGCGAGCACGTCGTTGAAGATGTTGAGGAACTGATGAGCGTGATACTCTTTGAAGACCAGGGCGGGACGGAAGCGGATGGAGTTTTCGCCGCAGCCGCCCAGGAGGACGCCTTGGAGGAAAGGAGGAGGTGTGGAGGAGGACGCTCTTATTACATCATTGTTATCATTTTTATAGCGCCAGTATTCATTATTTAAATAATAAAAACGCTAGAACACATGCGTTAATAATGAGGATTTATCTACCTTTACGCCACATGTAGATTAGATCTATTGTTATATTTCATTCACACAATTAACCAAAGATGGAAGAATTGTCTATTGTTATTGGAATTGTGTGTTTGTGTTTACCCTTGTCCCTGATTTTCAGCAGGAGTCTGTCGCGGGTGACGTCGTCACGGGCGTCCACTGCGCAGAAGGTGCCCTGACCACGGGCTCGACTCAGGAGGTGAGGATACCGCGACTGAGGGAGACACCAGACAAGTGAGGAAGATTTATAGCGAGGTGAGAGTTCCTTTTTGTCCACTAGGGGGCAGGCCTGAGAGCAATATGATTTCACCACCACCACACAAGAATGAAAAAAAAAAAAAAACACTATTTTCTTTCTTTTCAATATAAGAATCTGAAAACTTCACGGTTCTTCGTCTAAATCTTATAATGGTAGCTAATCGCTAAGCTCACAGCTAATTAATTAATTAATTAATTAATTAATTAATTAATTATTAATTAATTAATTAATTAATTAATTAATTAATTAATTAATTAATTAATTAGGATTGGGTTAACTTTGTCCCCCTAAACCACCTACAATTAGCCTTAAGGTGTGTATATATATATATATATATAATATATATATATATATATATATATATATATATATATATATATATATATATATATCTATATATATATATATAAAACCCGGAGAGAAAAACCCCCTGAGACACGGGGAGAACATGCACAAACTCCACAAACACATGGCCGAGACGGGAATCGAACCCGGACCCTGGCGGTTATGAGGCGAACGTGCTAACAACTACACCACCGTGCCCTCTTATAACGAACCACTGATTAAAAAATAAAAAAATACACAGTCAATAAATTCCACCATTGTTTACAGAACGTGTATTCGTTACCTGCAGTTCGTAAAGTCCCTGCAGTAACGCTTTCCCCGAGCGAGTCACTTCCTCCAGGAGGTTTTCCCTTCTGATGACGTTCAGCACCTCGGAGAGGAACACGTTTTTTTGAAGGGTCTCCCATCCATGTGTTGAAGATTCTATAACCCTGGGCCATGACACACACACACACACACACACACACACACACACACACACACACACACACTTATTACCTGAGTGAAAGCGTTACAGCCCAAATAATCGAGGTGAACATGCAGTAACATTCTCAGACCACTAGAGTGCGCTGTTTGTATAGCGGTAAGAATAGCGCTATGGCAGTGATGAAGCGCTATGAAGTGTAATTAAGGCTTAATAGAGTTAATCCAGGACAGCTGTCAAAGTGAAATAGCTTCATTCTGATACAGTTTGTACAGGAAACAAAATATTTGTTATAATATTTTTTATATATAAGAGTTATTATAATATTATTATTTTACATGTGAATATTTATTATAATAATATATTTTTATATGTTGATATTATTATTTATATTTGATTATTATTTATATAATTTTACATATAATATTTAATAATATTTTTTATATGTAATAATAACTAAGATTATATTTTTTGATATAGAAGATTTATATAATATTATAAATTTTTACATTCAGTATACTATCTATCTTTTTACTAATATAAGGGGAAGAGGTTTATTTATAAGAGGTGAGTATTGAATATTTTTTTATAATATATTTTAGAGGGTACATGATTGATTATAAATGAGAGGGGGGACTATTATACTATTTACATATAAGATTTATATAATATAATATTTTTATACATATAAGATTCTATAATATAAATTTTTATACCGTAAATTTTATTATAATTATAATTTTTTACATATAATATTGATTCTATATTATTATAGTATAATATATATATAAAAATATATTATAATAAATATATTATGTGCATAATAATAACAATAATATTTTGCGCATAATATCATAATAATTATATTATGCGCATAATAATTATATATATATAACGTATTTATTTATAGTATTTTTATCATATAATATTTATTATATTTTTATATAATATTATTACAATATATAATATTTTTATATATAATATTTATTATAATAATTCTCAGGTGGCAGAATTCCAATTAATGTATAAAATAATACATTTTCCAGATAATCACATTTAAAAAACCCTTTAGAGGCAGCGACGGCCACTTGTACCTTAAAAGCTACTTTCTGAGAGTGTATACACACACACACACACACACACACACACACACACACACACACTACCTTATCAGGCTGAAGCTCGTCTTTGTGGTAGTATCCTCCTGTCAGCATCTTCTTGCTGAAGGATACGAGGTCAGCGGGGTCGTCGGTGCCCCAGTACTCATGGGCCCAGAACTTTCCCGTGGCTCCGCCCCCCGTCTGAACCTCGTCTACGTGGAAGGCGCATCCGTGCTGAAAGCAGAATATCGGAGGAACGCTCTCTGATCGTCTTATTGATTATCAGTGAGCGATATGTGAGATTTATTTCTCCTCGTAAACGCTTCCCTGTGCACGCTCACGTACGCTACATACAGCATCTATAACCTCTTCTACAGCAGTGCTCTGGGGGTTCAGGCATCGTAGGCACTGGAGGACGCATTGTGGGGCTTGGAAAGCTTGATATCGCCCCCCAGTGGCTATTGCATTGCTATTGCGTGCCTCTGCTATTTTTTTTTTTATTATTATTATTAATAAGCCGTGTTTACTAAACATTTCTACACTGGTTTTGTTCTGATGCCGCAAAAAACATACGACTAGTGCGCACACATAGGTTTTAAACATAAACCAATTTTTACAATAAAAGCGAATTTTACAGCATCAAATTTTAAAGAATAAAATATATATATATAATATATGTGTGTGTGTGTGTGTGTATAGAAGATTGTATGAATGAATGAATGAATGAATAAATATATATCTATATATCTATATGATGAGTTATATAAAGGCGGGATATGTTTATTTTGAGGTCATGGGAAAGAAAGACGGCTGCTCGAGCTGATCTGAGACGACAGATATCGGAGTGGACAAGGAGAACATTCGCCTGAGGAACTCCGTCTGCTCACTTCATCACACACTGTGCTTTTTATTGTATACACACAGATCCTTTATTTGTTCGTTTGTTTGTTTGTACGAACAAACTTCCTTCCTTCCACAGCTCCTTTCCTTCCTCCTTTCCTTCCTTCCACTTCCTTCCACAGCTCCTTTCCTTCCTTCCTTTCCTTCCTTCCACAGCTCCTCCTTCCTTCCTTCCTTCCTTCCAGCTCCTTTCCTTCCTTCCTTCCTTTTCCTTCCTTCCTTCCTTCCACAGCTCCTTTCCTTCCTTCCTTTTCCTTCCTTCCTTCCTCCTTCCTTCCTTCCTTCTTCCACAGCTCCTTTCCTTCCTTGCTCCTTCCACGCTCCTTCCTTCCTTCCTTCCTTCCTTCCTTCTTTCTTCCTTCCTTCCTTCCACAGCTCCTTTCCTTCCTTCCTTCCTTCCACAGCTCCTTTCTTTCCTTCCTTCCACAGCTCCTTTCCTTCCTTCCACAGCTCCTTTCTTTCCACAGCTCCTTTCTTTCCTTCCTTCCTCCTTTCCTTTCCTTCCTTCCACATTTTTCCTTCGCCACAGCTTTCCTTCCTTCCTTCCTTCCACCTTTCCTTTCCTTTCCTTCCACAGCTCCTTTCTTTCCATTCCACAGCTCCTTCCACAGCCTCCTTTCCTTCCTTCCTTCCTTCCACAGCTCCTTTCCTTCCTTCCCCAGCTCCTTTCTTTCCTTCCTTCCACAGCTCCTTTCCTTCCTTCCTTCCACAGCTCCTTTCCTTCCTTCCTTCCTTTCCTTCCTTCCACAGCTCCTTTCCTTCCTTTCCTTCCTTCCTTCCTTCCTTTCTCTACAGCTCCTTTCCTTCCTTCCTTTCCTTCCTTCCTTTCCTTCCTTCTCTTCCTTCCACAGCTCATTTCCTTCCTTTCCTTCCTTCCTTCTTCTTCCTTCCTTTCTTCTACAGCATCCTTCCTTCCTTTCCTTCCACAGCTCCTTTCCTTCCTTCCTTCCTTCCACAGCTCCTTTCCTTCCTTCCTTCCTTCCTTCCTTCCTCCTTCCTTCCTTCCTTCCACAGCTCCTTTCCTTCCTCCCTTTCTTCCTTCCTTCCACAGCTCCTTTCCTTCCTTCCACAGCTCCTTCCTTCCTTTCCTTCCTTTCCCTTCCACAGCTCCTTTCCTTCCTTCCTTCCTTCCACACAGTTCCTCCTTTCCTTCCTTCCACAGCTTTTCCTTCCTTCCACAGCTCCTTTCCTTCCTTCCACAGCTCCTTTCTTTACTTCCAGCTCCTTTCTTTCCTTCCTTCCACAGCTCCTTCTTTCCTTCCTTCCACAGCTCCTTTCCTTCCTTCCTTCCTTCCTTTCCTTCCTTCCACAGCTCCTTTCTTCCTTCCTTCCACAGACTCCTTCTTGTCCTTCCACAGCTCTCTTTCTTTACTTCCTTCCACAGCTCCTTCCACCCCTCCTTCCTTTCCACAGTTCTTTCCTTTGGCCATTCCTTCCGGCCACCTTCCTTCCACAGCGTAGCTCCTTTTTTCCTTCCTCCTCCCTCCTTCCTTCCAGCTTCCTTCCTTCTACAGCTCCACAGCTCCTCCTCCTCCCCTTCTCAGGTTCCTTCCAAAGCTCCTTTCCTTCTCCTTTTCCTTCCTTCCACAGCTCCTTTCCTTCCTTCCTTCCTTCCTTTCCACAGCTTCCTTCCTTCCTTGTCCTCCTTCCTTCCACAGCTCCTTTCCTTCCTTCCTTTCCTTCCGTCCACAGCTCCTTTCACTTCACTTCCACAGCTTCCTTCATTTTCCTCCACAGCTCCTTTCTTCCTTCCACAGCTCCTTTCCTTCCTTCCTTTCCTTCCTTCCACAGCTCCTTTCCTTTCATTCCTTCTTCCTTCCACAGCTCCTTTCCTTCCTTCCTTCCACAGCTCCTTTCATTCCTTCCTTTTCCTTCCTTCCACAGCTCCTTTCCTTCCTTTCCTTCCTCCGTCCACAGCCTCCTTCCAGCAGCTCCTTTCCTTCCTTCCTTTCCTTCCTTCCACAACAGCTCCTTCCTTCCACATTCCTTCCTTCCACAGCTCCTTTCCTTCCTTCCTTTTTCCTTCCACAGCTCCTTCCAGCCAAGGGCTCCTTAAGAAGCCTTCCACAGCTCCGCACTTTCCTTCCTTTCCATTTCCACAGCTCCTTTCCTTCCTTCCCTTCCAAGTTCCTTCCTAGCACTTTCCTCCTATTTTTCCTTCCTTCCTTCCTTCCACAGCTCCTTTCCTTCCTTCCTTCCTTCCTTTCCTTCCTTCCAAGTTTCACCTCAAGCTCCTTCCTTTCCTTCCTTCCACAGCTC
>JACRUU010000013.1:23569834-23597334 GCA_030449085.1 Kryptopterus vitreolus
CAAACAAACAAACATCTCTAGTTTTATTTACATCATCCGCAGAAAAACAACTCCGGTGAAATGTGTACGTCAAATATTTCTTTCTCGCCGCGACATTTACATGCGCTTCAGGACGTGGCGTATTCAAAGCTATGCAAATGAGACACTTTGGGAAGAAATGTGTTGCTCCGGGAGAGTGTAAACACAAACACAAACACAAACATAAACATAAACACAAACACAGGGTCTAGACAGGAAGTGCCGAGCTGTTTAGACTTTAGTTATTATGCAAAAATAGCACTTTTGATGAATGATTATTGCACATGAGATTTTTACACACACACACACACACACACACACACACACACAGTTCTCACCGAAAGCAGACTTTCCGTCAGTTTCTCCGGGAAATTCTCAGGAGGCAGAATTCCGAGAGCTGGACGATTAATAAACGCGCTCTGAGACGAGAAAAAAAAAACGGACGCAACGTGGAAATAAGAGGAAAGAAAAATCGTTACACGTTACATTACACACACACACACACACACACACACAAAACACACGTGTTACTGTTACTGACGTGCAAATTATGTTTTACCAGATTGTTGGGATTGGTGAGCGCTTTCATCAAAGCAGGGTGATTATAACCTGTAAACACACAGACACAAGCAAAATAAATAAATAAATAAATAAATAATACTCTTACACAGCTTGTATGGCGTGGGCTATTTATAAACAATGCTGTATCAGGATATACATCCACATGCTGAGTACTAAACCCAACCCCACACACACACACACACACACACACACACACATCCCTCTCAGCCCTGCGGCATCGATCGTTCAGGAGGCTGTGAATAATATTAGATGATTAAAATCGACAGTGTAACTGATTCGATGCGTCACACTTGGGAAAATACAACAACAACAACAACAACAACAACAGCAGTAGCAGCCTGTGTTTAAAACAGTGTGTCGTTTTAAACAGATGGTGCAGCGTGTGTCCTTATATTACTAAAAAAAATAATAAATAAATTATATATATATATATATATATATATATATACACAATAGAAATTGACTTTAACAGCACTAACGCTATTAACTATGTGAGTGATCTGCTCCTTCACTCTGTATCGTGTTGTGCGAACGAACGAACGAAAACCCGAACGACAAATAAATAAATAAACGTTCAGTGCATCCACTCACACTTTCCTAAATTTCCCCCCGAATGACGCCCCCTAGCTGCGCATTTACACAACAGGTACGATCTCCTCACTATATTAGCGTATATTACCGTATGGAACCTTACGCAAGCGCATCGCATTCCCAAATCCGTATTACTGCAATAAAGCGCATTTTTACTGAACGCAATAAAGCGCTTCCGTATAACCTAAACACCGTATCACCAGTTTATATGGAAAAGCAACCGGAACACAATTCTTAAAGGAGCCACGTCCCATATTTTACACTTCAAAACCAACACTAAACAAAATAACATTGACAGGAAATTCATATTAAAAGTTTCCAGAGTAAAATAAATATTAAATAATCAATAATGTTATTAAAGGGAGAGATTTTGAGAGAAATGTATATAATTATAACATCTGTTACACTTAATTACAGTATTAGAAACATGAAAAGTATCAGGAATAATCCTAATATTAATATTAAATCAAGTGTTATGAGGAAAAGCAATATATATATATATATATATATATATATATATATATGATATATATATATATATATATAATATATATATATATATATATATATATATATATATATATATATATATATATCATTTTCAGTGTACAATAAATGAATACATGTTTTGTGCCATGCTGTGTGTGTGTGTGTGTGTGTGTGTGTGTGTGTTATGAACCAGTTAGAGCCGCTTTCTTTTGGATTGTGTTTGGGATTATATAAGTGCAGTACCTCCGTCCGCCAGCAGAGAGCGTTTCCTCTACACGACCCTCTGGCAGAATGATGTAATGCTTGAAGGGGTTTCTGGGAAAGTCAGCGTGGTGTAAACGCGCCTTCACAGACCCGCTATAAAGACTGCTTTAATCTCAGACTAACACCTGATTAATCACATGCTTTATTAATCAGAGTTACACTTCAACTACGTAGGGCAAGAAGTGTTTAACAAACAAACAAACAAACAAACAAACACGTCTGAACAGGGCAGAACTCTGTGTGAACCCAAACCTCATCCTCCTCTCTCTCTCACGCTGTCTCTGTGTGTGTCTCTCTCGCTCTCTCTCTCACTTTGTCTATGTCTCTCTCACTTTTTCTCTGTGTCTCTCTCTCTCTCAGTCTCTGTGTGTCTCTCTCTGTCTCTCCCCCTCAATCCGTCTC
This sequence comes from Kryptopterus vitreolus, assembly GCA_030449085.1. Lineage (NCBI taxonomy): Eukaryota > Metazoa > Chordata > Actinopteri > Siluriformes > Siluridae > Kryptopterus > Kryptopterus vitreolus. The sequence continues at coordinate 23,572,181 of JACRUU010000013.1, forward strand.
TGTGTCTCTCTCTGTCTCTATCTCACTTTGTCTATCTTTCTCTCACTCTGTCTCTGTGTGTTGCTCTCTCTCTCACTGTCTCACTGTCTCTCTCTCTCTCTCTCTTTGTCTCTGTCTCTCTCTCTCTCTCTCACTTTGTCTCTGTGTCTCTCTCAGTCTCTGTGTGTCTCTCTCTGTCTCTCCCCCTCATTCCGCCTCTGTGTCTCTCTCACTTTGTCTATCTTTCTCTCACTGTCTCTGTGTGTTGCTCTCTCTCTCACTGTCTCACTGTATCTGTCTCTCTTTCTCTCTCTCTTTGTCTCTGTCTCACTTTGTCTCTGTGTCTCTCTCTCTCTCAGTCTCTGTGTGTCTCTCTCTGTCTCTCCCCCTCATTCAGTCTCTGTGTCTCTCTCTCTGTCTCTATCTCACTTTGTCTATCTTTCTCTCACTCTGTCTCTGTGTGTTGCTCTCTCTCTCACTGTCTCTGTGTGTGTCTCTCTCTCTGCAACATTATGTTGCAGAATAGTCACCAAAATTATTGATATAAATGTGCATGGAATTTCTTTGCATGGAAATTTACTGTAAACAATGTCTGGAGAAAGAAACACACATTGAAGAGTTTGTTGGGTTGAAATAGGACATGGTTTCAAATTGTGTTCATATCGTAAATATTTGTGTATAGAGAGACAGAGAGCGAGACAGAGAGAGAGAGAGAGAGAGAGAGGGGAGTGAGTGAGAGAGACAGAGAGAGAGAGAGAGAGAGTGAGTGAGTGCTTAGTGGTTAGCACGTTCGCCTCACACCGCCAGGGTCCGGGTTCGATTCCCGTCTCGGTCCATGTGTGTGTGGAGTTTGTGCATGTTCTCCCCGTGCCTCAGGGGGTTTTTCTCTGGGTTCTCCGGTTTCCTCCCCTGGTCCAAAAACATGCATGGTAGGTTGATTGGCACCTTGGAAAATTGTCCCTAGTGTATGAATGTGTGTGTGTCTGTGTGTGTGTGTGCCCTGCGATGGGTTGGCATTCCATCCAGGGTGTATCCTGCCTTAATGCCCATAGACGCCTGAGATAGGCACAGACTCCCCGTGACCCGAGAGAAGATTGGATAAAGAGGTAGAAGATGAATATAAAATGAATATATATATATATATATATATATATATATATATATATATATAAACATGTAAAATGGTCCGTGACACAAAAAACGTTCATTTGCACCGTTAATAGGCATATTACGGTGGATATTTTTTTTGCCATTTATTTTCCCACATGACGCCAGTTTAACCGCCTTGGCCCTCAGCGGTGGGTTCGAGTGTAAATTCTGCATCGGATTTGCGTATAGTCGGTCAAATCTGACCAATCACAGAGAGACGCCTGATGTAGGGAAAACCTACCAAGTGGCACGGAGGAGATCTGCGTGTACAGATCCAGCATTCGGTTGCCATCGGCATCCACCAGGTAGTTTCCCCGACTCTCCTCGTAGTTGCAGAAGAAATTAATGGCACCCACGTTCTGTCAAATAAAACGACAAAAAGTGAGAAAAAGGCGCTCGTTACGCAATTCCCTTTAATTTGCTTAAGAGGAAAGACCATTTTTACTACGTTTATTTGAATATTTACAAATATTTATTTCTTTTTATAGCCGCCACAAATATTTTCCAACAGATAAAATAAATACACTACAGATTCTTAATATTAATAAACTCTACACACTATAAACAAACACTTTTCAAACGTATGCTGTTTACTAGTTGCTTATAGAGTTGCTTATATATTCTCTATATATTCTTATAGAGAATATTCTATTGTGCTCCACTGCAATGATAGTTTTTATTATTATTAATTTATAGAATAAATATAGAATAAATTATATATTTATATAATAAATTATAGATAATTTATTATTATTATTATTATTATTATTATTTTATATATCTCTTTTTGTACCACTTTTGTACTTTTTTTTATTCGTTATTGTTTGTAGCACTTTGGGTCCTAGAAAAGCGCATTATAAATACAATTTATTATTATTATTATAATTATATTCTGGATATTTATTGAACATGAGCATATGAGATATTATTTATATATGATATTATTTCAAGTTCAATTTAATTCATGTCAAATATAATTAACACTTTATAATGGGGAGGTAGTAGAGCGGTGGTTAAGGCATCTCACCACTAGTGGGAGCCCTTGAGCAAGGCATTTAACCCTCTGCACAGATCATGCGCAACAACATTATAACACTGAAGGTGTCATAACGCTGATTACCTGATTTGAGTGGGCGGGATTTTATTGAAAGGCGAACCCACACAACTTGAGGCAGGTGGTCATAATGTTATGCCTGATCGGAGGCACGGTGGATATAAATATGGAAATGTGCAAATATGCTTCTATCGGAGGAAATACGAAAAGATCGGACGCGAACAAACGAAAGGCAGACGAACCGATTCCCATTTTCGATTACAATGCAGTAAATAACAACAAAAGACAAACAGTAAAACTGACCCCCCCCCTATTCTACAAACAAACACTTTACGAACTTTTGTACGAACAAACCTGTCCACAAAGTAAAAATTTGTTCGGATTCGAAAAAATAAATGCGCCGCTAGCTAACGAGTGTAATAACCATGTTATGCCTCCCTCCATCCACACACGTATTAACCACCACATTCCACATTTACTGTATACATTACGATATTATTCTATACTGTTTATTCATTTCAAATGTCTTATTGCTTTTATAACTGTTCTTAAGTGCGCCGTTCAGTAAACCAGCGTTTTTATAGCTTATAATCGTACCGACATGCCTAAGTCAACAAGGAAAACAACTTACGAACATATTCGTACTACGAACAAACTCTTAGAACGTACATCAAACATCAATTCGTTTATTCCAATACATTTATGGCATTTGAGCAACTTATATCTGAGAAATTGAGGGTTAAGGGCCTTGCTTGAGATTCGAACCTGCAACCTTCTGATCCGGAGCCCAATGCCTTAACCAGTGAGCTATGTAATAATAATGCATAATAATGATACGTAGCATTGCCTTTGGGAGCTCATGGTGAAGGCGTTAAGCCTCTGGACCGAAAGATCACAGGTTCAAATCCCACAGCCACCCTCAGGTGCTAAACTGTACGTCGCTCTGGAGAAGGGCGTCGGCCAAGTGGCATAAACGTCTTTGTTTTTTTTTTAGAAAGTTGTAAAAAAAAAACGCGGTCCATGTAGTAAATTGATGTAAGGTCCTGGAAGACGTGCGGAAGGTCCTGGCAGATTGCCAGGTTAAAATAAATAAATAAATTAAGAATGCACTCAGGAATAGACTGGAATTGAAATATCTATTTCATAACAAGTATCCGGTTCGTAATCTTAAATATCCGAATCCAGAATCGGAATCGGAATCCCATCGATAACAGCAGCAAAAAGATACCATGATATGATTATAGACTTTGCCCTTTAGACTGTACAGGTTGAATCAGGGCCGTGTTGCGACACGTCTGTAACCCGAACCTGCCGGCTGGAACCGGTCTGGATTGTTATGTCACACGTGGCGAGTGTGTAAAGGCTGCTTTGTGCTGTCGGCCTCCTCGCTTCCTGTTGGCTTTAATATGTGACGATTCGGAGCTTGGTGGGAAAGAACCTCGCTATAGAACCTTGCTAAGAACCTCGCTATAGAACCATGCTATAGAACCTCGCTATAGAACCATGCTAAGAACCTCACTATAGAACCATTCTATAGAACCTCGCTATAGAACCTCGCTATAGAACCATGCTAAGAACCTCACTATAGAACCATTCTATAGAACCTCACTATAGAACCTCGCTATAGAACCACGCTATAGAGCCTCGCTAAGAACCTCGCTATAGAACCTCGCTAAGAACCTTGCTAAGAACCATGCTATAGAACCCGCAATAGAACCTCGCTATAGAACCATGCTATAGAACCATGCTATAGAAGCACGCTATAGAACTCGCTATAGAACCTCGCTATAGAACCATGCTATAGAACCATGCTATAGAAGCTCGCTATAGAATCTCGCTATAGAACCCGTAATAGAACCTCGCTATAGACCCACGCTATAGAACCTAGCTAAGAACCTCGCTAAGAATCTCGCTATAGAACCATGCTATAGAACTTCGCTATAGAACCCGCTATAGAATTCACTATAGAACCTCGCTAAGAACCCGCTATAGAACCTCGCTATAGAATCTCACTATAGAACCACACTATAGAACCTTGCTAATAACCTGGCTATAGACCCACGCTATAGAACCTAGCTAAGAACCTCGCTAAGAATCTCGCTATAGAACCATGCTATAGAACCTCGCTATAGAACCATGCTATAGAACCTCGCTATAGAACCTAGAACCCGTATAGAACTCGCTATAGAACCATGCTATAGAACCTCGCTATAAAACTATAGAACTCGCTAAGAACCTCGCTATAGAACCTCACTATAGAACCACACTATATAACCTTGCAAATAATCTTGCTATAGAACCTCGCTAAGAACATCGCTATAGAACCTCGCTATAGAACCTCGCTATAGAACCTCGCTATACTACGCTCATTATTACAGCGAGGATCATCGCCGCTCGCTTCCTTCCCGATGATCCGATCATCCTTGGTATTGGAAGCGGGGTCTCAGGCACACACTGTACGGAGTGTGGGATTCGAACAAAGCCTCGTCCTCCTGCTGTTCCTCTTCACATCCTGCAATAACAACGTGCATGACTGAGCGAAGTGCGGCGCTGACCTGAATTTCTCCCAGCTGTCTCGTCAGCTCCTGCTCACAGAGGAAGAGGCAAAAACAAGAGGGAGAGACCAGTTAGATACCGGCGCAGTCGCAGCGAGCACCCGATCCATCGACTGAATAACGAAAGAACTTACCTGCGACCTGGGGCCGGGAACCGGAGTCTTCATAGACGGGGCATCGTATTCAAAGTCAGACACCGGTTTTGTAGCCGTCTGACTGGCGTATCTGGAACCTGGAGGGACACGAATGCATATAACTATAAAACTACACCGGTGGAAACCCATATATATATATATATATATATATATATATATATATATATATATATATACATACACACATTTTCATGTAGCATAAACAAACACTTTTCATAACTGTAACAGATGTTATAAGTATATAAAAATCTCTCCCTTTAATACAGTTATTGATTATTTAATATTTATTTTACTCTGGAAATGATTCTTTTAATATAAATTCATTGTCAATGTTATTTTGTTTAGTGTTGGTTTGAAGTGTAAAATATGGGACGTGGCTCCTTTAAGAATTGTGTTCCGGTTGCTTTTCCATATAAACTGGTGATACGGTGTTTAGGTTATACGGAAGCGCTTTATTGCGTTCGGTAAAAAAAAATGCGCTTTATTGCAGTAATACGGATTTGGGAATGCGATGCGCTTGCGTAAGGTTCCATACGGTAATATACGCTAATATAGTGAGGAGATCGTACCTGTTGTGAATGCGCAGCTAGGGGGCGTAATTCAGGGGGGGGGATTTAGGAAGCGTGAGTGGATGCACTGAACCTTTATTTATTTATTTTTGTTGTTGTTCAGCGCGATGGAACAGATCACTCAAATAGTAATGCACACTGCGTTAATATTACACTATATTAAATGACGCTCGGACTCTAGACTCTCGTTTCTAAGGAAAAAATAAAGTGCTCTCACTTTCTCGCTAAAACAATAAACGACAAAGTCAATCTGCACAATAAATATGATTTTATGACACTTTACGACTCTTTGTTTACCTGACGCAGCAAGGCGTAGATTCTGGATGGAGCGTGTGGCGTGGCGGCTGAGGAGAGCCATGTAGAGATCGCGGAAAAGGATAGATAGAGACAGATAGAGAGAGAGAGATAGAGAGAGAGACTGAGGCTCAGAGCACCTGCCTTTCACAACACCTGTGCAAAGAAACAAAGTCCAAAGATCAGGAAAACATTTGCACAAATAAAATGTTTCATGCGTTTCCCCTGAGAGCGATACGAGGCGGCATCCAAAGACTAGTTCCCGAACACGCCACCAGATGGCAGCACAAAGCTGCACGCACAGTCACAGGGAGCGCTGAACGTTCGTCCTGTATAGTGCTGCACAATTAATCATAAAGATATTGCAATATCGTAAAATCCCGCCTCCCCGCGTTCACGTCATGCTACGTTCACACGCTATCGCTGTTTTTCCGCCCACATATTTATCGGTAGAATATTGTTGTTTTGTCAGTGCTTTCGTGCAATAAATGAGAAAATACTGACTGACGTTTTACCAACTTTACTTTAAAAACGTGGTTACGGAGGAATTACCCCGGAATACGTAACGACGATACACCGGGAATACTCCGACGAGACGACCAATCACAATCGCCGTGACGCCGTAGCTACTTTTTTGCAGAGGTACGGCGTCAGGTTATGATTTACACCTACACCTGGAGGTTATGGTGTAGGTTACGGTGTAGGTTAAGGTGTATGTTACAGTTTAAGTTATGGTGTAGGTTACGGTGTAGGTTATGGCGTAGATTACGGCGTAGGTTACGGTGTAGGTTAAGGCGTTTAGTTAGGTTAGGTAGGATAAGGTATAGGTTATGGTGTAGGGTACGGTGTAGGTTACAGCGTAGTTTATGGTGTAGGTTACGGCGGAGGATAATGTGTAGGTTACGGTCTAGTTGGTTAGGTTGTTCGGTGTAGGTTATGGTGTAGGTTACAGTGTAGGGTACGGTCTAGGTTACGGTGTAGGTTATGGTGTAGGTTACAGCGTAGGATAAGGTGTAGGTTGCGGCGTAGGTTATGGTGTAAGTTAAGGTGTAGGTTACGGTGTAGGTAATGCCGTAAATTATGGTGTAAGTTGCGGCGTAGGTTATGGTGTAGTTTATGGTGTAGGTTACAGTGTAGGTAATGCCGTAGGTTATGGTGTAGGTTACGGTTTAGGTTAAGGGGGTAGGTTATGGTGTAGGTTGAGGTGTAGTTTATGGTGTAGGTTACAGCGTAGTTTATGGTGTAGGTTACGGCGTAGGATAAGGTGTAGGTTATGGTGTAGGTTACGGTTTAGGTTAAGGGTGTAGTTTATGGTGTAGGTTACGGCGTAGGTTGCGGTGTAGGTTATGGTGTAGGTTAGGTGGTGTAGGTTATGGTGTAGGTTACGGTTTAGGTTAAAGGGGTAGGTTATGGTGTAGGTTGAGGTGTAGGCTATGGTGTAGGTGGAGATGTAGGTTGAGGTGTAGTTTATGGTGTAGGTGTAATCGCCGTAGGTTACGGTTTAGGTTATGGTGTAGGTTACGGTTTAGGTTAAAGGGGTAGGTTATGGTGTAGGTTGAGGTGTAGGTTATGGTGTAGGTTGAGGTTAGCTGTAGTTTATGGTGTAGGTTATGTAGGTAATGCCGTAGGTTGGGGTTTAGGTTAAGGGGGTAGGTTAAGGTGTAGGCGAGGTTAGAGGTGTATAGGTTGGTTAGGTTTAGGTTAGGGGTAGGTTATGGTGTAGGTTAGGTGTAGTGTAGGTGGTGTAGGTGGTAGGTTATGGTGTAGGTTGAGGTGTAGGTTATGGTGTAGGTTACAGTATAGGTAGGTTAGTTTATGGTGTAGGTTATGGTGTAGGTTGCGGTGGTAGGGGTTACGGTTTAGGTTATGGTGTAGGTTAGTTTAGGTGTAGTTTAGGTTACAGCGTAGTTTATGGTGTAGGTAATGCCGTGTGTAGGTTACGGTTTAGGTTACGGTTAGGTAGGTTAGGTTATGGTGTAGGTTATGTACGGTTTAGGTTAAGGTGTAGGTTACGGTGTAGGTTACGGTTTAGGTTAAGGGGGTAGGTTATGGTGTAGGTTGAGGTGTAGTTTATGGTGTAGGTTACGGTGTAGGTTATGGTTTAGGTTATGCCGTAGGTTATGGTGTAGGTTACGGTTTAGGTTAAGGGGGTAGGTTATGGTGTAGGTTGCGGCGTAGGTTAAGGGGGTAGGTTATGGTGTAGGTTGCGGCGTAGGTTGTGGTGTAGGTTGAGGTGTAGTTTATGGTGTAGGTTACGGTGTAGGTAATGCCGTAGGTTATGGTGTAGGTTATGGTGTAGGTTACGGTGTAGGATAGGTGTAGGCGTCGACGCGTAGGATACGCCGTAGTGTTTGCGAATATATTCGGAAGTGAATCGCCGTCGTTAAAAAATCGAGATGGTATTTATGTACGGATGGAGATTGCGATATTTTTATGGCCATCGGTCGAAAAAGGTCCCTAAAGCTGATTTATAACGACGTTCCATACCGAAGGCTCGTAAGAGAAACACAGAAGTAGAAACTTCGGTGGACATGACGTCATTCCGCCGTACGAGCGTTACTCCGTGCTTTGACACGCGTGTCAGGTGAGCGTATCGGGTTTAACCCGGAGGCTACTTTTAGCCCACGAGTTATTTTGTAAATACGGATCTATTATTGGAAAGCAGTAATTCCGCGTCGGGTTCCCGTCGAGGCAGCGCGGCGGTGACTAATGCGGACACTCTGAGCTGCCTCTAAATCTCCCCGCATGCCGGCGCACACCCGCCTCCGTCTGGGTTAAACGAGTCGGAGTCGGCGCGATGACGAGGGAATTTCCTCGATTCCTGCCATGCCCACCATATGCTTCCAGCCGGGCTCGGGGGCGTGCTTCGAGCAGGAAATAAAAACGCTCGAGGGAAAGTGATTTAAACGCTTTGCGACAAGTCAATGAGATTTCCTCTCGGCTTCCTCGCCTCACGTCATTTACAGCAAAGGAATGACATTCCACACAATCCCACACACTCCTGTAGAACAACTCAACACAATCCCACACACTCCTGTAGAACCTCAACACAATCCCACACACTCCTGTAGAACCTCAACACACTCCTGTAGAACTTCCACACAATCCCACACACTCCTGTAGAACAACCACATAATCCCACACACTACTGTAGAACATCCACACAATCCCACACACCCCTGTAGAACATCCACACAATCCCACACACTCCTGTAGAACATCCACACAATCCCACACACTCCTGTAGAACATCCACCACACAATCCCACACACTCCCTGTAGAACATCCACACAATCCCACACACTCCTGTAGAACATCCACACAATCCCACACACTCCTGTAGAACAACCACACAATCCCACACACTCCTGTAGAACATCCACACAATCCCACACACTCCTGTAGAACATCCACACAATCCCACACACTCCTGTAGAACATCCACACAATCCCACACACTCCTGTAGAACTTCCACACAATCCCACACACTCCTGTAGAACATCCACACAATCCCACACACTCCTGTAGAACATCACCACACAATCCCACACACTCCTGTAGAACATCCAACACAATCCCACACACTCCTGTAGAACATCCACCACACAATCCCACACACTCCTGTAGAACAACCAACACAATCCCACACACTCCTGTAGAACAACCAACACAATCCCACACACTCCTGTAGAACATCACACACACAATCCCACACACTCCTGTAGAACATTCCAACACAATCCCACACACTCCTGTAGAACATTCAACACAATCCCACACACTCCTGTAGAACATCCAACACAATCCCACACACTCCTGTAGAACATCCAACACAATCCCACACACTCCTGTAGAACATCCAACACAATCCCACACACTCCTGTAGAACATTCACACAATCCCACACACTCCTGTAGAACCTCCACACAATCCCACACACTCCTGTAGAACATCCACACAATTCCACACACTCCTGTAGAACTTCCACACAATCCCACACACTCCTGTAGAACATCCACACAATCCCACACACTCCTGTAGAACATCCAACACAATCCCACACACTCCTGTAGAACTTCCATACAATCCCACACACTCCTGTAGAACCTCAACACAATCCCACACACTCCTGTAGAACCTCAACACAATCCCACACACTCCTGTAGAACATCAACACAATCCCACACACTCCTGTAGAACATCCACACAATCCCACACACTCCCTGTAGAACATCCAACACAATCCCACACACTCCTGTAGAACATCCAACACAATCCCACACACTCCTGTAGAACATCCAACACAATCCCACACACTCCTGTAGAACATCCAACACAATCCCACACACTCCTGTAGAACATCCACACAATCCCACACACTCCTGTAGAACATCCACACAATCCCACACACTCCTGTAGAACATCCACACAATCCCACACACTCCTGTAGAACATCCACACAATCCCACACACTCCTGTAGAACATCCACACAATCCCACACACTCCTGTAGAACATCAACACAATCCCACACACTCCTGTAGAACAACCACACAATCCCACACACTCCTGTAGAACCTCAACACAATCCCACACACTCCTGTAGAACATCAACACAATCCCACACACTCCTGTAGAACATCCACACAATCCCACACACTCCCTGTAGAACATCCAACACAATCCCACACACTCCTGTAGAACATGCACACAATCCCACACACTCCTGTAGAACATTCCACACAATCCCACACACTCCCTGTAGAACATCCACACAATCCCACACACTCCTGTAGAACATCCACACAATCCCACACACTCCTGTAGAACATCCACACAATCCCACACACTCCTGTAGAACATCCACACAATCCCACACACTCCTTTAGAACATGCACACAATCCCACACACTCCTGTAGAACATTCCACACAATCCCACACACTCCCTGTAGAACATCCACACAATCCCACACACTCCTGTAGAACATACACACAATCCCACACACTCCTTTAGAACATGCACACAATCCCACACACTCCTGTAGTACTTCCACACACTCCTGTAGAACTTCCACACAATCCCACACACTCCTGTAGAACCTCAACACAATCTCACACACTCCTGTAGAACATCCACACAATCCCACACACTCCTGTAGAACATCAACACAATCCCACACACTCCTGTAGAACATCAACACAATCCCACACACTCCTGTAGAACATCCAACACAATCCCACACACTCCTGTAGAACATCAACACAATCCCACACACTCCTGTAGAACATCCACACAATCCCACACACTCCTGTAGAACATCCACACAATCCCACACACTCCTGTAGAACATCCACACAATCCCACACACTCCTGTAGAACATTCCACACAATCCCACACACCCCTGTAGAACATCCACACAATCCCACACACCCCTGTAGAACATCCACACAATCCTGTACAACCACACACTCCTGTAGAACATCCACACAATCCCACACTCCTGTAGACTCCTCGTCGACCACACACTCCTGTAGAACTCCGTAGAACATCCACACAATCCCACACACTCCTGTAGAACATCCACACAATCCCACACACTCCTGTAGAACATCCACACAATCCCACACACTCCACAATGTAGAACATCCACACAATCCCACACACCCCTGTAGAACATCCACACAATCCCACACACCCCTGTAGAACATCCACACAATCCCACACACTCCTGTAGAACTCCACACAATAGAACATCCACACACTCCTGTAGAACTCCACACACACTCCCTGTAGAACATCCACACAATCCCACACACTCCTGTAGAACATCCACACAATCCCACACACTCCTGTAGAACTTCCACACAATCCCACACACTCCTGTAGAACTTCCACACAATCCCACACACTCCTGTAGAACATCCACACAACCCCACACACTCCTGAGAACTTCCACACAATTCCCACACCACTCTGAACTCCCACACACTCCTGTAGAACATCCAACACAATCCCACACACTCCTGTAGAACATCCACACAATCCCACACACTCCTGTAGAACTTAGAACATCCACACAATCCCACACACTCCTCACACACCCCTGTAGAACATCCACACAATCCCACACACTCCTCACACACTCCTGTAGAACATCCACACAATCCCACACACTCCTGTAGAACATCCACACAATCCCACACACTCCTGTAGAACATCCACACAATCCCACACACCCCTGTAGAACATTCCACACAATCCCACACACTCCTGTAGAACTTCCACACAATCCCACACACTCCTGTAGAACCTAGAACATGCACACAATCCCACACACTCCTGTAGAACATGCACACAATCCCACACACTCCTGTAGAACAACACAATCCACACAATCCTGTAGAACACACACTCCTGTAGAACTTCCACACAATCACACACACTCCTGCTGGACTTCTCACTGAGGTCAACATAAACTTGTCACACACACACACACACACACACACACAACACACACACACACACACACACACACACTAGCGTTTGGGAATAACACAAAGCCATGATCGTGGATGGATCCATAACGTGCATGCTTCTCCTCAGCACTAGCAGGAACGAGTCTCACTTCGGCTCGGGGAGGAAATATTTAGACACACATGAGATCAGCTCCTTCCAGATCCGGATAGAACCGGTTCCTGGGAGCAGCAGCAGCACTGCGAGGCATTTCTTTGGCCTTAAGATGCCGCTGAACTGGTTTGGAATGAAAGAAGGAGACGGAGTGATGAAAGAGGTGTAAATCAGGTCATTCATGAGAAGTATGAAGGAGATCCAGCGAGCATTGTGTCTTAGTGCAGTACGAGGTCGATCTGGGTGAAGTGTTAGAAAATAGAAGAGACTTTATTTGTCGCATGAACATTACAGCACGGTCGGGGTCAGAGCGCCGTGATACAGCGCCCCCTGGAGCACAGAGGGTCCTAAAGGGCCTTGCTCAAGGACCCAAGGATCCTAACATATATATATATATATATATAGCTAGACATGAGACATTTCCTGAAGAAAATGTCCCTCTTACAGCCTGGTCCCTTTAATATTTAACATTGACATCGAAATGCTAGCTCGTTCGGAGAGACGAGTGTTTAGACACCAAAAATGCATGTTTTGGGCATTTTTTTCAGGAGGGGGCGGGGCCAGTGACATCATTAAATTATCCAGCGTCCGACTCCCGTCAATGTGCCGAGCGTTTAGACACGTCACATGACCCTGTGTCCAAGTTTGCGGTTACGTGACGTCATGCGGCAGTGATATATTCATGACCGACTCCATCTCACCTACGAGTGTTTATGTCACATGTGCATGTCGGGCGAACACGGGGCCGAACAGCGGAGCGTCGAATTTCCCCATTCATTCTCTATGGGGCCGGAATGTCACGGATTTCCCGGAATTCCGAACGTGTGTGGGATTCGGGAGGTATATTATGGTGATCCACTCCGGACCCCCTACGAGTGGATTTGTCATATGTGCATGTCGGACGCTCACAGGACGAACTGTGAGGCACGAAAATTCACCCCATTAATTTTCTATGGGAAAAAATTCCCGCTTTTTGGCCCCGGGTTCGGAATTCCGCGGTGCGATTCCTTATAAAAGTAACAGCACGCCTCACACCATCGGGACGCACGATATGAGGTATGATTCGTGACGATCGGATAAAAACCGCGGGATGAGTTACGCGGCGAAAATGTCACCGAAGCGAGAGAGAGATTCTAATAGTGATGCTTTTGCACACGGCACTAAAAATCCCCAAATATAAACGGAATCTGCGATTTTGTTATTTGTTAGGAGTGGATGTTGTAAACAACGTGCTTTTGTTTGGAATAAATTAGTCGCTGCTTTCTTTACGAACTTTATATAAATGTTAGTTTGTTGAACGTCTGAAATCCGAACCGTTTCCATATGGCGGATGAAACCCCGCCCTCTCTTGGAAAACGAGCTCTCCGGATTGGTCAGGGTGCCGACGTGTCGTATTCGTAGAGAACTATGGATTTTCGACATAAATCGCTTACGAATCTAAGCACAGTGGTTTAGTGGATAGCACGTTCGCCTCACACCGCCAGGGTCTGGGTTCGATTCCCGTCTCGGCCATGTGTGTGTGGAGTTTGTGCATGTTCTCCCCGTGTTCTCAGGGGGTTTTTCTCCGGGTTCTCCGGTTTCCTCCCCCGGGTCCAAAAACCATGCACGGTAGGTTGATTGGCACCTTGGAAAATTGTCCCTAGTGTATGAATGTGTGTGTGTGTGTGATGGGTTGGCATTCCATCCAGGGTGTATCCTGCCTTAATACCCATAGACGCCTGAGATACACACAGACTCCCCGTGACCCGAGGGAAGATCGGATAAAGCGGTAGAAGATGAATGAATGAATGAGTGAACGAATCTAATTCGTTATACGCCTAACAAAACACTTCGCTGCTTACGCGCCCGAGAACCAGATGTTCCTCAATCAACGTGTAAAAGCCCCCGTGGTTCCGGTCCGGTCCGGTTCATTATTCGGCAGATTTTCACTTGCACCGGGGAAACATTTCACGCCGAGTTTACACACACACACACAAAAAAAAGCACTGTAAGCCAACACCAGCGCATTCTGTCCCCGGCGGAGCCGTTACCCGGGACCATTAACATGCTAATCACTGCTGTATTACACAACCTCGCCTCACAAACTCCTCGGGAAACGCAGCACGGAGACGCTAAAGCACCTGACGTACAAAGATCAGGAAGTTTTCCTGTCAGTCTGGCGCTTTTATACTTCAACTACTAAATCCGTCGTTTTTACCGTTTTTATTTCATTGCGAGAGACAAACAAATACACTACTGACCTTAAACCCTGGATGGCGGTGAGCAGGACGACGGAAGCGTCTTCGCCCGCGATGTGATGAACCTTGTGCAAACTCCGCAATCATTAACTACGATTACACGCTCACTTACGTAACATTACGAAGAAAATAAGAGTACCTGAATTAGCGCTTAACGCTTTTTTATCGCCATAGAAAATTTTTGTTACAATATTATTAAAGAAAAAATTATCATAACAAAAAAGTAAGGAAAATACTAAAGTAACAAAAGAGTAAGGAAAATACTAAAGTAACAAAAAAGTAACGAAAATACTAAAGTAACAAAAGAGTAAGAAAAATACTAAAGTAACAAAAAAGTAACGAAAAATACTAAAGTAACAAAAAAGTAATGAAAATACAAAAATACTAAAGTAACAAAAAAGTAACGAAAATACTAAAGTAACAAAAAAGTAACGAAAATACTAAAGTAACAAAAAAGTAAGAAAAATACTAAAGTAACAAAAAAGTAACGAAAATACTAAAGTAACAAAAAAGTGAGGAAAATACTAAAGTAACAAAAAAGTAACGAAAATACTAAAGTAACAAAAAAGTAACGAAAATACTAAAGTAACAAAAAAGTAACAAAAATACTAAAGTAACAAAAAAGTAATGAAAATACTAAAGTAACAAAAAAGTAACGAAAATACTAAAGTAACAAAAAAGTAACAAAAATACTCTACCGATAACTATTAAAAAAAAACAGTAAAATCGTGTGAACGTAGCATGAGCTAGGGGTTTATACTTCCGACTATTCCCAAACACTAGATGGCGCTGGTGTTTTATATTTTCTCCTCCGTGGTCCTTTCGGCTGCTCGCTCCATGCTTCGTTTCTTCACTATGGACTTTAAAAAAACGGCGGTACGGAGGAATACTTTAGAGACGCCCGGAGATACCCCGACCGAGCCGACCAATCACAGACCTCGCTCTAGATCATGTGCACGTCGGGTTACGGTGTAACGTAGGCCTCTACGCAGAAGTCGTTTAGAAATGAGATCGTACGGATCGAGATCGTGATATCTGTACGATTAATCGTGCAGCCCCGAGCCTGAACGCTGTATTTCTCCTAAAAGCATTAAAGAAAAAAATCGCACTACATCTGCATTTCGCAACGCCGGACGTATAAAGTGACACAAATCGGACGAAAAACAGGCGTGTCGTATTTCGTCCGAACAAATACAGAGCAGGTCAAATCTGTTTAGCAAAAACAATCAAATTCGCCAGGTTTGTTCGAGTGGAACGAAACCCTAGACGAGGGTTAAACACCTGCTTTGCCTGGCAAATGCTGTCATGATAAGTAAAAGATCATCTTTCCACTCGGATCACACCCGTAACCGGGCGACCGACCAACCATTTTACATGATCTGGGTCATGACAGGAGCATATAGGGGCCTTGCTTAAGGGCCCATAAAGAGAGACGATCTGGGCGATACTAGACCTTGAACCCCATCCCAAAGTGTTGAAATATTACGATTTAGCAATGAACGTTTTTTCCCCGTTCATTATCAAGTCTGCGGTTGGAAATTTACATATACCACGCCCATATTCAAAAAGCCCCCATGCCATATAAAGGCCGGCGTCCTGCGTCTGTAAATTGACCAATTGATATAAATAAGCAGGAATTGCATCAGACAACACATTCGATGCAAAAACAACAACAATTATAATAATAAAATAATAATAACAATAATAATAGAGTTGTAATAATGATGCTGTGCATCACTTTAGGTCATGCTGATTTGACAAACATCTGCCGGGAGGGTTATGTAAGAGTCACGTGACCTCCTGGTCTTTGTAAAATGACATGTTTAAGCGAATTAAATGTTAATTTCCATTTATTTCACCCTATTAATTGTAACACAAAAGCGGGGATGGGAAGAAAATCCGGTTCCGACCGGTTTCATGCTGCCCCTGAAATGAACGCTAGCCGATTAGCTGCTCAAATAAATACAGCTGTGTGTGTGTGTGTGTACGCGTGTGTGTGTGTGTGTGTGTGTGTGTGTGTGTGTGTGTGTGTGTGTGTGTGTGTGTGTGTGTGTGTGTGTGTGTGTGTGTGTGTGTGTGTGTGGTGTGTACGCGTGTGTGTGTGTGTGTTTATTCCGGTTTATTACAGGGACGCGACATCTCATGAATCCGCTCGGTCTCCGGACGAGGTTTGATACAGATATACAATTTACACGGTGCAAACAACAACAACAACAACAACAACAAATTAAAATGCGTATAAATAAATTGTGCATGAAACCGTTTGTCTTTCGGGTTATGCATAAGAAAATGCACAAGGGGGAAAAAAAACACACACAGCACATCTGTACATTTGATACTGTCAAACAACAACAACAACAAAAACAACAACACCACAACACAAACAAACGGACATTATATATCTCACCGAGAAGTGTTGAGAGGGGAAAATGTCCTGTTGAATTTGCGTTGATAATAAATTAAAATATATATATTTATTAAATAATAATAATAATAATGCAGAGAGGAGCTTCAGACCGCGACACGTCGCTAGGAGACTGCTCTCTGGAACCCGAGGAGAGGAGGGGAGGAGGGGGGCGGGGCAGACTGGACCAGTTCATACCCGCCAGCCAATCAAGAGCGAGAGCTGGACAGTAGGATTGACCAATAGGGAAAGGAGGAACGTGGTTCCGCCTACAACCAGGACAAGTTCATGGCAAAAAGCGCCATCTCCTGGACGATACATCGCTTTCTTTAATACCGGTATTATCGATATTGCTATACTAATATTAAACGCAAAGCAGTTTATTAGAGGGACCAGGCAGGAACGTTTTGGAGACATGGTGTATACAAAAGGGGATGAGTTTAAATCCCTCTGGTCGCACAGTAACGGAGAATGCGTTAGTAAAAGAATAGCCTTTATTTGTCATATAAACATTACAGCACAGTGACATTCTTTTCTTCGCACATCCCAGATTGTTGTTGGTAGCCGGGGTCAGAGCGCAAGGGTCAGGCCATGATACGGCGCCCCCTGGAGGACACACGGGATAAGGGTCTTGCTCAAGGACCCCAAGGGTGGCGATACCGGGGCTCGAACCCGGATCAGTAACCACATAGATGAGGGGAAAGAGGGTGGAGAAGAGGAGGAGATTGCCCAGAGGATTGGGGATAAAAAGCGACAGGAAGAGCCGAATGGGTTTAAGGTGAGATGTTCGGGACATCAGGAGAACATTTCTGAGGATGAGGAGGGAAAGAGGAAGGCTGGAGAAAAGAAATCGTTTTCCATTTGATTCACAATCATTTTTATTCCTGTTTTTTTTTCATGCATTTCAAATGTTTTTATTGTTGATTATTACTTTTTTTCTAATTGTTTTAAAGCACTTTGAATTAACACTATGTAGGAAATGTGCTATACAAACACAATTTACACCTAAAGAGCACAAGGTGTGTTTATTTTACCCCCAATATAACACTAATTATTATTCTTATTATAGAATTCAGATCTTTATACGCTGCAGTCGGGAACAGACTCATTAACGCCGATGTTACACCGGGAAAACTCGATGCGTTTATACACATTCATTCATTCATTCATCTTCTAGCGCTTTATCCGGTCTTCCCTCGGGTCACGGGGAGTCTGTGTCTATCTCAGGCGTCTATGGGTATTAAGGCAGGATACACCCTGGATGGAATGCCAACCCATCGCAGGACACACACACACACACACACACTCACATTCATACACTAGGGACAATTTTCCAAGGTGCCAATCAACCTACCGTACATGTTTTTGGAACGGGGAAGGAAACCGGAGAACCCGGAGAAAAAACCCCCTGAGACACGGGGAGAAGAGAACATGCACAAACTCCACACACACATGGCCGAGACGGGAATCGAACCCCGGACCCTGGCGGTGTGAGACGAACGTGCTAACCACTAAACCACCGTGCCCCCCATTTATACACAACAATCCCAAAATGAAAAAATCATCCGTTAGAGGTTTATATGATCTATATAACGCCAGGTTTTTTTTATATCATTAGAATAGTTCATATAAACGTGTCAAAGGGTCGGAAGCTGATCTTCAGGCTATTCTGAGTGATGATAAAGCAAGATGGCTGTTCGTTTATATACTGGTTTGGTTAATCTTTATGTGAAAAGTACGAGATGTAATACGCACTGAAAGCTATTGTACAGTAAATTAGATCGTTTCTCTTTGTACGATAAGTTTCACTGGGTTACAAATAAAATGCATTCCTTTATTTATTTTATTTTTCAAGTTTAAAGTTATATAAAGTGTGGGATGGAAGGTTTGGGCTCCTTATAATATAATATAAGCAAAAGGAAAATTTATATGACTTTCAAAAACCATTTGTTTCTACACTGCCAGAAATATAATGAATATATTATGTGTAAATAATATATATATATATATATATATATATATATATATATATATATATATATATACTTAAAAAATACACACACACACACACACATATATATATATATATATATATATATATATATATATATATAATATATATATATTCATTCATCTTCTTCCCTCGGGTCACGGGGAGTCTGTGTCTATCTCAGGTGTCTATGGGCATTAAGGCAGGATACACCCTGGATGGAATGCCAACCCATTGCAGGACACACACACACACACACACACACAACACACACATTCATCAATCAGCAATCAGCCTACCGTGCATGTTTTTGGACCGGGGGAGGAAAAACCGGAGAAAAAAAACCCCTGAGGCACGGGGAGAACATGCACACAAACTCCACACACACACATGGCCGAGACGGGAATCGAACCCGGACCCTGGCGGTGTTGTGAGGCGAACGTGCTAACCACTAAACAAAACCGTGTCCCCTATATATTTCTTATAATATAAATATAATATATATCTTATAAATATATATATATTTCACGTTTTGAACGGTGAAATATAATTTAAATATAAAGCATTTACATGGAAGCTGCTGCTGGTGATTTGGCTGTAAATTGGTTCTCTCTTTTATATGATGATTAAAAAAAAAAACACACAATCTGTATTTAAAGAAAAAATTTAATTGTAATTGAAATAATTGTATTATGAGCCAAACAACAACATTTATTTTTGTTAATTTTACTCTTTTATAGCACTTTTAATAGCACGTTTTACTTAACTCACTTTCTACCGTGCCGTGCGCAAAGGAGTCGGTTCTTTAAACGGTGAGAGTCGGCTCCCATTTGTGACTCGTGTTTGGCGATGATGTAAAGAAAAACACACACACACACACACACACACACACAACACACACAACACACACACACACAAACACAAATAAACACGTTTTCACAAACCAAAAACAAACGCGTGTTTTCACGGTTATATTATTAATGACGTCATCAAGCGTCACATCTGTTTTCGGAACGTTTTATCTATAAAATATGTGTATAATAAAAATCCAATTATTACTGAGGCTTAAAAAGCAAAACAAAAATATTTATGGTAAACAAAACTTGTTTATTCTTAATAAACATTATTATATTCTAATGAGGCGTTTATTCACAATTATTCATCACTAGGAACAAATGATTGCATGGTACATAACGTGGAAATGTAGTCAAAGTCGGTTTCCAATGTCATAGTAAACAGCGCCATCTAGTGCACATCCGAAAAACGACAACGCGTTATTACGGTTAAAACTCGCATCGATATTTCTATTTTAAACTCTGTTTCAGCCACTGTTATATTTCTCTTTTCATTCTCCTGCCATTAAATTTCACTTCTTTTTTTTATTTTCTCCACTTTGATGTACAAGAAAAAGTGCAACTAGGTGAAATTTATTGCAGCAATTGTTCATAATCGGAGTAAAACAACACAATAATATTTAAATAATAACTTAAAATCCAAAATATGGAATAAAAACAAACAAAAAAATCATCCCTGTATTATACATTCTTTGTTCACCGTAAAAAAAAAAAAAAGCATCAACTCTTAGACCTTAACTGTGGGTTCGTTTTCAGCGTTGCATCGTTTTCGCCACGACTTTGTGGGGACGCCGAGCCGGACGGAGTTCTGACGGGACGGACAGACACTTTCCACAGCTCCTGTACAAAACAATAAATAACATTAGATATATTATATATTCATTCATTCATCTTCTACCGCTTTATCCGATCTTCCCTCGGGTCACGGGGAGTCTGTGTCTATCTCAGGCGTCTATGGGCATTAAGGCAGGATACACCCTGGATGGAATGCCAACCCATCGCAGGGCACACACACACACACGTTCATACACTAGGGACAATTTTCCAAGGTTCCAATCAACCTACCGTGCATGTTTTTGGACCGGGGGGAAACCGGAGAACCCGGAGAAAAAACCCCTGAGGCACGGGGAGAAAATGCACAAACTCCACACACACATGACCGAGACGGGAATCGAACCCGGATCCTGGCGGTGTGAGGCGAACGTGCTAACCACTAAACCACCGTGCCCCTATTATATTATATATTATAATATATAATTTTATACATTATAATATATATTTATTATTATATACGTCAACAATCATCGTAATATACAGTGTAGTAGGTTTTCAGCAGTACTGTAAAGTTCTGACTTATAAATAACACACTGGTCTAAATGTTTTATAAATAAAAAAAAATAGAATAAATATTTATTAAAATTTATTCCAAAATGCCACCGATATTTTATTTATGAAATCCTTTTAAATATAGAAAACAGATTTTTCGTACGGAGCAGGTTTACCCTTACATTATTCATAAAAAATATACACATAAAAAAACAATAAATAATGAAAATGTGATATATTATTTAATATTCATATAATATCATTACAGACAGCAAAATCAATATTTTATCAATTATCAATCACTTTTTATTTCCCTTCCTACTATTTTATTGAGCAAATAAATGATTTAATTGGCGAATGCCTGTGTAAAATATGTATCTTATGCAAAAAAAAAAAAAAAAAAAACGACCTTTTTAGTGCCGTGTGCAAAAGCGTCACTATTAGAATCTCTCTCTCGCTTCGGTCACATTTTCGGCGCGTAACTCGTCCCGCAGTTTTTGTCCGATCGTCACGAATCATACCTCATATCGTGCGTCCCGATGGTGTGAGACGCGCTGTTACTTTTATAAGGAATCGCACTGCGGAATTCCGAACCCGGGGCCAAAAAGCGGGAATTTTTTCCCATAGAAAATGAATGGGGTTGTAATTTGGTGCCTCACAGTTCGTCCTGTGAGCGTCCGACATGCACATATGGCAAATCCACTCATAGGGGGTCCGGAGTGGATCACCATCATATACCTCCCGAATCCCACACACGTTCGGAATTCCGGGAAATCCGTGACATTCCGGCCCCCTAGAAAATGAATGGGGAAATTTGTCGCTCCGCTGTTCGGCCCCGTGTTCGCCCGACATGCACATGAGACATAAACACTCGTAGGCGAGATGGAGTCGGTCACGATCATATGACTTGCGCATGGCATCATGGCAACCGCAAACGTGAAAATTCTGCAAAACTCGGACACAGGGTCATGTGACATGTCTAAACGCTCGGCACATCGGCGGGAGTCGGACGCTGGATAATTTGATGATGTCACGCGCGTCACATTTTTTTCACAGATAATTTTGAATATTTTTCAAACAAGCCATTATGTCACTGAAATATCACATGGTAATAAATTAAATATTACAGTCTTCAAACTTTCCCTTTACATTACAAAGAAATGTGGAGTATGGAGTGATAGAGACAGAAAGAAAGAGAGAGAGAGAGAAACAGAGGAAAATAAGAGCGATGTGCTTTAAACCAAGTTGTTCTGAGCTTTCTGGACTGACAATGTTTATATGTGTGTAATAACAGGTCATTAATCACACACCAGTTGGTTCACTCGTTCGTACTGGAGGAACTGGGGGAAGGAGCAGGACACCGGTGACACGGTGAAGCTTGTCTCCTTCTCTCTCGGCTCGCCGATGTGCTGGAGGCGGCGGCGGAAATGATCGTACGCCTCGCAGGACACGTCCATGTGGCTCAGCGTGAAGTTCAGCCTGCGGCGGAAGCAGCGCTCGTTATCACTTTACACGAGTCGCAACCCGTCACCCCTCCAACACGCCCAACGAGGACAAACGCACGTGTGACGCTACGTCAAAGCACCTCCCCCACAATAACACACGGAATGAGAATCCTCATGGAACGTTATAATGCGTTATAACACAGCCACGATATAATCGGATTGTCTTTTGTAATTTGTTTAAAGATAATTTTCCCGCACATGACATTTATATATATATATATATATATATATATATATATATATATATATATATATATATATATATATATATATATATATATTGTTTATGACCAAAAACATCCTGGTTGGTTTAAAGCAGCTATGAAGTAAGAATAAGAGACGACGCTTTTTTTCCCCTTCCCCCACAGACATTAAATGTAGCTATAAATGGATAAAAATTGCAGTCCACGCCACAAACCTGGCGGCGGTTACGTTCCTAGAGATAATAAATAAATAAATACAATCGAAAAAAGTCTATAAATGGCCATTTTTATAGTTAAAACTTGACTTTAGCAGCCCTAATGTTATTAAGGTGTTATAACAGTGTACGTTACTATGTGCGTGATCTGCTCTTTCACTTGCGTCGTGTTGATGAATGAACGACAACAACAAATAAATAAATAAACGTTCAGTGCATCCACTCACACTTCCTAAATCCCCCCCGAATGACGCCCCCTAGCTGCGCATTCACAACAGGTACGATCTCCTCACTATATTAGCGTATATTACCGTATGGAACCTTACGCAAGCGCATCGCATTCCCAAATCCGTATTACTGCAATAAAGCGCATTTTTACTGAACGCAATAAAGCGCTTCCGTATAACCTAAACACCGTATCACCAGTTTATATGGAAAAGCAACCGGAACACAATTCTTAAAGGAGCCACGTCCCATATTTTACACTTCAAACCAACACTAAACAAATAACATTGACATTCTGAGTTAAACTGATATAACATCCGTTACAATTAGAGTATTCGAAATATGAAAAGTCACCAAAAAATATAAATAAAATACACTGAGTTTAAAGTCGTTTGTATCTTAAGTTTGTAATCGATCATACCAGAGCTAATTTATTCTTAGATGGAGATTTAAGTCACTTTTTGCTCGTTTGCTCATTGATCATAAGGTCATCACTAATTAAATAATAAATAAACAAATTAATTAATTAATTAACACAGTACTTAATTCATTCATTCATCTTCTAGCGCTTTATCCGATCTTCCCTCGGGTCACGGGGAGTCTGTGTCTATCTCAGGCGTCTATGGGCATTAAGGCAGGATACACCCAGGATGGAATGCCAGCCCATCACACACACACACACACACACACACACACATTCACACACACATTCATACACTAGGGACAATTTTCCAAGGTGCCAATCAACCTTCCGTGCATGTTTTTGGACCGGGGGAGGAAACCGGAGAACCCGGAGAAAAACCCCCTGAGGCACGGGGAGAACATGCACAAACTCCACACACACATGGCCGAGACGGGAATCGAACCCGGACCCTGGCGACCGTTGCCCCCTATACTTAATGAATGAAATAAATAAAAATCGACTGTAATAACTGAATAAAACACAGTAAAATGTAAAGTTTCTCACCGATAACGTGTCACATGAATGCGTTAAAACACATATGAAAATGATCTCCGTGCCCTCGGGAAGGATTCCGTGAACAGTCATTAGGTTCGGAACCTCGTACATCATCCTATTCTTCATTCGGAAGCAGCAGTCGTTGTGCTTTTAATGTCATTTAACGAAAGGTTTGGATGCTCAGGGACTTGAATTAGTGTCTGAACAAAAAAGCATCAGCGCAAACAGAGCCTTTTCCCAGATCAGTGCTGTTTGTACTGATTTGTGACACTGACCTTTTCTCGATGCTGATGTAGACGGTGCTGGCGCGAAGCAGGTTGCTGGAAATGCGATACAGAGTCCGAAACAGGGCGTCGGTCAGGTCGTCGTCATAGCACACTGAACAACGCAAATGTAAACATAAACAAGTGGAATGATCCAAACCAAAAACAGACACGATTTCATTCTCAATACAATCAAATAAACGACAAGTGTTTTTTTCATGGCAGGGGGCGGGGCCAGTGATGCACGTGACATCAAATTATCCAGCGTCCGACTCTCGTCGATGTGGCGAGTGTTTAGACATGTCACATGACCCTGTGTCCGAGTTTCGCACATTTTTCATTTTTGCGGTTAGGTGACGCCATGCGGCAATGATATGATCACGCCCGACTCCATCTCACATACGAGTGGATATGACACATGTGCATGTCGGGCGAACACGGGGCCGAACAGCGGGGTGTTAAATTTCCCCATTCATTCTATACTGGGCCGGAATGTCACGGATTTCCCGGAATTCCGAACGTGTGTGGGATTCGGGAGGTATATTATGGTGATCCACTCCGGACCCCCTACGAGTGGATTTGTCCATA
>JACRUU010000013.1:23607334-23619834 GCA_030449085.1 Kryptopterus vitreolus
CATTTCTCTCACACATGCTCAGCAGATCTTCCCCAACATCTGCAAAACACACACACACACACACACACACACACACACACACACACACACACACACACACACACACACACACACACACACACACCATGTAAAAAGCTCAATAAACAGGAAAGCATTACCACTTGAACATTTACGCCATTCACACCTTAATGATTATGAAGCCATTTATCAAATGGCTCACGGCGCTCGTTCTCTTTTCCCCTCCGAGAGGCAGATAATACCCATCGCAACCATGTGATTTAGCTTACGCAACACCCGAGGTCATTATGGAATTATGGAACACAAGAGGCTTCATTTATTACACGAGGAAGGAGGCATGCTGATTCGGGGCAGTTCAACCTCAAGGCTGTAGCGTTCCCTTTAAATCTAACCAGTCGGTAATTATAATGCGACTTATCTGATTAATAAGGCGACGTCTGAAGCAGCACATGTTCACCAAATAAAATGTGAAATATCATTACTACTATTACTGTTTAAAAACACACACACACCCACACACACACGTGTAATATATTTGGTACACTGCGGAGGACAAAGATGAAAACACCATGTTCAATAAGAGGAAAAAGAAAAGAAAAAACCCTGAAAAAGGAGGTGAGCGAAAGCGCAGTGTGATTGGAACACACCTCACATCCTCCGTGTGAAAGCCTATTTTCAAAGTGTAATAAGAAGCGAGATGCTGCACACATGTGATCAGTTAGCACTCGGAAAGTCCTTTATACCGACAAACACTACACGGTCTTAAAGCCGTACATCAGATACGTTCATAGTGTATTTATACGCTATAAACATGTAACGTAGAAGTGGTACAGGGATCGGGTACAGGGTACAGGGATCGGGTACAGGGATCGGATACAGGGTACAGGGATCGGATACAGGGATCGGGTACAGGGAACGGGTACAGGGATCGGGTACAGGGTACAGGGTACAGGGATCGGGTACAGGGTACAGGGATCGGATACAGGGACAGGGTATCAGGGTACAGGGACAGGGATCGGATACAGGGATCGGGTACAGGGAACGGGTACAGGGATCGGGTACAGGGTACAGGGATCGGATACAGGGATCGGGTACAGGGTACAGGGATCGGGTACGGGGTACAGGGATCGGGTACGGGGATCGGGTAAAGGGTACAGGGATCGGGTACAGGGTACAGAAATCGGGTACAGGGTACAGAAATCGGGTACAGGGTACAGGGATCGGGTACAGGGTACAGCGATCGGATACAGGGATCGGGTACAGGGTACAGGGATCGGGTACAGGGATCGGGTACAGGGTACAGGGATCGGGTACAGGGTGCAGGGACAGGGATCGGGTACAGGGTACAGGGTACAGGGATCGGGTACAGGGTAGGGATCGGGTACAGGGACAGGGATCGGATACAGGGTCGGGTCAGGGATCGGGTACAGGGTCGGGTACAGGGATCGGGTACAGGGTGCAGGGATCGGGTACAGGGTAGGGATCAGGGATCGGATACAGGGATCGGGTACAGGGAACGGGTACAGGGATCGGGTACAGGGTACAGGGATCGGGTACAGGGATCGGGTACAGGGTACAGGGATCGGGTACAGGGATCGGGTACAGGGTACAGGGATCGGGTACAGGGTGCAGGGTACAGGGTACAGGGACAGGGATCGGGTACAGGGTACAGGGATCGGGTACAGGGTACAGCGATCGGATACAGGGATCGGGTACAGGGAACAGGGTCGGGTCGGGTACAGGGTACAGGGAAATCGGGTACAGGGTACAGAAATCGGGTACAGGGTACAGGGATCGGGTACAGGGATCGGGTACAGAAATCGGGTACAGGGTACAGGGATCGGGTACAAGGTACAGGAATCGGTTACAGGGTACAGGGATCGGGTACAAGGTACAGGGATCGGGTACAGGGTACAGGGTACAGGGATCGGGTACAGGGTACAGGGATCGGGTACAGGGTACAGGGAGCTGAAGTGTATGGGTAGATTTCGCTCTACTGTGAATTAACGCTGCACCATCACAATTCTCTTTGCGTGGAGCGAACGCTGTAGCCGACGCCGTTGTGAGCGTTTATACTCCTGCGTCGCTCTGCAGTGACTATTCCCAAACACTAGGTTGGTGCTGGTGCAGCTGTTTGCTGGTGAGTTTTGGTGTTTTGGGTTTCTGCTGTAATGCTTTGTTTCTTCGCTAAAAATGGCGGTACGACTGCGCGATACTCCCTCACCCATTCACTCCCGGCCTCACTCATTCATAAACTCATTCACTGTCACCCCCTCACTCATTCACTCCCTCACTCATTCACTCACCTACTCCGTCACTCTCACTCATCACCCAATCACCCCCTCACTCATTCACTCCCAGCCTCACTCATTCAGAAACTCGTTCACTGTCACCCCCTCACTCACTCCCTCCCTCACTCATTCACTCACCTACTCCCTCACTCATTCACTCAATCACCCCCTCACTCATTCACTCCCAGCCTCACTCATTCAGAAACTCGTTCACTGTCACCCCCTCACTCACCTACCCTCCCTCACTCATTCACTCACCTACTCCCTCACTCATTCACTCAATCACCCCCTCACTCATTCACTCCCTGCCTCACTCATTCGTAAACTCATTCACTGTCACCCCCTCACTCACTCATTCACTCACCTACTCCCTCACTCATTCACCCAATCACCCCCTTCACTCATTCACTCCCGGCCTCACTCATTCATAAACTCGTTCACTGTCACCCCCTCACTCACTCACTCACTCACCTCACTCATTCACCCATCATCACCCCCTCACTCATTCACTCCCGGCCTCACTCATTCGTAAACTCGTTCACTGTCACCCCCTCACTCACCTACTCCCTCACTCATTCACTCAATCACCCCCTCACTCATTCACTCCCACTCCCGGCCTCACTCATTCATAAGCTCATTCACTGTCACCCCTTCACTCACTCACCTACTCCCTCACTCATTCACTCAATCACCCCCCCACTCATCCACTCCCGGCCTCACTTATTCACTGTCACCCCCTCACTCACTCATTCACTCACCTACTCCCTCACTCATTCACTCACCTACTCCCTCACTCATTCACTCAATCACCCCCTCACTCATTCACTCCCAGCCTCACTCATTCGTAAACTCATTCACTGTCACCCCCTCACTCACTCACCCCCTCACTCATTCACCCCCTCACTCATTCACTCACCTACTCCATCACTCTTTCACCCAATCACCCCCTCACTCATTCACTCCCGGCCTCAATCATTCGTAAACTAATTCACTGTTACCCCCTCACTCACTCATCCCCTCACTCATTCACTCACCTACTCTGTCACCCTTTCACCCAATCACCCCTCACTCATTCACTCCCGGCCTCGCTCATTCGTAAACTCATTCACTGTCACCCCCTCACTCACCCCCTCACTCACCTCACTCACCTCACTCCTTTCACCCAATCACCCCCTCACTCATTCACTCCCGGCCTCACTCATTCGTAAACTCATTCACTGTCACCCCCTCCCTAACTCATTCACTCACCTACTCCCTCACTCATTCACTCAATCACCCCCCCACTCATCCACTCCCGGCCTCACTCATTCATAAACTCATTCACTGTCACCCCTCACTCACTCATTCACTCACCTACTACCTCACTCAATCACCCCCTCACTCATTCACTCACCTACTCCCTCATTCATTCACTCAATCACCCCTCACTCATTCACTACCTGCCTCACTCATTCGAAAACTCATTCACTGTCACCCCCTCACTCACCCCCTCACACATTCACTCACCTACTCCTTCACCCAAATCACCCCCTCACTCATTCACTCCCGGCCTCGCTCATTCGTAAACTCATTCATTGTCACCCCCTCACTCATTCACTCACCTACTCGTCACTCTTTCACCCAATCACCCCTCACTCATTCACTCCCTGCCTCGCTCATTCGTAAACTCATTCACTGTCACCCCCTCACTCATTCACTCACCTACTCTGTCACTCTTTCACCCAATCACCCCCTCACTCATTCACTCCCAGCCTCACTCATTCGTAAACTCATTCACCGTCACCCCTCAATCACTCATTCCCTCACTCATTCAACCCCTCATTCATTCACTCACCTACTCCGTCACTCTTTCACCCAATCACCCCTCACTCATTCACTCCCTGCCTCGCTCATTCGTAAACTCATTCACTGTCACCCCCTCACTCATTCACTCACCTACTCCGTCACTCTTTCACCCAATCACCCCCTCACTCATTCACTCCCGGCCTCGCTCATTCGTAAACTCATTCACTGTCACCCCCTCACTCATTCACTCAATCACTCCCTCACTCATCCACTCAAAAAAAGATATTTATTTATTTAAATTAACTCTCATAGATATTTATTTAGCCAAACACAAAACTGCCAAACACAAAACTGCCACATCTTTACCCTGAATATCAGGATAGAGTTTTTATTTAAAATCTATTTAACTTTCAAATATATTGATATTGGCTATAAAATATCGCAATACGAGTTTTGGATCACATCCGTGTTACACGCAGGAGCGTCGCAAAGGGCAGAGTTTCTGCGCTGAACACAAAAGGAAAAATCTCCACAGGGACGAGTTACGACGTAAAAAAAAAAAAACTCCCAATAAAACGACTCCGATAAACATCGTTTCACGCGAAATTATCTCGAGATTCAAATAACGAGCCGCGAGATGCAGCAAAGCGGGTTTCATTTATCCGTAATGAAGTGCGCCTCCGATGTGCGGCTTCACTCGCCAATCTCACGCTGTGAAAGAAAAACGGGAGATAAATAAATAAATAATAAATAAATAAATAAATACATTTCCATTTCATATTGTATTTCTCAAGAGTTGACAAAAACAAAAATCCTGAATATGAAGAGGTTTACGGCTTTAAATGAAATATATCTGGATGGAATAACTCACTGGTGTACACCAATAATTAGTGACAGTGTAGTGTGGCGATGTTTTATTCCTCTTATACTGCAATTTGGCACATCGTACTATTTGTGTGCTTAGAATCGTCTTCCTCTTTCCGCCGATCCAGACAGGGGGCGCCACGGAGCACGTTTTATGCCCGATGCCCTTCCGAACACAATCCTCCCCATTTATCCGGGTTTGGGCCCTGCTTGTGCGATGCTAATAGCCGGGAATCACGGATGATCCCGTCGTTTCCCCCCCCCGATATTCCCGGACTACAACATTATTAATACGACGGTGACTGAAATATCAAATAACGATTCATTTACACAAATTTATGACTTAAAACCGGTTGCCGAAGCAAAAAAAAAAAGATTTAACATTAATTATCTTGCAAACGATCGTTTACAATTACCTGACTTGGATAAAAAAAAAAAATAAATAAATAAATAAATAAATAAATAAATAAATAAATAAATAAATAAAACATCAAATTCCCAGAATTTCAATGTCTGGAATAGACCTTTTTAAAATTCCAGTTTAAAAAAAAAAATACATATTTGTATTATGTACAGGGTTCCCAGGAGGAATTTTTGGGAATATCATGGAATTCCAGACATGGAAAATCAGGGAATTTTATATTTCGTTTTTTTTTGGTTTTTTTTTTTAATCCATGTTAAATGTAACGCCTGCATGTGATGGGAAGCATGAGGAAACGAATCCAAGGAACAAACATCGCAGCACAACAACAATCCGGAAAGTGACAAGAATAATCCTTGAAACCTGTGCAGTAGACGCTTTTTGCCAGGCGTCCCGCGACGACGCTGGCTAATCCGGTTCCGGCTCCCAGCTCGAGCACGGTCGCTCCTGAGAACGCAGCCGCGTTGGACAGGATGAAGTCGGCGAGCAGGAAAGCTCCTCGCCAGATCTGCCGATCCCACAGCGAGATTATTACATTAAAAACAAAGTGGGATTTATGGATGTGTTGTAAATGAACGACTTCTCACCTGCTTTCCGACGTCCTCCAGAGGCGTGGCCATGGTGTGCTCTGAGAGTAAACAACAAACAAATAAACAGGATGCGTTTCTAGACCTGGTCATGTTAATAATAAATATTGGGTATATCGACTTGACATTAAAATCAATAAACCTTTCCAAAACCATTAGCATTTCTTTATAACTTATAATTTATTATTTATAAATAAATGTATTTATTTACAGGTTTATTGTCCGAATTGGATCGTACCCGGAATTTATCGGGATTATTTCGAGATTTGAGGCGAATTTTTTGAAACTGTCTAATATACAAATATAATTATAAAATTAGTTTGTTTATAGCGAACCAAAAATGTAACTTAACTAATAACTTAAAACAAACAAAAAACAACAATTATTACTGTGTAATTTTATACAGTGAAATATTATTGTGCACTATATATGGAAAGGCATATATATATATATATATTCATTCATTCATTCATCTTCTACCGCTTTATCCGATCTTCCCTCGGGTCACGGGGAGTCTGTGTCTATCTCAGGCGTCTATGGGCATTAAGGCAGGATACACCCTGGATGGAATGCCAACCCATCACACACACACACACACACACATTCATACACTAGGGACAATTTTCCAAGGTACCAATCAACCTACCGTGCATATTTTTTGGTCCGGGGGAGGAAACCGGAGAACCCGGAGAAAAACCCCTGAGGCACGGGGAGAACATGCACAAACTCCACACACACATGGCCGAGACGGGAATCGAACCCGGACCCTGGCGGTGTGAGGCGAACGTGCTAACCACTAAACCACCGTGCCCCCAATATAATAACTTATAATTATTATGAAAATAATTATAACCTAACTTGCTCAATAGCAAATACACACAATGCAAAGACGATTTTATGTCATTTACGTAAACACTGCGTGGAGGGGGGCGTGGCCTCAGTAGTGACATTGCATTAAACCTGTTATCAGCTATATTGACGTTCCTGAGATCCCGCTTATTCCGCACCAAATCCCACGAGGAAAGGATCCTGTCGCCGCCCTACTGGTGTTCAGTCCCAACTGCTAAAACGCAATTGAACACGACCTAACGCATTCAAACGAGTACGAATAGGATGGAGGGAAGAGAGCTGCGGCGTCAGAGGAATAAAACACTGCGATTTTAACTGTAACCGAGGCCCCTCACTACAAACGCTACAAGGAACGCTTTTAATATTTTGTCCTCCTTAAGGAATCCCTAACCAATCAATATGGTGTTCTCGGCGTCCTTTTCTTCCTCGTCCTCCTCCTCCTCCTCTCCGTCACTGATCGCTCCTTCGGCCTGGCTCAGGATGACGGGGTGAGCGGTTTGACGGTGCGGCACCGTCTCTACAGGCTTCCTAACGACATCCAGGTCCCCGTCTTCGTCCAGACACGAGTGTGACGGGGAACGCGCCATCTTCTGGTCGTCCCCCGGCAATATCCTGAACCTCGACAAAAACACTGGAAATCCGAGAGAGAGAGAGAGAGAGAGAGAGAGAGAGAGAGAGAGAGAGGAGGGAGAATGAAAAGTCGCAATTAGTTTAATAAACAAAAACAGATTTTCTGGTGCATGTTATTGCCTTCATGGCTCTAAACGACTTCCTCGGGCGAGCAGACGGCACGGCAAGACCCAACGAGCGTCTGGAGGGTCGTAAGGAGATTAGCGGGATGTAAAGTGTCCCATGACAGATGGTGGTTATGATGTACAATCAGGACAGCGAGGAGCGTAATGGGATCACGGATCCAGGGTCCGGATCCGTCGTGCATCCGAGGGACCGAAATGTCCTCGCTTTCCCATTTTACTCCACTTCAGAGCCGGAATTTCCAGCTCCTTATGAAAGCATGGACGAGCTATTTATCGGAATTAATTAATTAAAATAATAATAATAATAATAATAAACATTTTCTTCCCTCAGGCAACCACATTCATAAACTAGACATTTCCTGAAGAAAAACCCTTATTTGCTGGTAAAAATTTATCCCGGGACAATAAAAATGCATTTGCCCCGATTACCCATAATTCCCTGTGGTTTTTCAGACCGAGTGTCATATCAGTGTGATGTCATCGCCGCCCCGGACGAGTGGATACATCGATACGGCCGAACAGCGGAGCGTCAGAATTTCCCCCATTCATCTGTATGGGCCGGAACGACGCAGAATTCCCGGAATTCCAGGTGGGGTTCGAGAGTCACATGATCTCGACCGACTCCATCTCACCTACTAGTGGATATGTCACATGTGCATGTCGGGCGAACACGGGCCGGAAATTTCCCCATTCATTCTCTATGGGGCCGGAATGTTGCCTAGTTCCCGAAATTCCCAACGTGTGTGGGATTCGATATGATCGTGATCCACTCCGGACCCCCTATGAACTGTGAGGCACGAAATGTCAACCCCATCCGCCGACATGTACATGTGACATAACCACTCGTAGGTGAGAAGGAGCAGGTTGTGAACGTATGACATCACGTAACCGCAAAAAATCTGCGACTCTCGGACACATGGTCATGTGACATGTCTAAACGCTCGACACATCGAAGGGAGTCGGACGCTGGATAATTTGATGACGTCACATGCATCACTGGCCCTGCCCCCTCCCGTCAAAACGGGGGCGTTTTTGCCATCTATCTAAGGGGTTCCCGCCCGGAACTGCGGGTTTTGGGAAATGTCCCAGGCCCTGAGGTCCTTGAGCAAGGCCCTCTGTGCAGCAGGGGCCGCTGTATCATGGCTGACCCTGCGTTCTGACTTCCAAACAAGCGGGGGATATATGAAGCAATAATTTCCCTGTGCTGTAATGTACATGTGACAAATAAAGCCTCTTCAGAGGGGTCCGAGCGCGGGGTCGGCCATGATCCATGCCGCCCCTGTAGCAAAGGGTTAGGGGCCTTGCTCAAGGACCCAAGAGTGGCAGCTTGGTGGTACCAGGGCTCGACCTTCCAATCAGTAGCTCAGAGCCTTAAACCACTGAGCTAGATGGTGTCGGAGATTCCTTCCCTGTAGGCGAGACGGTGAGGGGTTGAACTAAGAACCACATATGGTTTATAATCCTTCAGGGCTTTTCCTAAATCCCGGTCCTGCTCGCTTAAAAACCGAGGACTGTCAGAATGTAAAAATGGTGTTGATGAGATTTTAATCGGAAAATCTTCTCCGAGTCTCGGACTTAAACGGGAAAGACCATCTGTTCTCAGAACCAACAAACATGGCCCGGTTCAGTGATGTGCGGATCCTTCAGGGGATGTGACCTTTAGATGGTCCGGACAAGCGCCGACTCCCGGGCGAGGCTTCTTTGTGTAAGTCTAAAAGCTGGGAGGTTCTGACCCGGACGAGAATGTCAACAGCACCTGAAGGGTAGAACTTCGGACTGCATCGTCGAGCTCAAAACAGCGCTGACATTTACAGCGACCCCCCCCCCCCCCCCCTTACAGCCCCTGGTACAGCCTGGTCCGTTTAACATTTAGCACTGACTTCGAAATGCTAGCTCGTTCGGAGTGTTTAGACACTAAAAACGTTGGAATGGGGCGGGGCCAGTGACGCCATGCGCTCGCTATTGACTCCATCTCACCTACGAGTGTTTATGTCACATGTGCATGTCGGGCGAACACG
Source organism: Kryptopterus vitreolus (assembly GCA_030449085.1). NCBI lineage: Eukaryota > Metazoa > Chordata > Actinopteri > Siluriformes > Siluridae > Kryptopterus > Kryptopterus vitreolus. The sequence continues at coordinate 23,616,923 of JACRUU010000013.1, forward strand.
GGGCCGAACAGCGGCGAGTCAAATTTCCCTATTCATTCTCTATGAAGCCGGAATGTCGGGATTTCCCGGAAATTTTGAACGTGTGTGTGGGATTCGGGAGGTATATGATGGTGATCCACTCCGGACCCCCTACGAGTGGATTTGCCATATGTGCATGTCGGACGCGCACAGGACGAACTGTGAGGCACCAAATTTCAACCCCATTTATTTTCTAAGGGGACAAAATTCCCGCTTATTGTCCCCGGGTTCGGAATTCCGCGGGGCGATTCCTTATAAAAGTAACAGCGCACCTCACACCATCGGGACGCACGAGATGAGGTATGATTCGTGACGATCGGATAAAAACCGCGGGACGAGTTACGCGCCGAAAATTATAATAGTGATGCTTTTGCACGCGGCACTAATTAAGGGCTTTGTTCGAGCGCCCTCTAGTGGCAGCTCGGTGGTAGTGGTGGGATTTACATTTACATTTGCGGTATTTAGCAGACGCCCTTATCCAGGGCGACGTACAGAAAGTGCTTTAAGTCTCGATCCAAGGATAAGATTTATTCAAGAAAGGTTAATACAAACTCAAGTACACAAGAATAGACAGTTGCCTTTTTTTTTTTTTTTTTTTTTTTTTTAAATAGATTTCTGGACAGTGAGATGAAAGAGAATAAAAGGAATGTTAGGATAGGTGTTTTTGGAAGAGGTAGGTAGGTCTTCAGTCGGCGTTTGAATGTAGACAGTGTCTCCGTTGTTCGAACCTCCAGTGGAAGTTCGTTCCACCACATCGGTGCCAGAACAGAGAAGAGCCTTGAGCTGGTCTTACCTTTTACCCTGAGAGACGGTGGAACCAGGCGAGCAGTGCTGGACGCTCTCAGGCAGCGAGGTGCAGTACGGGAGGTGATGAGGTTGCGGAGGTAAGATGGTGCAGATCCATTTTTGGCTTTGTAGGCGAGCGTCAGTGTTTTGAATCTGATGCGTGTGTGTGAGCAGCTACAGGAAGCCAGTGGAGCGAGCGCAGCAGTGGGGTGGTGTGAGAGAATTTAGGCAGGTTGAACACGAGTCGCGCAGCTGCATTTTGAATCATTTGCAGTGGACGAATAGTGTTCTGAGGTAGAACCTGCCAGCAGAGAGTTACAGTAGTCCAGTCTCGAGATGACGAGAGACTGAACCAGGACCTGAGCAGCCTGTGTGGATAAAAACGGTCGAATCCTTCTGATGTTGTAGAGAAGGTAACGACAAGAGCGAGAAACGTTAGAAATATGGGAAGAGAAAGATAATTGATTGTCTATCGTTACCCCGAGATTACGAGCAGTGGGGGAGGGAGAAAGTATGGAGTTATGGAGAGTTATGCTGAGATCCTGACCAGGAGATGAATCACATGGGATCACCAGCATTTCCGTTTTCTTCGGGTTGAGTTTCAGCTGATGAACGCTCATCCACGAAGCGATGTCAGATAGACAGGCTGATATTCTAGCAGACGCTGTTTTATCTGATGGAGGGAAGGAGAAGATTATTTGAGTGTCATCAGCATAGCAGTGATAGTCAAATCCATGAGAGGAGATGACTTTACCGAGAGAGAGTATAGAGTGAGAAAAGAAGAGGACCAAGTACTGAGCCTTGTGGTACACCAGTGGTAAGTCTGCGTGGAGCAGATGTTGAGCTCCTCTCCATGATACCTGAAATGATCGACCTTCCAGGTATGAGGAAAACCAATTCCATGCAGCTCCAGAGATACCGAGACTCCTGAGGGTAGCTAACAGGGTCTTGTGGTTCACTGTATCAAAAGCTGCTGAGAGATCAAGCAGGATGAGGACGGAGGACAATCTGTCGGATCTGGCAGCATGAAGCTTTTCCCTGACTGTCAGGAGAGCAGTCTCTGTGGAATGTCCTGCTTTGAAGCCAGATTGGTTGGGATCTAGAAGGTTGTTCTGAGAGAGATAGGCAGACAGTTGGTTAAAGACAGTACGTTCTAGAGTTTTAGAGAGGAAAGAGAGAAGAGATACCGGTCTGTAGTTGTTGATATCTGATGGGTCCAGAGCAGGTTTCTTTAAGATGGGAGTGACTCCTTGCTTGCTTGAAGGAAGCCGGTACACATCCAGAAGTTAGGGACCCGTTGATTATTGTGGAGATGAATGGCAGGAGATCATGTGAGATGGTCTGGAGCATGGATGAAGGTATTGGGTCTAGTGGACAGGTGGTGGGGTTGCAAGACTGGATGGTTTTCATCAACTCATCATCAGTGACGATTGAGAAGTCTGCCAAGATGGCATGGCATTCCTCAGTGGCGGGTGACAGTGGCGTCTGGGGAGGAGTGAAGGTCAAGCAGATTTCCTCAATCTTCTTTTCATAGAAGGAGGCGAAGTCTTCTGCTGTCAGGGAGGAAGAAGCTGGTGGGGTAGAAGGGGTGAGTAGTGAAGAAAATATTTTATGAAGTTTATGAGGATTATGGATAGAGGCCTCGAACTTATCCTTGTAGAAGGCAGTCTTGGCAGAGGTCACATCAGAAGAGAATTTTGTTAGGAGAGCACGGTAGGATGTCAGGTCTGTGTTACGTTGTGATTTTTTCCACCTCTTTTCCGCTGACCCGAGCTCACGTCGATTGCTGCGCAACACTCCTGACAGCCAGGGAGAGGGACAAGAAGGTTTCTTGGGTTTAGCAGTCAGGGGACATAGCAGGTCAATAGAGGAGGAAAGAGAGTAGAGGAGAGAGTCAGTAGCAGAGTCTAGAGAGAGAGAAGAGAATGAGTCGGGGTCAGGAAGAGATGAAAGAGTACAAGAAGATACAGAGGATGGAGAGATTGAGTGAATATTCTGTCGGGTAAGAGAGAGATGTTGTGAAGGTGTTTCCATGTGTGGTGGGAAGAGTGATTGCGAAATGAGACCAAGTAATGCAAAAGTAATGGTCAGAAGTGTGGAGTGGGGTA
>JACRUU010000013.1:23624834-23627334 GCA_030449085.1 Kryptopterus vitreolus
GCTGTTGAGTCGGGTCATGAGACGGCGAGCGTTCGGGAGCAGTAAGTGCACATCGGAGAGCACGGTGTCACTGCGGAAGGTCACCAGGTCCATGGGTCGAGCTTCACGTCCCTCCGGAGGCTGATAATGACAACAAAAGCGCCATTTAATCAGATTCGATTGTTTTCAATAGAAACAAATAAATAAAAACAAAAAAAGAATTAACACATATACGGGAATATATTTGGGAAATAAACAACTGTAATGACGTATAGGCCGAAATGAAACGAGCAACAGAAAAGAGAAGATAAAACAAAGGGAATGTTAATATAGAACAACAACAACAACAACAACAACAACAACAACATAAAAACACGCATTTCTAAGAGACAGATCTTTTGAGAAGACAAAATATGAAACTTTTCAGATGCATATACTTCTATTGTTGAAAATGATATAGTTAATATTGATTTATAAATAAATAAAAAATGTACATGACGGTTTTTTTTTTTAATATTCGAAAGTATAAATGTATAGAAATGCACTGAGGAAAAGAAAAGATAGAATGCATAATGAGATGCATATATATATATATATATATATATATATATATATATATATATATAAAGATTTGCATGAAAGATTTCTTGATATTCTTTTAACTACCTGCAGTTTTCTGTCCATGGCTCTGATCATATATATATAGTTCTGTGCATATATTTGCATAAATTTGCATAAATTAACACATCATTAATTCGCCACCGTAATGTAAAGAAAACACTCTCTTAAACAGCCATACGTGGGACAAAACTATTCCACCCTCCGCTCGGATAATTAGTGCACTAGAAAACCCGGACAACACATGCTGACACTCCCTAGGTAGTGCACACTTATAGGCACCGAAGTGGAATTTAGACTTCGGCCTCGACACGCCTCCTATAATACCTCCGAACAGTCGCCTAGAGTCCTTTTGGTGTTTATCTTATGTTTGTATCTACAAAATACGTTGCATAAACAACTCGTATTGACGTTTTGCCTTCACTCAGTACCTTTACATGACCTCGAAACGGCGTGGAGAGCTAATAAACACAGCTAACGGCTATATAGCATGACTTCGGAGAGGAGTGCTACAGCAAAACACGACCGTGTAAGCAACGGTGTGTCCGCATAATAATGGTTCCGCATGACGTTTCTGTATGGGTTGCGTAATTTGCTTTAATTTGTTACTGTTAACAAGGGGCACTATGGTGGTTTAGTGGTTTAGCACGTTCGCCTCACACCGCCAGGGTCCGGGTTCGATTCCCGTCTCGGCCATGAGTGTGTGGAGTTTGCATGTTCTCCCTCAGGGGGTTTTTCTCCGGGTTCTCCGGTTTCCTCCCCCGGTCCAAAAAACATGCACGGTAGGTTGATTGGCACCTTGGAAAATTGTCCCTAGTGTATGAATGTGTGTGTGAATGTGTGTGTGTGTGTGTGATGGGTTGGCATTCCATCCAGGGTGTATCCTGCCTTAATGCCCATAGACGCCTGAGATAGACACAGACTCCCCGTGACCCGAGGAAGATCGGATAAAGCGCTAGAAGATGAATGAATGAATGAATGAATGTTATTGTTAGCACATATTCACACTGACAGAGAGGAAGAAAGACAATACAATAGATGAAAGAAATGATGGACAGAATAAAGGAAAATGGTGCATATATCACTCATTCGTTCATCTTCTAGCGCTTTATCCGATCTTCCCTCGGGTCACGGGGAGTCTGTGTCTATCTCAGGCGTCTATGGGCATTAAGGCAGGATACACCCTGGATGGAATGCCAGCCCATCACTCACACACACACACACACACACACACACACACACACACACACACACACACATATTCATACACTAGGGACAATTTTCCAAGGTGCCAATCAACCTACCGTGCATGTTTTTGTTTTTGGACCGGGGGAGGAAACCGGAGAACCCGGAGAAAAACCCCCTGAGGCACGGGGAGAACATGCACAAACTCCACACACACATGGCCGAGACGGGAATCAAACCCGGACCCTAAACCACCGTGCCCCTTATAAACATTTTCATAAATAATTTAATGAGACGTTTTTTTTCGCATTAACTGTAACAAATTAATTATTTTGTAATTAAATTACTTAACTCCGTCACTCGTTACTCCCCGACACTGTGTGTATGTTACACGGTATACAGCCTGCAAAAACAATACTGACAAACACAGTGAAACAGCGGTGAGGATTTGTGCAAAATGAAATGCATGTAAATTATAAAACCGGTATAAAGTGTGAAACTAATATAAATAGTAAAAGCAGTAATTATTCGTCCAATATTCATTATAGAGAGAGAGAGAGAGAGAGTGTGTGTGTGTGTGTGTGTGTGTGTGTGTGATATTGCATATTTACTGCTATATGACATGTTTATGTATTGAATATTTACTATGCAATATTTTATTTTCTCTCAACTCAACATGATTTGCCCTCCACTGCTAATAATATACACACGCAATAAC
>JACRUU010000013.1:23632334-23634834 GCA_030449085.1 Kryptopterus vitreolus
TTTTCGCAGCGTCTTTTTTGCGATACGTGAGTTTTTGCGAATTTGACGTATTTTCAATTCGCTATTTAAATTTGAGCATTTTGAAGTCTTAACGGTGTTCACCACCGAACAAAGAAAAAAGTAGTCCGTTTTTATCCGATCTTCCCTCGGGTCCTCGGGTCACGGGTCCCGTCTCGGCCATGTGTGTGTGGAGTTTGTGCATGTTCTCCCCGTGCCTCAGGGGGTTTTTCTCCGGGTTCTCCGGTTTCCTCCCCCGGTCCAAAAAATGCACGGTAGGTTGATTGGCACCTTGGAAAATTGTCCCTAGTGTATGAATGTGTGTGTGTGTGTGTGTGTGTGTGTGTGATGGGTTGGCATTCCATCCAGGGTGTATCCTGCCTTAATGCCCATAGACGCCTGAGATAGCCACAGACTCCCCGTGACCCGAGGGAAGATCGGATATAGCGCTAGAAGATGAATGAATGAATGAAATGAAATATAGGAGGTGGTGTAGCCCAGTGGTAAAGGCGTTGGTCTCTGGAACGGAAGATCGCACCACCATCACCAAGCTGCCACTAGTGGGAGCCCTTGAGCAACGCCCTTAACCTCCAATTGCTCAGTTGTAAGTCGCTCTGGATAAGGACGTACTGCAAAATGCTGTAAATGTAAATATAATGAAATGCAAAATATAAAATGTAAGTAAAAATAGGGATAAGAATGAAAAGAATATTGAAATATCATTTACATCACCGTCTATAAATAAATGTAACAGATTTCATTTCACGCAACATCTCATTCATTCATTCATCTTCTAGCGCTTTATCCGATCTTCCCTCGGGTCACGGGGAGTCTGTGTCTATCTCAGGCGTCTATGGGTATTAAGGCAGGATACACCCTGGATGGAATGCCAACCCATCACTCACACACACACACACACACACACACACACATTCATACACTAGGGACAATTTTCCAAGGTGCCAATCAACCTACCGTGCATGTTTTTGGACCGGTGGGAGGAAACCAGAGAACCAGGAGAAAAACCCCCTGAGACACGGGGAGAACATGCACAAACTCCACACACACATGGCCGAGACGGGAATCGAACCCGGACCCTGGAGGTGTGAGGCGAACGTGCTAACCACTAAACCACCGTGTCTCCTTACATTTACTACTTTTTTTCTGCTTTTATACTTTCGCTCCGAGCTTTCAGTCTTTACGAGGTTCCTGAAAAGCACTTTATTACAAGAGACGTTTCGGTCTCGGCTTTGACTAAAAAAAAAAACCCCGACCCGCTTACCTTCTTTATTTTGCTTCCGATCACCTCGTGACTTCGCTCCCCGGCCGGCAAATATAGCAGAGAACTGGAGCGTGCTTTAGTTTGGGTAAATAATCGCAGCCCGACACTCCAGCGAGTGCAGATGAACGGTAATGGATTCCCGGAGTGAGTCACGGATCGCAGAGATGCAGCGGCGCCACTCAAGGTTCAAGTGGTGGAGACACGGAGACCCTGAGGGACGCTGTCGATCTTTGTAGCAGGAAATATACGCTCTTTATAATTCTGTATCCAAGAGGGAAAAAAAAAAAACGACAGGTGAATAAAATGTTACATTAAATGGATTTATTTCGACACGGTGATGTAACATTGGGAACATGTAATATACTAAAGGGAAATATAGTGATAGTGATATCTGGTCTGGGTTCGATTCCCGTCCCGGCCATATATGTGTGTGTGTGGGAGTTTGTGCATGTTCTCCCCGTGACTCAGGGGGTTTTTCTCCGGGTTCTCCGGTTTCCTCCCCCGGTCCAAAAAACATGCATGGTAGGTTGATTGGCACCTTGGAAAATTGTCCCTAGTGTATGAATGTGTGTGTGTGTGTGTGTGTGTGTGTGTGTGTGTGTGTGTGTATGTGATGGGTTGGCATTCCATCCAGGGTGTATCCTGCCTTAATGCCCATAGACGCCTGATATAGGCACAGGACTCCCCGTGACCCGAGGGAAGATCGGATAAAGCGCTAGAAGATGAATGAATGAATAGATATATATAATTATATATATATATAATTATATATAATATATATATATATATATATATATATATATATATATATATATATATATATATACATATATGGGGGGCACGGTGGCGTAGTGGTTAGCACGTTCGCCTCACACCGCCAGGGTCCGGGTTTGGGTTCGATTCCCGTCTCGGCCATGTGTGTGTGGAGTTTGTGCATGTTCTCCCCGTGCCTCAGGGGGTTTTTCTCCGGGTTCTCCGGTTTCCTCCCCCGGTCCAAAAAACATGCACGGTAGGTTGATTGGCACCTTGGAAAAATTGTCCCTAGTGTATGAATGTGTGTGAGTGTGTGTGTGGTGTGTGTGTGTGTGTGTGTGATGGGTTGGCATTCCATCCAGGGTGTGTATCCGTGCCTTAATGCCCATAGATGCCTGAGACCTGTGACCCGAGGGAAGATCGGATAAAGCGCTAGAAGAAGAATGAATGAATGAATATATAGAATAT
>JACRUU010000013.1:23639834-23654834 GCA_030449085.1 Kryptopterus vitreolus
CTCCTCAGGGTTCGGGTTCGATTCCCGTCTCGGCCATGTGTGTGTGGAGTTTGTGCATGTTCTCCCCGTGCCTCAGGGGGTTTTTCTCCGGGTTCTCCGGTTTCCTCCCCCGGTCCAAAAACATGCACGGTAGGTTGATTGGCACCTTGGAAAATTGTCCCTAGTGTATGAATGTGGTGTGTGTGTGTGTGTGTGTGTGATGGGTTGGCATTCCATCCAGGGTGTATCCTGCCTTAATGCCCATAGACGCCTGAGATAGACACAGACTCCCCGGGACCCGAGGGAAGATCGGATAAAGCGCTAGAAGATGAATGAATGAATGAATGAATGGTACATTTCCTGAAGAAAATGCGAGTGGTGTTTGCTGATGCAAAGCGCAGCTCCGGGCGCGACCTCAAACCCCGCTGTGCGTTTCGTATTTAGTGCTGATGTTGAACCGCGAGCCCGTTCGGAGAGACGAGTGTTTAGACGGCAAAAACGCCTGTTTTGGATGTTTTTTCGGAAGGGGGCGGGGCCAGTGACGTCACACAACGTCGCGAAATTACCCGGCGTCCGGCTCTCGCCGACGCACAGTGGTTTAATGCGCTGGGCTGCTGATCGGAAGGTCGGGGGTTCGAGCCCCGGTATGGCCAAGCTGCCACCATTGGGTCCTTGATCAAGACCCTTAACCCTCTGTGCTCCAGGTGATATAGGGGAGATACAGTAGTAGCTCAAGGCATTTGGACTCTGGACCGGAAGATCACAGGTTCAAATGCCACCGCCACCAAGCTGCCACTAGTGGGGCCCTTGAGCAAGGCCCTTAATGCTGTAAATGTAACATAGATGCTATTCTCATAAGTTTTTTAAGGCAAAAATGTAAATTAGACATACGCAATATTTACATTTGCACCATTTGGCATCCATTAAGGGCCTTGCTCAAGGGCCCACTAGTGGCAGCTTGGTGGGTGTGGGATATAAACCAGTGTTTTTCCAGTCCACAATTGTTTTTTTTCCGCTGGTTCTTTTTGGAAGCTGCGGTCAGCCATGCTATGGCGCCCCCTGGAGCACAGGACAGAGGGTTAAGGGCCTTGCTCGAGGACCCGATGGGCCACACCCCCTCCTCAAATAGATAGCGAGCATAAACAGGTTTCGTTTTTCATCTCATACATAAGTAATACACTTCCCTTAATGCACAATTCCCAATTCTCATCAAGAGGCTTTAATAGACGAGTGTAATTGTCTTCCGATTCCCACACACACACACACACACACACACACACACACACACACACACACACACACATTCCTGATGCTCCCAAGTCGTTTAATAATATCCTTTATTGGTCACATGTACATTACAGCACAGTGAAATTCTTTTCGCATATCCCAGCTTGATGTTGGTAGTTTAGGGTCAGAGCGCAGGGTACAGCCATGAAACGGCGCCCCCTGGAGCACAGACGTTTAAGGGTCTTGCTCAAGGACCCAAGGGCGGCAGTTTGGCCATACCAGGGCTCGAACCCGGATCGTCCGATCAGCAGCCCAGCGCCTTAGACCACTGAGCCACACCCCCTTCCATTTATTTCGTCCCCAACCCTGTCCCCAGTTTCCTTCACCCCCAAAAAAACGTGCCGGAATTCCAGCCGATCTATCTGTCTGTCTGTCTGTCTTTATGTCTGTCTATCTGTCTGTCTATCTATCTGTCTATCTATCTATCTATCTATCTATCTATCTATCTGTCTGTCAATCTATCTGTCTCTCTGTCTGTCTGTCTGTCTATCTGTCTGTCTATCTATCTATCTGTCTGTCTGTCTGTCTGTCTGTCTGTCAATCTATCTGTCCCCAGTTATCTTCACCCCCCCAAAAAACGTGCCGGAATTCCAGCCGAGCTCGGCGACTATGAACAATCGATTCCACCTGATTGCATCGGCTCATCTGAACCCGACACAGCTGTGTACGCCGACGGGAACGTCTTTCCCTCTCCAAAAAAAAAAGAAGAGTGCAATCAAATCGGGCTGCTGCCATTCTGCAGGTTTTAAATGCGATATTGATTGCTCATTTTGGTTCCTCGTCCTGCCGCTTAGTCCCTTCTCACAGACGCATTTCTCCTTTTTGAGGTTTCTTCTTTTTTCATCTGGCACATCAAACGACCGGGAAATAAACCACAGGACACACACACACACACACACACACACACACACACACTTTATCCACAGGCTGAAATGTAAGGAGCAGTGTAGAGAATGTCGAGCCGACTTCAGAATAAAAGTTTTGCTTTTGATCAGCGTCTACAATAAGCGGTGGGTCTGGCTTTAATCATGGTGCTTTGTAGCGGGGAACCTGTGGACCTCGGCACAAAGGGCAGGAGGAATAACGGATCCAAGTCGCTCGGAAAACAAATCGCACGCGGAATTCAAATGACTGTGGAGAGGAAAAATGCATGAAATGAATGTTTGGGGTTTCCTGCTTTTACACTGCGATATTCATTCATTCATCTTCTAGCGCTTTATCCGATCTTCCCTCGGGTCACGGGGAGTCTGTGTCTATCTCAGGCGTCTATGGGCATTAAGGCAGGATACACCCTGGATGGAATGCCAACCCATCACACACACACACACACACACACACATTCATACACTAGGGACAATTTTCCAAGGTGCCAATCAACCTACCGTGCATGTTTTTGAACCCCCTGAGACACGGGGAGAACATGCACAAACTCCACACACACATGGCCGAGACGGGAATCGAACCCCCCGACGTTTACACAAAGTTGACTAATGTTATTAAGGTGTTATAACGCAGTGTGCGTTACTATGTGAGCGATCTGCTCCTTCACTCTGCGTCGTGTCGTGCGAATAAACGAAAACCCGAACAACAAATAAATAAATAAACGTTCAGTGCATCCACTCACACTTCCTAAATTTCCCCCTGAATTACGCCCCCTAGCTGCGCATTCACAACAGGTACGATCTCCTCACTATATTAGCGTATATTAGCGTATGGAACCTTACGCAAGCGCATCGCATTCCCAAATCCGTATTACTGCAATAAAGCGCATTTTTACTGAACGCAATAAAGCGCTTCCGTATAACCTAAACACCGTATCACCAGTTTATATGGAAAAGCAACCGGAACACAATTCTTAAAGGAGCCACGTCCCATATTTTACACTTCAAACCAACACTAAACAAAATAACATTGACATTAACAAGAAATTAAAGAATTGACCAAAAAGAAATATTAAACGAATAATTTCACAAGTAAACGTAAATATAAATATCATCAATTTCATTAAAGGGAGAGATTTTTTGAGAGAAATGTATATAATTATAACACCTGATACAATAGTAGAAAACAGAGTATTAGTTTATGTTACATTGAAAATGTGCGATTAATTGTGTGTTTTCTTGCGGCAATCATGCGATTAATCGACATTAAATATTTTAATCGATTGAATGCCTAAATAAATAAATAAATAAATAAATATATATATATATATATATATAAGGGGCACGGTGGCTTAGTGGTTAGCACGTTCGCCTCACACCGCCAGGGTCCGGGTTCGATTCCCGTCTCGGCCATGTGTGTGTGTGGAGTTTGTGCATGTTCTCCCCGTGCCTCAGGGGGTTTTTCTCTTTTCTCCGTCCGGTTCTCCGGTTTCCCTCCCCTTTCCTCCCGGTCAAAAAACATGCACGGTAGGTTGACTTGGCACCTTGTAAAATTGTCCCTAGTGTATGAATGTGTGTGTGTGTGTGTGTGTGTGTGCCCGCCCTGCGATGGGTTGGCATTCCATCCAGGGTGTATCCTGCATTAATGCCCATAGACGCCTGAGATAGACATAGACTCCCCTCCCCGTGACCCGAGGGAAGATCGGATATATTGGTAGAAGATGAATGAATGAATGAAAAAAAAAAAAAAAAATCTATATATAATATATAATATATATATATATATATATATATATATATATAAAATACCATTTCATTCTTAATAAACACAAAGGTAAAGGTGTATACAGTACAGTACTGTACTACTGAACATTATTTACATTTATTATTTATTGTAATAAAAACACGCTAAAATGTACGATGATATGAATGGACCAAGTGAACCATTTAAGCGTTAATGATCACCTGACACTGGAGACTCCTCTCCGTAAACGTTAAGAGAAATCACCATACATGAACGTATATAATATAAAACGCGCTTTTTCGGCGCCCTTCCGATGTTGTTATCCTAATGTTGGTACCTGCAGCCCATTTAAAACGCTCGCTATCCTGCCTGTTCCCCCGCTTCCCGCGTTTTATCTATATTTATGAATCCACCCCGAGGATACAGGATCCTCATTTCCACTTATCCGCCCCGCTTCCAAAAAAAACCCATAACTAATCCAGTTTGGTTATTATTGCGGCGCTCTGGGTTTCTGGCGTGGGTTTAATGGGATATCCAGCAGCGTGATGAAGCGTCGACGGCGAGACAATGAGTCACTCAGCGGAGGAATTTACAGAAACGCTGCAATGATATTTCACCAATTGCACGGTTATGGTGATGTGCACAGGAAAGGGCTTTTATGATCATTATATTGGGGACCTGGTAGGAACGCTGACCTATAATATATATATATATATATATATATATATATATAATAATATCACTTTATGAGGTCTTGCAGATACGACGCGCGGGTCAAACCGCCGTCATCGGCGTCCCGGCCGCTATTACACGCTTACGATACTGAAGTGTTACGAGCTTTATGGATTTCAGACCATGTCTGGTTTTTTTCCTAATAACAAAAAGTGTGCGTGAGATTGCTATTTCATGCGGCTCCTCTTAGACAAGGGATATTCTATTGGCGGCCCCGTGCCCCCCCCACCCCCCCCCCCCCCCGCGAGATAATTTGTTCCGACCCGATCCCAGCGTGTGATAAAGACGTATCTAGAAGTGTGTTTTAGAGAGAAAACGGCGTTAACGTTGAATACAAAGATTGAGATCACGTGACGTTAGGCGAGTGGCGCCCTCTCTGGTGAGGCGCGATAATTTTTGTTCTGTTTATTTCTTCGTATATTTCCAAAAAAAAATTCAGTGTAAAAAAAAATGTTTGAATGCAGAAAGCATATGCAATACACGTGCTGTTGTTGTTGTTTACGGAAATCCTATTTGAGCACGCGTCAAAATGCATTTGAATATGTTTGTATTTAAAAAAAAAAGGCCATTGTAATATGCACTGATGCTGCATAGCTTCATAAATACAACAAATAAACATGTTTCAATGTGGATAAAAACCTTCTCGGATGTCTTAAGGTGCAAAAATACTACATATGGGCTTCTTATAGTACGGGTGTATTGCCACATCTCTCCGCGAGCATCATTTGGGATGTGTTTCATGAGCCCCATGACAAGTCCCGACTTCGACGGCTAAAACGGGGTATGTTTCCTTCCTGGAAATGCCATGAACACGAGCACAAGTGGCATCCGTGATGCATTTTTTCAACACCGGATACAAAAATCTGGTGTTAAAACGCTACAATAACAAGTCTCTCGACAAACTGGATCATTCATTCATTCATTCATTTTCTACCGCTTTATCCGATCTTCCCTCGGGTCACGGGGAGTCTGTGTCAATCTCAGGTGTCTATGGGCATTAAGGCAGGATACACCCTGGATGGAATGCCAACCCATCACAGGGCACACACACACACACACACACACACACACACACACACATTCATACACTAGGGACAACAATTTTCCAAGGTGCCAATCAACCTACCGTGCATGTTTTTGGACCGGGAGGAAACCGGAGAACCCGGAGAAAAACCCCCTGAGGCACGGGGAGAACATGCACAAACTCCACACACATGACCGAGACGGGAATCGAACCCGGATCCTGGCGGTGTGAGGCGAACGTGATAACCACTAAGCCACCGTGCCCCCTGCTACCATATATATATATATATATATGCATATTTATTCATGGGCATTAATGCAGGATACACCCTGGATGGAATGCCAACCCATCACACACACACACACATTCATACACTAGGGACAATTTTCCAAGGTGCCAATCAACCTACCGTGCATGTTTTTGGACCGGGGGAGGAAACCGGAGAACCCGGAGAAAAACCCTCTGAGGCACGGGGAGAACATGCACAAACTCCACACACACATGGCCAAGACGGGAATCGAACCCGGACCCTGGATGTGTGAGGCGAACGTGCTAACCACTAAACCACCGTGCCCCCTATATATATTTACTCAGCCGCGTTATCGGAGCACGTACTTGTATGAAACACATTCCCGTCTCTCCGAATTTTTATTCCGAAAAATATAATCAGTTTTTTTTCTTTTCGCCGCAAACGAACTCTTTAATCTGGTTTTAATTAAAACGACGCATTTCCCTCCAACGCGACACCGACGGAGCGAAGAATTACGGACGCAATCCGGAGAGGGATATTAACAGGGGTGCGCAGACGCACCAAAATCTCCTGCTTACTTTAATCAATACACGAGACGCGGAGTAAATACCACAGAAATGTGATCACACCAGCGCTATGCACATTGGCTAATGAATATTAATGCGCGTAAGGCGCTCCTAATGAATAGTAACGATTGGTGTGACGGAAATTATGGAAGAAGTCACTTTTTTTATTATATTAAGAAACGTTTTCAGGACAATAATCAACTGATGATGCAATGCTTTATTTATACACTAATTACCAGTTTTGATATATTACACCAGACGTCTACGACTACTTGGGATTTCACCAGGAAGTCTATATGTATACAGATGTGAAAGTACATACATTCAGAAACCTTTATTTTGTTATATAATGTATATATATAATGTATAACATATACATGTATAATGTATATATAATATAATGTTATAAATGTAACAGATTGCAAATTCAACTTTCACTGACTTTGTAATTACTGTCATTTGTCCACTAGGTGGCGCTTAATGTAAGTAACATTGTAACGGAAAAAAATATCAAACTCGTAAAAAAAACATGTTATTTTTTTTTCCAGATCAGAAATTTCAAACTATTGACGGAAGGGCGGGATGGGGGGGGGGCATGTTTTTATTTGGTCCAGCAGGGGGGGGGGGGGGGGGTATCGGGGGGGGGGGGGGGTGGGAGGTTTTATGGCTGGGGGCTTTGTAATCTTCATTTTCATAAGTAACTGTAATTTAATTACATGCTTTTTTTCTCAGTGACGGTAACAAATTTACTGTTACTTTTATTTCATAATTCATTCATTCATTCATCTTCTAGCGCTTTATCCGATCTTCCCTCGGGTCACGGGGAGTCTGTGTCTATCTCAGGCGTCTATGGGCATTAAGGCAGGATACACCCTGGATGGAATGCCAACCCATCGCAGGGCACACACACACACATACACTCACACATTCATACACTAGGGACAATTTTCCAAGGTGCCAATCAACCTACCGTGCATGTTTTTTGGACCGGGGGAGGAAACCGGAGAACCCGGAGAAAAACCCCCTGAGGCACGGGGAGAACATGCACAAACTCCACACACACATGGCCGAGACGGGAATCGAACCCGGACCCTGGCGGTGTGAGGCGAACGTGCTAACCACTAAACCAGCTGTTTTTGTTATATTTATTAATATAAACCTGATCTATTGTTATAGCTACTAGACAATTAACACCATGCGGCCAATCAGAATGCAGAATGGGCCGTGGTGTAACAGTTCCTGCGCTGGTTATCAGAAGGCCATTAATTACCTGAGTAAATAGAATACGGTTTATTTCGCATTACACACAATGTGTTTTTTTTCCCCCTCCTCATTTGGATGCGGCGTGTAGCGCATAATGGAGAGGAGACTGCTGAAAACAAGATTTCTGTAATTATATCACATGACCATGAAAGCGTTCGGACTTCGGAGAAACGCACCCAAATGGATTTATATTTATATTTATAAAAATTGTGGAGTTTAGCATGGCTGGGTTGTAATAGCTTCAATATTAAATGGGCTGCTTGGGTCACAGCAAACTTCAACCTTCTCTCTCTATTTATTTATTTATTCATTTATTTAATTTCTCTCTCCATTTAGATTGTCACTGCTTTGGAAGATTTAGGAGGTTTTAAAGACACTGCAATTCTACACTTATCCACAAACACATCTATCTATCTATATCTATCTATCTATCTATCTATCTATCTATATATATATATATATATATATAGATATATATATATATATATATAAAACATTCAGTGCATCCACTTCACTTCCTAAAAATTTCCCCCCTGAATGACGCCCCCTAGCTGCGCATTCACAACAGGTACGATCTCCTCACTATATTAGCGTATATTACCGTATGGAACCTTACGCAAGCGCATCGCATTCCCAAATCCGTATTATTACTGCAATAAAGCACATTTTTACTGAACGCAATAAAAAGCGCTTCCGTATAACCTAAACACCGTATCACCAGTTTATATGGAAAAAGCAACCGGAACACAATTCTTAAAGGAGCCACGTCCCATATTTTACACTTTCAAACCAACACTAAACAAATAACATTGTCAAATTAACATTAACAAGAAATTATTTCCAGAGTAAAATAAATATAAAATCATCAATAATAATATATTTATAATTATTTATAATAATATTTAATATATTGACTGTTCCCATATAATATATATATATATATATATATATATATATATATATATATATATATATATATATATATATGAATATCATTCATTCATTCATCTTCTAGCGCTTTATCCGATCTTCCCTCGGGTCACGGGGAGTCTGTGTCTATCTCAGGCGTCTATGGGCATTAAAGGCAGGATACACCCTTGGATGGGATGCCAACTCATCACACACACACACACACACATTCATACACTAGGAACAATTTTCCAAGATGCCAATCAACCTACCGTGCATGTTTTTTGGACCGGGGGAGGAAACCGTAGAGAACCCGGAGAAAAACCCCCTGAGGCACGGGGAGAACATGCACAAACTCCACACACACACATGGCCGAGACGGGAATCGAACCCGGACCCTGGCGGTGTGAGGCAAACGTGATAACCACTACGCCACCGTTCCCCACTATATATATATATATATATATATATATATATATTAAAACAAAAAATTTCTCCCAGTCTTACAAGGTTGCTTCTCTTATATTTCTTTTTTTGTGTATTTATTTTGTGTGTTTGTCTTTTTTTTTCATTCTTCCTGATTTTAAGACTCCTTAAAGTTCATTCATCTTTGGGTCTCATTTGATCTCTAATTACTTGCCTCATACAAAGCATTTTGCCATTTATTTCTGTTGTTCAGGATTTGCATATGACATCAGTGACAAATTAGGCACGATTCTGTATCGCGCCACACACACACACACACACACACACACACACACACACACACACACATACACACGTGCCTCAGGGGGTTTTTCTCCGGGTTCTCCGGTTTCCTCCCCCGGTCCAAAAACATGCACGGTAGGTTGATTGGCACCTTGGAAAATTGTCCCTAGTGTATGAATGTGTGTGTGTGTGTGTGATGGGTTGGCATTCCATGCATTATCCCTGCCCATAGACGCCTGAGATAGACACAGAGTCCCCGTGACCCGAGGGAAGATCGGATAAAAGCGCTAGAAGATGAATGAATGAATGAATGACGTATCAAACCTAACACGAGCTACATAATGTGAATTCTGCTGTGTGATGAATTACACAACACACCTATTGTTTTTCCGTACGGGCAGGAATTTCACTCCAGTTTGCTAATTAGAAATGATGTGGATGTTTTAGAGGACATCTATTATTCACGTCGAGTGCATTTGGAATGATCGGGTCGGCAAAACAAACAAACAAACAAACACACATGGAGGCGGCGACGGCGGTCCTCGATTATCAGTAAACTAGAGTTTTAAGCCCCTAACGAGCTGCGTAATTGGGAAGTTCATTTGTTGCGGTGTGGTTAAATTCACCCAGGGTAATAATTGGAAGTGGAATGGCGGCTTTCGCGGCATTTCATTTGCTCAATTTGCTCGGCAAGCTGCCGCCGACGACCATGTGCGCTTCCCTGTGAGCGTTTTCCAGGAGGAAACACTGCGTTTAAAGGACTTTGTGTAGCTCTGCAGGGACACACAATGACTATTTGTTTCAGACCTTGTACGATCATTAACGCAGGCATTAATGCAGGATACACCCTGGATGGAATGCCAACCCATCGCAGGGCACACACACACATTCACACACACATCATCATACACTAGGGACAATTTTTCCAAGGTGCCAATCAACCTATCATGCATGTTTTTGGACCGGGGGGGAAACCGGAGAACCCGGAGAAAAACCCCCTGAGGCACGGGGAGAACATGCACAAACTCCACACACACATGGCCGAGACGGGAATCGAACCCGGATCCTGGCGGTGTGAGGCGAACGTGATAACCACTAAGCCACCGTGCCCCTATTTTTACATACATACATACATATATATATATATATATATATATATATATATATCCGATCTTCCCTCGGGTCACGGGGAGGGTCCTGTGTCTATGTGTCAGGCGTCTATGGCATTAATGCAGGATACACCCAGGATGGAATGCCAACCCATCGCAGGACAGGAACACACACACACAGACACACACACACACACACACATACACTTCATACACTAGGGACAATTTTCCAAGGTGCCAATCAAACCTACCGTGCATGTTTTTGGACCGGGGGAGGAAACCGGAGAACCCGGAGAAAAAACCCCCTGAGGCACGGGGAGAACATGCAAACTCCACACACAACATGACCGAGACGGGAATCGAAGGCGGACCCTGGCGGTTGTGAGGCGAACGTGCTAACCACTAAATCACTGTGTCCCTATATATATATATATATATATATATATATGCCCGGATGTGCTTCATACAAGAAAAAGAAGTGTTTTTTTCTTCTCCCTGCTGCATCACTGGGCAGCACAGACGTCTCTGAGGAAAATTCTATTCACCGTCTTCTGCACAAATAACAGGTGCTCCTAAAAATACCTGCAATTGGGTAGTTTTGTTGTGATTGACAAGACTGAGAGAGAGAGAGAGAGATGCCATCTGTCCTAATCAGGAACATGACTGAGGCATTTTTAACATTCAGCGTTGTCTATTCAGACCTACGGGATGACGTTCGCACCTCAAGAAGACAGGATTCGCATTTCATTCTGCATTTCCTAATGAGGGAGGGGTATCTCAGTGGTCTAAGGCGCTGGGTTGCTGATCGGAAGATCCGGGTTCGAGCCCCGGTATGACCAAGCTGCCAACCTTGGGTCCTTGAGCAAGACCCTTAACCCTCTGTGCTCCAGGGGGCGCCGTATCATGTCCGACCCTGCGCTCTGACCCCAAACTACCAACATCAAGCTGGGATATGCGAAGAAAAGAATTTCACTGTAATGTAATGTTTATGTGACCAATAAAGGATTATTATTATTATTAAAACATCTTAGGGGACACGGTGGTTTAGTGGTTAGCACGTTCGCCTCACACCACCAGGATCCGGGTTCGATTCCCGTCTCGGCCATGTGTGTGTGGAGTTTGTGCATGTTCTCCCCGTGCCTCAGGGGGTTTTTCTCCGGGTTCTCCGGTTTCCTCCCCCGGTCCAAAAACATGCACGGTAGGTTGATTGGCACTTTGGAAAATTGTCCCTAGTGTATGAATGTGTGTGTGTGTGTGTGTGTGTGTGTGATGGGTTGGCATTCCATCCAGGGTGTATCCTGCCTTAATGCCCATAGACACCTGAGATAGACACAGACTCCCC
This sequence comes from Kryptopterus vitreolus, assembly GCA_030449085.1. Lineage (NCBI taxonomy): Eukaryota > Metazoa > Chordata > Actinopteri > Siluriformes > Siluridae > Kryptopterus > Kryptopterus vitreolus. Next base: position 23,651,629 of record JACRUU010000013.1, read on the forward strand.
GTGACCCGAGAGATCGGATAAAGCGCTAGAAAATGAATGAATGAATGAATTAAAACATCTTCTTAACCGGTGTAGCATCTCGCACCTTGAATTCTCTGATAAAACCTGGGAAAAACAAAAAAAAATAAAGATATACAGCAGTAGAAAAATACAGCATCGAAGGCCAGATGGAAGAATTTTTTATTTATTTATTTATTTATCTATTTATTTATTTATTTAGAAATGTTCCGAGTCGTGACGAGCAGCAGCTGCTGTTTGGTTCCGTGTATTGTCGCAATAAGAACGGACTGGTATCTCAAAAATACTGGCGCAATAAATAAATAAATAAATAAATAAATACATCGCATGCTGACCTTAGAGAACGTGTGGTTCTTTCACGCGGTGATCGCTCAGCCTTTGTTTTCCTCGGGATCCGTCACCACTTATAAAACCACCGCCAGCTGAGAAAGGGAAACTGCTGCCTTCTAATCACTTACTTTGGCCAATTTGCCAGCTGTTGCACGCGAGTTTCCTGCAGAGCGGCACAAAACACAATCCATCACTTTCTGACTAAATCACCTTCGCCACGTTTTTTTTTCTTTTTTGTTTTTTTTTTGTTTTTTACGGCCCGGGGTCCGGACGTGATGCTGTGGCATTGGGAGAACCATATCTCACATGTATTGACAGACCGAAAGCATTGAGCGAAAGACTGGTCTCTCTCTCGCTCTCTCTCTCTTTCTTTCTTTCTTTCATGTGAAAGTTTGATCACAAACTCTTGGAAATCGAAAGTGAAGGTTTTCGTTTTTATTTCAAAGAGCTGTTACGAAGTACAATCGACGACGTGCACATACCTTTTCCAAGCCGAGTGAAGATGTACGTTTATGTGTAATTGTTTCCGTTAAAAAGTAAAGTTATGTGACTTTAAGTCTCCCAACTTTAACGTCAATACTTTTATAACGTTTCTTTTCTTTATGAGCGAATAAAAAACGGACAACAAACACGCAGCGATCCACCAATCAGGGCGAGGGGGTGGGGGCGCTTTCTTTTGAACTTGTTTTGCATGGTGGAATCTGCTGATCAACAACATACAGTTCAGCGTCAACAGGATTAGACGGGAATACATTATGGAATATGTTGTTTTTAAATATTTATTTATTATATATTATATTTGTAATAGATTTCAATGTCGTTAATGTCACGCTATTCATCGATTGGTGTATTTAAGAGTCACATTTGAGTCTTTTTACATAATCTGAGTTGACACAAATAACAATAATAACATTAGAGTTATAATACATGCTACTGTGCACATCATATCCCGATGTGGGCGCACAATAAATTGTTTATACATCTGATAATCTGTTTTTTTTTAAATTACGTATACACTCATGTAAGTAGATTTTTCTATATTTGTGTGTAACAATGTTTTATTTATATTTTATTGTATATTTATTATCACAACATTTAATGCAGTTCATCATTTATCAGAATAATTCAAAAGTGTTTACGGGTCATTTCTGGCTTGTCGATATAGTATGTCAATCCGTGCGCCATCTGGTGGCCATTCTGCGCAGCACGACACGTGTATTTTAATTCTCCCCCCCCCCCCCCCCCAAAAAAAAAAGAAAAAAAGTTGCTCGCAGGATTCCACGGGATTTCGCGGCAAAGAAGAAAAGGCAGATTCTGTACTTGAGAGTACGTGTGAAGGGAACGACTTTTGTACTTTTACTCGAGTTAAAGTTTAAAGGAAGCACTTATAACCGTATCAGTGTATCCCAACTTTACCAACATGGTTTGTGTACTTCGTCCATCACTGTATTTGAGAAACGAAATAAAATAAATAAATAAATAAATAAAAACCTTTCAAATTATTTCAGTGGAACTTTACTTGGTTCTTGGGACATTTGAAATACATCTTATATATATAAGATGTACACAATATATATATATATATATATATATATATATATGGGGCACGGTGGCTTAGTGGTTAGCACGTTCGCCTCACACCGCCAGGGTCCGGGTTCGATTCCCTTCTCGGCCATGTGTGTGTGGAGTTTGTGCATGTTCTCCCCGTGCCTCAGGGGGTTTTTCTCCGGGTTTCTCCGGTTTCCTCCCCCGGTCCAAAAAACATGCACGGTAGGTTGATTGGCACCTCGGAAAATTGTCCCTAGTGTATGAATGTGTGTGTGTGTGTGTGTGCGTGTGATGGGTTGGCATTCCATCCAGGGTGTATCCTGCCTTAATACCCATAGACGCATGAGCCTGAGATAGACACAGACTCCCCGTGACCTGAGGGAAGATCGGATAAAGTGCTGGAAGATGAATGAATGAAGAATGAATGAATGAATAATATATATATATATATATAATTTTTTGTATGAAAATGATCCTTATTAATAGTATTGATTTTCTTTGTTACAGACATGCAGGCGACGTTCATCGTGCTGCTGCCGCTCAGCGTGATCGTCCTTTTCATCGGGGGGATGATGGGGGTCATGAGCATTCTGGCTCGAGCTCATCGGCTTCTTCTGGCCACTGGACTGCTTTTACTCTGTGGCAGTGAGTTTCCTCGCACTCACATGCTTCCTAATGATGTCTTCATACACACACACACACACACACACACACACACACACACACACTAATCAGATTCTGGTGTACGTCACTAGTGATGGGTCATTCATGAATGATTCGTTCTTTTTGGATGAGTCTTTAACATGACTCGATTGAATCAATTGATGTGCTGGTCTGAATCGTTCATTCTTTTGTCACATGACTCCCATAAACACTACACAGTGCATTACACAGTAAACAGAACTGAGCGCTTCTGCTCACGAGTCTTAATCTGATTGGTTCGTCTTTTTGTCATGTGACTCCCAGCGCATCTGAACCATTCGTACTTTTTTGTGACTCCCATAAACGCTATGCAGTGCATCTGATTCGTTCATTCTTTTGTCACGTGACTCCCATAAACGCTATGCAGTGTATCTGATTCGTTCATTCTTTTGTCATGTGACTCCCATAGACGCTATGCAGTCCATCTGAGTCGTTCGTTCGTTTGCCATGTGACTCCCATAGACGCTATACAGTGCATCTGAGTTGTTTGTTCTTTTGTCACGTGACTCTCATAGACGCTATGAAGTGCATCTGATTCGTTCAGTCTTTTGTCACGTGACTCCCGTAGACGCTATTCAGTGCATTTGAGTCGTTCGTTCTTTTGTTAA
>JACRUU010000013.1:23659834-23669834 GCA_030449085.1 Kryptopterus vitreolus
ATATTACAGAGGAGAACCACGAGTCAAGTGATGATACAGAGAGAGAGGGGGGGAGATAGAGGGACGGAGAGAGAGAGAGAGAGGAGAGAGAGGGAGAGAGAGAGAGAGAGAGAGAGAGAGAGAGAGAGAGAGATAAGAGAGGAGAGAGAGAGAGAGAGAGTTAGAGAGAGAGTGAGAGAGAGAGAGGTCTGAGAGAGTGGAGAGAGTGGAGGGAGAGGGAGAGAGAGGTCTTATAGGAGAGAAGGTTGAGAGAGAGAGAGAGAGAGGAGAGAAGAGAGGAGAGAGAGAGAGAGGAGAGAGATGAGAGAGAGGTGAGAGAGAGAGAGTTGGAGAGAGAGAGAGATATTGTTGAGCTCTAGAATCCTCAGAAGAGAGTTCTCTTTATTCTTTTATTAGGAGAGGAGCAGAGCGTTCTCGTTCGAGATTTCTCTCTCGAGGGGTGGGCTATTCTCCTCTCCAGGGGTCAGAGAGGCAGATCTTGAGGGGATTGAGCTAGAGTGAGAGAGAGAGAGAAAAGAGACTTGAGAGAGAGATGCTTTTCTTGGGAGAGATTAGAGTGTGATATATATTGTTTATCAAAATATAAGAAGAAGCAACACATATGATTATTGTTGTTATTATAATATAATATTTATTATATTATTATTATTATTATTAGGGTTATTATTAGGGGTTTGTTATTATTGTTATTGTTATTGTTATTCTTATTATTCTTCTTCTTATGTTATTATTATTGGTTATTTTTTGTTATTGTTATTGTTATTGTTATTATTATTCATTATTATTATTATTGTTATTATTGGGTTATTATTCTTCGTTATTGTGTTCTTCTTATTCTTGTTCTTCTTATTATTATTATTTTTTATTTCGTAGTTTTCGTTTCTTGTTCCTATTGTTAGTATTGTATTATTATGTTTGTTCTTGTTGTTATTGTTATTGGTAGTTATTGTTCTTTTATGTTCTATATTATTATCTTATTATTGTATTATCTATTGTATTGTATTATTGTTATTTATTATTAGTCATTATTCTTGGGTTTTTATTCTTCTTATTCTTCTTGTTGTTTTTTTTTTTCCGGTTTTTGTAAACCTGTGGAAGATTTGTCCCCTTGATCTCCTGCGGCGAATCTCCGTTACTGTTACAGCAAAGTACGACGGTTGCAGAAATGTTGACTTCACCACGTTTCCTCTGTTTGTAAACACTGTTATATTAAACACTATTAGTGTAGATTAGATATATTATATATATATCTATGTGTATGTGTGTATGTATGATATGTATATGTGTGTATGTGTGTATAGGTATGTGTAGTGATATATATATATGTTGGTGTATGTATGTGTGTGTATCTCTACTATATATGTGTGTTATGTATTGTTGTGTGTCCTATATCCTCATGGTGTGTTGTATGTGTGTGTCTCTCTCATATCTCTGTGTGTGTGTGTATGTATATGTGTATCTCCTCTGTGTGGTTATATGTATGTTGTGGTGTCTCTATATCTATCTGTCTGTGTTGTCTGATGTATTGTGTGTATATCGTATAATGTATGGTATATGTGTCTTATATATGATGTGTGTATATATATATGTATATGTGTGTCTCTCTCGTCCTGGTGTGTGTGATGGTGTCTCTCTATATTATGATCCTGCTATGTATTATGTGTCTTATCTCCTATGTGTGTTATTGTGTGTGTGATCTATATATTGTGTGTTATGTCATGGTCTGTATATATTCTATATATTCTATATATATCTATATATATATAGTACTGTGCATACGTTTTACGCAGGTGTGAAAAAATGCTGTAAACAAAGAATGCTTTCATAAATATAAATAATAATTGTTTATTTTTGGCAATTTACAAAATGCGGCGTGAGCGAACAAAACAACATCAAATCAATATTTGTTGTGAGTGACGTTTAGAAGAAGTAGAAGTAGTGTAAGTGTTGGCACCCCCCCCATCCACACACACACACACACACACACACAGAGTCCTGATCTCTACATCATGGAGTGTGTGTGGGATTTACATGAAGAGACAGAAGGATGTGAGAACGTCTCCATCCACAGAAGATCTGTGTTTACTTCTCCAAGATGGAACAAACAACCATCCGAGTTCCTTCATAAACACTGTGTGTAAGTGTACATAGAAGTGTTACTGCTGTTTTGAGAAGGTAAACATGTGTTCACAACAAATATTGATTTCATTTCTTTTTTTTAATTAATTCGCTGCATTTCCTTCATTGATGAAAGTAAATAATTAACACTAACATTTTTTAACCCGTCTAGTGGTTAGCACGTTCGCCTCACACCAACCAGGGTCCGGGTTCGATTCCCGTCTCGGCCATGTGTGTGTGTGGAGTTTGTGCATGTTCTCCCGTCCCCGTGTCTCAGGGGGTTTTTCTCCTTTTCTCCGGGTTCTCCGGTTTCCTCCCCCGGTCCAAAAACATGCACGGTAGGTTGATTGGCACCTTGGAAAATTGTCCCTAGTGTATGAATGTGTGAATGTGTGTGTGTGTGTGTGTGTGTGTGATGGGTTGGCATTCCATCCAGGGTGTATCCTGCCTTAATGCCCATAGACGCCTGAGATAGACACAGACTCCCCGTGACTTCAGACTTCATTCACAGTGCGTGTGTATGTTCCATTCAGCCAGCAGATGGCAGTAGAGCATCGAGAATAAAACAACAACAAAATACAACTATGTACTAAAAGATGACTATTTGACATTAATTGCACATGAATATATCATTTTATATGAGATCATGATGTCGTACACATTTGTAACCATCAATTACTGTCAACCTACTGATCTACTGTCAGATATTGTGAGTTTATAGATTTTACTAAATGTCATAATTCATAAAAAATATATAAATTGTTTGTGGTACACAACTATATCTATCTATATCTATCTATCTATCTATCTATATCTATATATATATATATATATATATATATATATATATATATATATATATATATATATATATATATATATATATATAGTAAGACTACTACAGTATTATCCCAATGTGGAAAACTGATCCATGTTCTCGGGTCTGATGTCTGATAAATCCAAAATACTTATATATAAAGTGAATAAAGTGTAGATTTGGAAGGAAGCTCACAAGACATCTCCTTATGAAGTCCACAGTGTAAAGCGTCATCACCATCATCATCATCATCATCATCATCATCATCATCATCCATGCATCATCATCATCATCATCATCACCATCATATCACCATCATCATTATCATCACCATCATCAGCATCCATCATCCATCATTATCATCATCATCATCATCATCATCATCACCATCACCATCATCACCATTCATCATCATCATCATCACCATCATCACCATCATCAAAATCATCACCATCATCATCATCATCATCATCATCATCATCATCATCATCATCATCATCATCAAAAAATCATCACCATCATCATCATCATCATCATCATCATCATCATCATCATCCATCATCATCATCATCACATCATCAGCATCATCATCCATCACCATCATCATCACCACATCATCAAGGCCATCATCATCATCATCAAGCATCATCATCATCATCATCATCATCATCACCATCATCATCATCATCCATCATCATCATCATCATCACCATCATCATCATCACCATCCATCATCACATTACCACATCACCATCAGCAAATCACATCAGCATCATCATCATCAATCACATCATCACCATCATCACCAGTCAGGCATCATCAGCAGCATCAGCACCCTCATCACCAGCATCATCCATCATCATCAGCAGCATCATCATCATCACCAGCTCATCACAGCACCAGCATCACCATCACCATCAGCCAGCATCATCATCATCACCATCACCATCATCATCATCATTATCATCATCATCACCATCATCATCATCATCATCATATCATCACCATCATCATCATCATCATCACCATCATCATTACTGTCATCATCATCACATCACAATCATCACACCATCATCATCACCATCATCATCATCACCATCATCACATCATCACCATCACCATCATCATCATCATCACCATCATCATCATCATCATCATCATCATCATCATCATCATCACCATCACCATCATCATCATCACCATCATCAACATCATCACCATCATCATCATCATCATCACTGTCACCATCATCATCACTGTCACCATCATCATCATCACCATTACCATCATCATCATTATCATCACCATCACCATCATCATCATCATCATCACATCATCATCATCATCATCATCATCCATCATCATCACCATCACCATCATCATCATCATCATCATCACCATCATACCATCATCATCATCATCATCATCATCATCCACCATCATCATCATTCATCATCATCATCATCATCATCATCATCACCACCACCACCATCATCATCATCATCATCGTTATCATCATCATCATCATCATGAGCATTAAAAACTCTCTTCTTTACCCTTATTGCAATAACATCTTTACTGTTACTTGGGAAGATAAAGCATTTATAAAAGCATATAAAGCATATAAAGCATTATAACCAAACCTTTATTCCACTTATACTTCACATTGTAGGAAAAATACCATTTTAATATAATGACTACGATATTACAGCCAGCAAAAATTCTCACGTGAATAATATCTTTGTAGCTTTGACGTCTGCGGCGCATGGATGCGATTCCTCGGGCTTATTTAATTTCGTTATTGCCCACTTTAATGAAATAAACCAGCAAACGGGCCGTTTCTTATTGCTTTTTAAAACAGTAAACAAAAACATGCAATATTTCAAGGCTTGCGTTTGTGCTAACTGTTTACCATAAATTATTATTATTATTATTATTATTTGTTCATCTTCCAACATTTCCACGCAGACGTCCACGCAGACGGTGATGTGTGCGCTTTTACTCGCTGGAAACGCTTCAGGCGCCGGACTTTGAAACGGACACGTCTGTAATGGAAACTAATGATGGCGGTCATTACAGCACTAGTCATAGCTTTAACAGGACGTGATCAGTCAGTGTAGACGTGCCCTTTACACTCCGGCCCAATTAGACTTTCCTCCCTTTCACCCGACACTTTTCTTACTAAGCGTCTCCTGCAGGTTCCTCATGAACAGCCGTCAGTTCCGTGAAGAGCCTGCTTTATAAGGGATCCTGTAACTGTAAATACGTTCACAACATGTACAGAGTCACAGAGTAACGAGTTACAGGTAAACAGCGTTACGTCATTTAATGACAAAATAAACGTAACAATAATTCGTTACTGTTACAGAGAAAAGATTCTTCTAGCGCTTTATCCGATCTTCCCTCGGGTCACGGGGAGTCTGTGTCTATCTCAGGACTCTATGGGCATTAATGCAGGATACATCCTGGATGGAATGCCAACCCATCACAGGACACACACACTCACACACACATACATTCATACACTAGGGACATTTTTCCAAGGTGCCAATCAACCTACCGTGCATGTTTTTGGACCGGGGAGGAAACCGGAGAACCCGGAGAAAAACCCCCTGAGGCACGGGGAGAACATGCACAAACTCCACACACACACGGCCGAGACGGGAATCGAACCCGGACCCTGGCGGTGTGAGGCGAACGTGCTAACCACTAAACCACCGTGCCCCTAATTGTAAAAATTGGATAATCCAGTCCGGTTCTTACAAAGAGCCCGTTTATTCCACATCGGGTGCTCGGCCTTGAACACAAACAACACGCCTCGGACTTATCGCTCGAGAAAGCATCAGATTGACTGCAACAACATTGATTTTTTTGCCGATGGATGGCCGTGCCTCGGTCCCCCCGATCGGGTGAAAATGGCGCCTCGGAGCGCGGATTCCACTGGGCGCTCATTACCGCTGAAGGTCGAAAACCCAAACAAGGATCTGGAGAACGTGGCGTCGTGCGACTCCTGCTCATTTGGCGTAGCGAGGCCCCGGATGAGTCATGCGGCGGCTCGGAAAGGCCACGCAGGAGAAATGATCATGTGCTCATAGGGAGTGTTTATATCACCATAATTGCTTGACTGTAGACCTTTATATTATCATCACAATATTGCGTTAAAAATGAGCAGCTTCGTCTTCGCGCCGCACGAACGGGCGATACATCACGCATTTAATCCTTCCCGTTACTTTACAATAAACAACAACACTGGAAATAACCACAGGTGTATGCGAGGACCGTTTTGATTTGCACTGTAGAAAAAAATCTTCATTTGTGACAAAAATAACGCCATAAAATTAAGCAAATTAGCTTTTCGTTAAAAAAAAAAAAGAACCAGGAGGGGCAAACTTTTTGGCTCGGGGGCCACATTGAGTAACATTGTGTCTAATGCGCCACCTGGTGGATCATCAAGGAATTACAGGACATACAGACATTACTACGATATGATTTGGATAATTCTTTGGTCGGCCGGGTTAAAAGGACCAAGGGGCCGGATGTGGCCCCCGTGTGTGGCTCCCCATCATAAACCAAGTGTTTCTCAGGTATATGATATACAGGAGAGGTACTGTGTGTCAATTAGTACCGGGGTCGAACAGAAAGAATACATAATATTTACGTTTTATTTATTATCTGATCCTGAACGATGTTTTGTTTTGGAAAATGGGCGCATTTTCTCCACCATATCTGTCTGTGATTCGCTCCTGCCTCGGTCACATGACTTACCTCCATCCGCTACCTTCTTAACGGCGCCGCTCCGGCTGCAAACACATAATACATTAGCGCTATCAACATAAACAACAAACAAACGTCTTTGCGCAGGATTAAAGATCCAGTGAGGAGACAGAAGAGGATTCTACGACTTCAAACACATTTAACACACAATACCACCACATGACGTATGGATTTATTGTGATTTATTGCACACCCCCCCCTGCTATGTATAATATGACGCAATATAATATGACGCTTTCTAATGACGCAATAACGCTTTCAAAAATTGCTTCAGCACCAAAAATAATAAATAATAAAATACCACTTTTTATGCCATGTTATTTTGTTGTTATTTATCCACCACATCATAAAGGCCGCTCCGGGAAAATATCGTCGGACGTTAAACCGGTTCCCTGGCGCTAAAAATGTTGGTGACCGCTGAACTACCAAAAAATATATAAAAATATATAAGAAATGAAATATAAACGTTATATGTACGTCATTTTGGCAGACGCTCTTATCCAGAACGACGTACAACAGTGGAATAGAGAGTTAAGGGCCTTGCTCAAGCGCCCACTAGTGGCCGCTTGGTAGTAGTGGTGGTGGGATATGAACCTGTGATTGTCCAGAGACCTGTGACATAACCACTCATATCACTTCCGGGAAGGTGATTATTTTCCCGTGAACGTATGTGTCAGGAGGTGTTTGTAACGGCTGTAACGTCCGAAACGTATGGGCATTAAGGCAGGATACACCCTGGATGGAATGCCAACCCATCACACACACACACACACACACACATTCATACACTAGGGACAATTTTCCAAGGTGCCAATCAACCTACCGTGCATGTTTTTAGACCGGGGGAGGAAACCGGAGAACCCGGAGAAAAACCCCCTGAGGCATGGGGAGAACATGCACAAACTCCACACACACATGGCCGAGACGGGAATCGAACCCGGAACCTGGTGGTGTGAGGCGAACGTGAACGTGAACACACACACACACACACACACACACACATATATATATATATAAACGGACGATGGTTCTTTCCTTCGACGAATCGCTTGCAACAGCTCGTGTAAAATTAAACGTCTTTTCGAAGGTTTAATAACCGCGAGGGTGATTTGTAAGACCGCAGAGCGCTGAAGGGAGGAGGAAGAGAAAAAAAATAAGAAGGAGGGATACAGGGGGTGGCGGTGGGGGAAGGGGGGGGTGGTGTAGCGGCGGCGGCTAGCTGAGGGCGAGCAAAGCAAGCATTCATACGGCGGCTACAATTTGCATGATAATCAATCCAGGCCCATTCAGAGACTCAAACAGAGCAAAGAGACCCAAATTACTTCATTTAATACTTGATTTAATTCAGAAACATGTATCATATTATTACCGACAGGAGCTGCGGGGAGCGCACGAGAGCGGGAGCGCCAGGGCGAGGGGCGCGTTAAAGGACTGCAGGAGAAAACAGAAAAGACAGCCAGGAAAGCGAATTAAGGAAACGCCGAGGCCCGAATCACATCTCCCCGAGGAAGCCCATCATGAGAGAAAAGCACAAGCACCCCCCCCCATCCCCCCAACCTTTATATAATGGAATTAATATCCAAATTTAAATTACGCTCCCCGACACGTGACCCCGAGCGGCGTTAATTATTGATCACCCATTTCTGTGAAGATGAGTTGTAATTACCTAGCATAATGTGACTCCTTCATCACGTTTAAACATTTATATCGCTTATCTTGCCGCGTATCCGCTGGCTAAGTTTTTCTAATTACGCCGATCGAGTCGAGAACGCGAGGCAATTCGTCTCGGCCTCAATTACAACTATCTGCACTGCGCACGGTTTATGGAGTTCCAGCACACCTTGATGAGACGCCGCCTCCTTAATAGACCTCTCGCAGGCGAGAACAAATACACACTCGCTTTCGTTTGAAACATCGCTCTGTTTCTCTTTGGTTTGCACTTGAGCTTACTTTCCCTTCCCCACACACACTTTCATTTATTTTACACTTTTTCGTATTTTTTTTCCCCTCTTTTCCGTACCTTCTTTTCTATTTATCTTAGTTTGTTTGTTTGTTTGTTTGTTTATCCACCACCCCCTTTTCACCACTAGTTCCTTATTTGTTGGTCCTAAACCTAAATGTAATTTTCTAATCTAGTTTACCTTCCTGCTATTTTTTACATGTACAGCTTTTGTCCTTATCCACAGTGACTCAAACGCCCACTAGTGGCAGCTTGGTGGTAGTGCTGGGATGCGAACCTGCTACCTTGCGGTCCGGAGACCGATGCCTTAACCACTGAGCCCACCCTCCAATGTTTTTTACTATATTAAAGTTGTTCCAGGTTCCACAGTCACTCAAACGCCCACTAGTGGCAGCTTGGTGGTAGTGCTGGGATTCAAACCTGCTACCTTACGGTCCGGAACATGACGCCTTAACCACTGAGCTCACCTTCCAATATTTTTTACTATATTAAATATGTTCCAGGTTCTACAGTCACTCAAGCGCCCACTAGTGGCAGCTTGGTGGTAGTGCTGGGATTCGAACCTGCTACCTTACGGTCCGGAGACCGATGCCTTAACCACTGAGCCACAGTACCACCTCACTCAATATTTCACTTTCCAATGCTTATGAATATATTATAGATGTTACAGATGTTACAAGCGGGACAACAAAGTAAACATAATAAATAATAATAATAAAAATAAAAATAATAATAATAAAAAAAACATTAAAAAATTAGAAAATTAGAAAATTATTTGAATATTTTGTTCAATGGAAATTTAAAAGACAAACAAAAATCCCTGATATTCCATAAGTTTGATAAATAAATAAACATCTGGAATAGACCTTTTAATATTCCATGTTATTCAGAAAACCCTGTATTTTTCTAACCATAAACATTTTTACATATATATATATATATATATATATATATATATATATACAGTATATAAGTATTTTACCTTACTTCTGGCTTAATATGAAAAAAAAGACCAGAAATGTTTTTTTCCTGTAGAATAATATAAACAATCATTTTCAGTCATTTTTAGCAAAATTCAGTCCAGTTGTAGCAAAAAAAAATAAATACAAATAAAGATTGTTTATATTATTCTACAGGAAAACACTGCTTTTTATTTTTATATGTCCTTCCATAATTATTTCCTTGCATCATTACATCTGGCTTAATATGAAAAAAAAAAAAAAAAGTTTTCCTGTAGAATAATAAAAACAATCCTTTTTTTTTAAAGAGCAAAAAATTCAGTCCAAATGGAGTAAAAAAAAACAAACAAACAAAAAAAAAAAAAAAAAAAA
>JACRUU010000013.1:23677334-23704834 GCA_030449085.1 Kryptopterus vitreolus
CAGAATTCAACAGTGGAATAAACGACAGGACTTTATAGGGGGAAAAAAAATGATGAAATAAAAACGATGTCATTTCGACGGAGGTTTTTTTTTTGTTGGTAAGTTTGTTTTTGTATCTTTTTGACCTTTCAGGTTATTTATTGACGTAGGTTGAAGGTCAGGATGGGGAGCGCGTGTTTGCTAATGAACTGCGGCGATTATCGACTACACGCTTTAAGGGGGAAATATAATGGGTTTCTAGGCGATGTTAAAATACACTGAGAGTTGGGGGCGGGGTTGGAAGGATGGGGGCGGGGTTGGAAGGGGTTGGAAGGTGGGGGGCGGGGTAGGGGTAAGAAGGCGGGGAAAAGTCCTGAGCCTTTGATCTTGTTAAACACTGAGGCGTTATGGAAAGCACTTTAGCTCACACCAGGGTGTGTGTGTGTGTGTGTGTGTGTGTGTGTGTGTGTTTTTTTCCTCTCTTCTTCCGGATTCGGCTCATGCAGCTCAAGTCGAAATGAGGGATTCCTATTTGGCTGACGTGGACAGAACTCGCGCCCGCCGTTAGCATATTCATTTCCCCTCGGCTAACAGGAAAGTGGGTGAAAAAAAAAAACGAGAAAAACGGACGGACGGGTCAATTTTCCTTCCACACACTTCCACGCCTGGAGAAATAAAAACCCACAAAACAAAACGCCGGTCGCAAAAAAACACACACACACACACAGACACACACACACACACACATGGATGTCTAACCCTCCTACAGCCAAGTGTGTGAGAGATGCATCAAACCAAGCGAGTGAGCTTTAACACAACAAACACACCACTACCAACACACACACACACGGAGGGAGGAAAATCACTACTGAAATCAATCACATGGAAAAAAAAAAATCCCAAACCACACTCACACACACACACACACACACACACACACACACACACACACACACATGGTCATTTCCCTCCACATGCACTGTTGGAAAGCAGTGCTGATTGCAAAGAACAAAATAAAAAGGGGGTTGCAATGCCTGCTGGCTGTCCTCATGCAAAATGCTACGACTAAGTCACTCCGTCAAATGAGCATTCAATAAAGGGGGGGGGTAATAAAAGAAATGATGGGGATAAAAAAAAAGAAGGAATAAACGAAATCAAATCTACTAATCAAGGGGCGGAAACAGGAGAGAGGCGAGCAATAAAAGCACTCACTGTCGAGGTGCATAAAAAAAGGATATGCCCGCTCCCTCGTGGGTGCATCGAGAAAGTGAGGGTGAGCTGTTATTCATTTTCATATTTTATTTATTTTACCTGAAGAGGTGTTACAAGAAATTTCATCTGCCGCAACGAGGACGAAATGATTTCTGCAAGAGAAGATAAAATTCACAATGCCGCTTGCTGACTGGCTGTATGGATGGTAAAGGAAGGAAGGAAGGAAGGAAGGAAGGGGGTTGGAGAGACAGAGGGAGAGAGAGAGAGAGAGAGAGAGAGGGGAGGGTGGGGGTTTTTGTGGAAAGAAAAAAAGGAGGAAAAAAAAGGGGGAGGTGGAGGTGATTTATGGCAAATGAGTTTCAGTTCACACACAAATAAGAGCAGAGCTCATGGTGCAGTCTCACACTCGACATAAAGCATGGAGCATGCCAGGGTCGGGGGGGCGGGGGGGCGTCGTTGGGGTGGACGAGGAGGAAAAAACGGGACCGAAATATATATACATACAGCGGGGTCTGAGAGCATGAAACGGCAGCAGCTTATTGATCGATATTTACGACGCGATTTAAAATTTTATGAAATGATATATAAAGGAATAAAAAGGACCCGGCTGTATATATATATATATATATATATATATATATATATATATATATATATATATATATATATATATATATATATATATATATATATATATATGCATATGTGTATCTATGGGGGTGTATGTATCTATCTATAGATCTATCTATCTATCTTATCTATATCTATATATATATATCTATATATATATATATATATATATATATATATATATAAGACACACACACACACGCACACAGCACACCACACCACACACACACACACATATATATATATATATATAGGGAGAAAAACAAAATATAAATATTATGACAGATGAGATCAAATCAGAAGTGAGGCACAGCGCAGCACACATGGCTAAACTCAATCCACGGGTTCGGGTTCGGCTCTCGGGCTTCTGCTCTTTAAACCCATGCCCTCCCCTACAGGGACCGTGTTAAGGACCGGGCCTTAAGTCTATTCCTGAGGCTCCTGAAACCACTGCAGGCATAGTGGCACAAATCAAAGTGCTACCAGATAGCGAAGCCGGGGTGAAAATCTCGTAAATAAATATCGATCGGAACGCATGCATATATTGCAGTGTTTATTTTTTTTGGTATGCCACAGGGGAAACATCAGCTTTACATTCAGGGTTCACTCGTTCATTAACGCTTAACGAATGGTTCGTTTCGGATTGGTCAGATCTCGTCCAATGGTTGCTTCGTCTTAAAGAGCGGCGAATGAAATGATACGGATTTGTTAAACACAATATAAATGACATCCTTACCATTTGAATGCTGATGTAATTTTAAAGTAAATAATTTCGATAATAAGAAATCCTTAATGTAAAGCATCACCAGTTTAAAAACAAACAAACAAACAAACAAAAGGACGGAATAAACAATAATCTGCATACAACGCACCACTACAAAATAGTTCATGATAACATCACAGTGTAAAACACGATGTAAGACAGAATAGGCTGCAGATTGTACCCGGAAAGGGGGCGGGGTTCGGGGGCGGGGTTCGGGGGCGGGGTGGGGGGGGGGGTTGGGGGGGGCGGGGGGGGTGTAACGTGTAACGTTATGAAAAATTTCACAAGCATCATAAACAAACAAGCCACAAATGTATAATATCAGGTGTATCTGAAATGTTCTGCACAAGGTGATATCAAGTACAACATGAATAAATATATCATTTATTTTTATTTATTTTATTTCCTTTTTGTTTTTCTTTATTGGGATGTATTTCAAAATAATTTCGGTGTGAGGTCATCATTTCTCTATATAGAATAATAACGTGAATGATAAAAGAAAAGGAAAGAAAAAAAGAAGATAAGAAAAGAAGATTTTTTTTATGTAAAGTGATACTCTGAGGCAGAATTATAAAGTCAGTGAGTAAGACAAAACCTAACCAGTGTCTGAGGCAGTGGTTTAAAGTCAGAATATAAGGAAGAGGTGTAAAGTCAGTGTCTAAGGCAGAGGTGTAAAGTCATTGTCTAAAGTCAGTGGTGTAAAGTCAGAATATAAGGACGAGGTGTAAAGTCATTGTCTAAAGTCAGTGGTGTAAAGTCAGAATATAAGGAAGAGGTGTAAAGTCAGTGTCTAAGGCAGTGGTTTAAAGTGAGTGTAAAGTCGGTGTATAATGCAGTAATGTAAAGGCAGTGTATAATTCAGTAATGTAAAGTCAGTGTATAATGCAGGAGTGTAAAGTCAGTGTATAATGCAGGAGTAATGCAGGAATGTAAATTTAGTGTATAATGCAGGAGTGTAAAGTCAGTGTGTAATGCAGGAATGTAAATTTAGTGTATAATGCAGGAGTGTAAAGTCAGTGTGTAATGCAGGAATGTAAATTTAGTGTATAATGCAGGAGTGTAAAGTCAGTGTATAATGCAGGAGTGTAAAGTCAGTGTATAATGCAGTAGTGTAAAGTCAATGTATAATGTAGGAGTGTAAAGTCAGTGTATAATGCAGTAGTGTAAAGTCAGTGTATAATGCAGGAGTGTAAAGTCAGTGTATAATGCAGGAGTGTAAAGTCAGTGTATAATGCAGGAGTGTAAAGTCAGTGTATAATGCAGCAGTGTAAAGTGTAAAGTGTAAAGTCAGTGTATAATGCAGGAGTGTAAAGTATTATAATGAGGAGTGTAAAGTATTGACGAGAGAAATATAAAGTCATAACTCGGGGTAGGAGTGTAAATTTGGTGTCTTAAGAGCCGCGTGCAAATGGCAGCGTTTATCCAGTAAAGTCAGTGTATAATGCAGTAATGTAAAGTTAGTGTATAATGCAGGAATGTAAAGTCAGTGTATAATGCAGTCAGTATAGTGTATCAATGTAATAGGGTGTCAGGTGTAGTGTAAAGTGTAAATTTAGGCAGCGTGTATAATGCAGGAGTAAAGTCAGTGTAAAGCAGGAGTGTAAAGTCAGTGTATAATGCAGGAGTGTAAAGTCAGTGTATAATGCAGGAGTGTAAAGTCAGTGTATAATGCAGGAGTGTAAAGTAAAGTCAGTGTATAATGCAGGAGTGTAAAGTCAGTGTATAATGCAGTAGTGTAAAGTCAATGTATAATGTAAGTGTAAAGTCAGTGTATAATGCAGGAGAGTAAAGTCAGTGTAAAGTCAGTGTATAATGCAGGAGTGTAAAGTCAGTGTGTAATGCAGTGTAAAGTCAGTGTATAATGTGTATGTAAAGTTAGTGTATAATGCAGGAGTGTAAAGTCAGTGTATAATGCAGGAGTGTAAAGTCAGTGTATAATGCAGGAATGTAAAGTTAGTGTATAATGCAGCAGTGTAAAGTCAGTGTATAATGCAGGAGTGTAAAGTCGGTGTAGTGTAAAGTAGTGTATAATGCAGGAGTGTAAAGTCGGTGTGTAGTGTAAAGTCAGTGTATAATGCAGGAGTGTAGTCGGTGTAAAGTAGCAGTGTAAAGTCAGTGTATAATGCAGGAGTGTAAAGTCAGTGTATAATGCAGGAATGTAGTGTATAATGCAGGAGTGTAAAGTCAGTGTATAATGCAGCAGTGTAAAGTCAGTGTATAATGCAGGAGTGTAAAGTCAGTATAGTGTAAAGTCATAATGCAGGAGTGTAAAGTCAGTAAAGTCAGTGTATAATGCAGGAGTGTAAAGTCAGTGTATAATGCAGCAGTGTAAAGTCAGTGTATAATGCAGGAGTGTAAAGTCAGTGTATAATGCAGCAGTGTAAAGTCAGTGTATAATGCAGCAGTGTAAAGTCAGTGTATAATGCAGGAGTGTAAAGTCAGTGTATAATGCAGGAGTGTAAAGTCAGTGTATAATGCAGGAGAGTAAAGTCAGTGTAAAGTCAGTGTATAATGCAGCAGTGTAAAGTCAGTGTATAATGCAGCAGTGTAAAGTCAGTGTATAATGCAGGAGTGTAAAGTCAGTGTATAATGCAGGAGTGTAAAGTCAGTGTATAATGTGTAAAGTCAGTGTATAGGAATGCAGCAGTAAAGTCAGTGTATAATGCAGCAGTGTAAAGTCAGTGTATAATGTAAATTAAAGTAGTGTATAATGCAGGAGTGTAAAGTCAGTGTATAATGTAGGAATGTAAAGTCAGTGTATAATGCAGGAGTGTAAAGTCAGTGTATAATGTGGAGTAAAGTCAGTGTATAATGTAGGAATGTAAAGTCAGTGTATAATGCAGGAGTGTAAAGTCAGTGTATAATGTAATGCAGGAGTGTAAAGTCAGTGTATAATGTAGGAGTGTATAATGTGCAGGAGTGTAATGCAGTAGTGTAAATGTAGGAGTGAAAGTCGAGAGAAATATAAAGTCATAACTCGGGGTAGGAGTGTAAATTCGGTGTCTTAAGAGCCGCGTGGAAATGGCAGCGTTTATCCAGGAAGCGCGTGATCTAGCAGTTAGCATGCTACATAAACAAACACAGTCAACGTGACCCGCATCATTCGCTGCATTACCCAGCCTGCATGACTCAGTGCACAGGTGTGACAAATGACGCATCACGACCCCAATCTCATGTCTAATTAGCGACGCGGGCTTTGGCGGCCATCTTTTGCAGGGCCTCTTTTTAATTGCTGCTCGCAGCTAAATTTAATAACTTAATGAATCATTCGTTCGCTGCGAGTGTTCGGAGAGAATCGGCCCTCTTAAGTACATAAGCGTTCTGGTTTTGAACGCGCGAGAGCCGAGTCAACGTGGCACTATTGACCGGGGGTTGGGGGGGGGATAGGGGCATGGGGAATAAAGCAGCTTGGTGTGGGGTCGCAATCAAACAAACGAACCGAGCAGCAACTTTTGTTACAGAAGCGTGATGAAAACATGACCCTCTGCGGAATAACACATGACTGAACAATGACATTCACTGCGTTTTTTTTTTTTTTTTGGGGGGGGGGGG
The DNA here is from genome assembly GCA_030449085.1 of Kryptopterus vitreolus. Lineage (NCBI taxonomy): Eukaryota > Metazoa > Chordata > Actinopteri > Siluriformes > Siluridae > Kryptopterus > Kryptopterus vitreolus. Next base: position 23,683,471 of record JACRUU010000013.1, read on the forward strand.
GGTGAACCGTAAACAGTTACATTCGTCAGTTTGTAATATACAGTAGGACCCCAGGATACGATTGCTTCACGATATACGTTTTTTTCATGATACGACACGGAATACGAAAATTTTTCGGCCCCATGATACGTTCTGGGGGCACGGTGGCGTAGTGGTTAGCACGTTCGCCTCACACCGCCAGGGTCGGGGTTCGATTCCCGTCTCGGCCATGTGTGTGTGGAGTTTGTGCATGTTCTCCCCGTGTCTCAGGGGGTTTTTCTCCGGGTTCTCCGGTTTCCTCCCCCGGTCCAAAAAGATGCACGGTAGGTTGATTGGCACCTTGGAAAATTGTCCCTAGTGTATGAATGTGTGTGAATGTGTGTGTGATGGGTTGGCATTCCATCCAGGGTGTATCCTGCCTTAATGCCCATAGACGCCTGAGATAGACACAGACTCCCCGTGACCCGAGGGAAGATCGGATAAAGCGCTAGAAGATGAATGAATGAATGAATGAATGATACGTTGTTTTCCTCATGATACGTCACCGATATCTCTCGCCATTATTCAAATTTGCACAGACGCCTATAGGCGCAACTACGTCACTAAAATGCTGGTCTGCTATTGGTCAGAAATCATTATTGTAAGTGTTTACTATTAAATTTAGTACATTTTAATTTACGTATTGTACAGCAGTGAGCACAGTAACTATACAGTTACAGTGAAGTTTTCATATCTTAAGTTTCATGCCCACTCCTCCCTCCGCCTCTTGCCTCTGCCTCATGCCTCCTCGTCATGCCTCCCCCTGCGCTCGCCACCACTTCGCTCGCCACCTCTGAAGTCATGTCAGTTGCAAGGTAAACAAAGTTGGATTTTTTCCTTCATTTATTGTTATTATTTATGTTTTTTTTATTTATATGTAACATGTTGTCTTTCTCTTTGTTTCTTATCTGCTTACTAGTCTGTTTTTAATAAGTTATATGACATTTTGATGCTTTTGTCTGGGTGGTTGCACGGATTAATCCATTCCCATAAGTTCTATTGTTCAAGATGCGTCAAAATCATGTTACGATGCCGCGTCTGGAACGGATTAAAAACGTATCTCGGGGTCTTACTGTATATATATTTTTATTACGGAGCCTCAAGATTCATGAACGGAGCAAAAAAAAAAAGGATCCGGGTTCGATTCCCGTCTCGGCCATGTGTGTGTGGAGTTTGTGCATGTTCTCCCCGTGCCTCAGGGGGTTTTTCTCCGGGTTCTCCGGTTTCCCCCGGTCCAAAAAACATGCACGGTAGGTTTAGGTTGATTGGCACCTTGGAAAATTGTCCCTAGTGTATGAATGTGTGTGTGTGTGTGTGCCCTGCGACGGGTTGGCATTCCATCCAGGGTGTATCCTGCCTTAATGCCCATAGACGCCTGAGATAGACACAGACTCCCCGTGACCCGAGGGAAGATCGGATAAAGCGCTAGAAGATGAATGAATGAATAATTATTTAATAATTAGCATAGAACGGCTAATTCAAACGCTCTCGGTCAAGCAGCAAAAGGCAAGGTCATGCACAGCAAGCTGTTTGGAATTAGATGCGGCATGTTGGTCGGGAATAGTCCGAGTCGGTGCTGGTGGAGGCACAGGAACACAGCTGGTGTGAGTCGTGTGTTAGCCCATGGTTTCTGAGAGATAACGCTTAACCGAGTGCATGCACGTGAAATGTCAAAGGACACAATGTTCAGTAGGCTAATGCACGCTTTACGGCTGGACTAGAGGGCGTCGTGAGGTGGAGAATAGCAACACGGTGTTCTGGTCCATCTGGCCTTGACCTCGGGGCACTCCAGATGGTGCCAATCCAAAAACTTCCAAATCCTGTCCACATAGATACTGCGTAAAAAAACCCTACACAGTGCACTACAGATTGTACTATTAATGTTTATAACCATTTATATACATTAACACCACTTATAACATATCAAACATGTTGCCAGAATGGATCAGGTATAAATAATGCATTCCATATCAAGAGAGAAAGTTTACAAATTTACCAATTAGCAAAATACAATGTAAAGCTAAACGTTATCCACTGAATGGAAGAGTGTAAAGTCAGCATCTAAAGGAGGAGTTTATGAGGCAGGAGTGTAAAGTCAGTGTATAAGGGATTAGTGTAAAGTCAGCATGTAAAGGAGGACTGAAAAGTCAGTGTATAAGGAAGGAGTGTAAAGTCAGCATCATATGTATGAGTGTAAAGTCAACGTATATAAGAGGAGTGTAAAGTCAACGTGTATAAGAGGAGTGTAAAGTCAACGTGTATAAGAGGAGTGTAAAGTCAACATCTAATGTAGGAGTGTAAAATCAATGTATATAAGAGGAGTGTAAAGTCAACGTGTATAAGAGGAGTGTAAAGTAAACGTATATAAGAGGAGTGTAAAGTCAACGTGTATAAGAGGAGTGTAAAGTCAACGTATATAAGAGGAGTGTAAAGTCAACGTGTATAAGAGGAGTGTAAAGTCAACATCTAATGTAGGAGTGTAAAATCAATGTATATAAGAGGAGTGTAAAGCCAACGTGTATAAGAGGAGTGTAAAGTCAACGTATATAAGATGAGTGTAAAGTCAATGTATATAAGAGGAGTGTAAAGTCAGCATCTAATGTAGGAGTGTAAAGTCAAAGTATATAAGAGGAGTGTAAAGTCAGCATCTAATGTACGAGCGAAAGTCAGTGTATAAGGGAGGAGTGTAAAGTAAGCGTATAAGGGAGGAGTGTAGAGAAAGCGTATAAAGGTGGAGTGTAAAGTCAGCATATAATTGGGAAGTGTAAAGTCTGTGTATAAGGGATAAGTGTAAAGTCAGCATATAAGGGAGGAGTGTAAAGTCAGCATATAAGGGAGGAGTGTAAAGTCAGCATGTAAAGGAGGAGTGTAAAGTCACCGTATAAGGGAGGAGTGTAAAGTAGGCATATAAGGGAGGAGTGTAAAGTCAGTGAATAAGGGAGAAGTGTAAAGTCAGCATGTAAAGGAGGAGTGTAAAGTCAGCGTATAATGGAGGAGTGTAAAATCAGAGTGTAAAGTCAATGTATAAGGGAGGAGTGTAAAGTTAGCATATAAGGAGGAGTGTAAAGTCAGAGTATAAGGGAGGAGTGTAATGTCAGCATGTAAATGAGGAGTGTAAAGTCAGCATGTAAAGCATGAGTTTAAAGTCAGCATATAATAGAGGAGTATAAAGTCAGCATATAAGGGAAGTGTGTAAAGTCAGTGTCTAAGGGGGGAGTGTAAAGTCAGCGTATAAGGGAGGAGTGTAAAGTCAGCAAGTCAGCGAATAAGGGAGAAGTGTAAAGTCAGCATGTAAAGGAGAAGTGTAAAGTCAGCGTATAAGGTAGGAGTGTTAGTCAGCGTATAAGGGAGGAGTGTAAAGTCAGCATATTAGGGAGGAGTGTAAAGTCAGTGTGTAAAGGAGGAGTGTAAAGTCAGCGTATAAGGGAGGAGTGTAAAGTCTGTGTATAAGGGATAAGTGTAAAGTCAGCATATAAGGGAGGAGTGTAAAGTCACCATATAAGGGAGGAGTGTAAAGTCAGCATGTAAATGAGGAGTGTAAAGTAGGAGTGTTAGTCAGCATATAAGGGAGGAGTGTAAAGTCACCATATAAGGGAGGAGTGTAAAGTCACCATATAAGGGAGGAGTGTAAAGTCAGCATGTAAATGAGGAGTGTAAAGTCACCATGTAAATGAGGCTTGTAAAGTCAGCATGTAAATGAGGAGTGTAAAGTCAGCATGTAAAGGAGACTGTAAAGGAGAAGGAGTGTAAAGTCAGTGAATAGGGGATGAGTGTAAAGTTAGCCTGTAAAGCAGGAGTGTAAAGTCAGCGTTTAATGGAGGAGTGTAAAGTCAGCATATAAGGGAGGAGTGCAAAGTGAGCATGTAAAGCAAGAGTGTAAAGTCAGTGTATAAGGGAGGAGTGTAAAGTCAGTGTATAAGGGAGGAGTGTAAAGTCAGCGTATAAGGGAGGAGTGTAAAGTCAGCATGTAAAGGAGGAGTGTAAAGTCAGCATGTAAAGGAGGAGTGTAAAGTCAGCATATAAGGGAGGAGTGGAAAGTCACCATATAAGGGAGGAGTGTAAAGTCAGCATGTAAATGAGGAGTGTAAAGTCAGCATATAAGGGAGGAGTGTAAAGTCAGCATGTAAAGGAGGACTGTAAAGTCAGCATATAAAGGAGAAGTGTAAAGTCAGCGTATAAGGGAGAAGTGTAAAGTCAGCGTATAAGTGAGGAGTGCAAAGTCAGCATATTAGGGAGGAGTGTAAAGTCAGTGTGTAAAGGAGGAGTGTAAAGTCAGCGTATAATGGAGAAGTGTAAAGTCAGCATGTAAATGAGGAGAGTAAAGTCAGCATATAATGGAGAAGTGTAAAGTCAGCATATAAGTGGGGAGTGTAAAGTCAGTGTATAAGGAAGGAGTGTAAAGTCAGCATGTAAAGGAGGAGTGTAAAGTCAGCGTATAAGGGAGGAGTGTAAAGTCAGCATGTATAAGGGATTATGTAAAGTCAGCATGTAAAGGAGGAGTGCAAAGTCAGTGTATAAGGGAGGAGTGTAAAGTCAGTGAATAGGGGATGAGTGTAAAGTTAGCCTGTAAAGCAGGAGTGTAAAGTCAGTGTTTAATGGAGGAGTGTAAAGTCAGCATGTAAAGGAGGAGTGTAAAGTCAGCATATAAGGGAGGAGTGTAAAGTCAGCATGTAAATGAGGCTTGTAAAGTCAGCATGTAAATGAGGAGTGTAAAGTCAGCATGTAAATGAGGAGTGTAAAGTCAGCATATAAGGGAGGAGTGTAAAGTCAGAATATAAGGGAGGAGTGTAAAGTCAGCATGTAAATGAGGAGTGTAAAGTCAGCATATAAGGGAGGAGTGTAAAGTCAGAATATAAGGGAGGAGTGTAAAGTCAGCATGTAAGGGAGGAGTGTAAAGTCAGAATATAAGGGAGGAGTGTAAAGTCAGCATGTAAAGGAGGACTGTAAAGTCAGCATGTAAAGGAGGAGTGTAAAGTCAGCAATGTAAAGGAGGAGTGTAAAGTCAGCATGTAAAGGAGGACTGTAAAGTCCTGCAGAGAGGAGTGTAAAGTGACTGCTTAAGGCCGAGACGTAAAGTTGGACTCTAAATGAAATTTGTGCATGTGTCAGCATATGGCTTTATTCCTCGTATTGTGCAGCGTGTCGGTATTTCCAGATCTGTCCTCTGTGTTTTCATTCCAGTCACCATGTGTTTTTCTGCCAGGTTTACATAATTATCCATAATTACCCTTCACAGTCAGTAAAAGTAAATTTGCTTATCTCGTCTGTACGTACACGAGCTCTCCAAATGAAATGATGTTCGACACGGTAAGATTTGGCAAAGATGAAAACCTTATTTTGTTAATATCTAATTATGCTTGATTAGAAGACAATTTCACATCTGTTCTTGTTGGAAACGCTTCTCGTCGTCGTCCCCCAGCGGAACGCCAATAATTAATACGAGACAATTACAGTGCCGAGTAATCTATTTTATTTATTTATTAATTTTTTTGGGTATCGCTTTAAAAACGACGACCTGGTAAACAACAATCCATTACAGCGTTGTTTATAAAAAGCCACTCATGTAAAGCAGGAGTGTAAAGTCAGTGTGTAAAGTCAGCGAATAAGGGAGGAGTGTAAAGTCAGCGTATAAGGGAGGAGTGTAAAGTTAGCATGTAAAGGAGGAGTGTAAAATCCTGTAAACAGGAGTGTAAAGTCAGCATGTAAATGAGGAGTGTAAAGTCAGAATATAAGAGAGGAGTGTAAAGTCAGAATATAAGGGAGGAGTGTAAAGTCAGAATATAAGGGAGGAGTGTAAAGTCAGCATGTAAAGGAGGAGTGTAAAGTCAGCATATAAGGGAGGAGTGTAAAGTCAGAATATAAGGGAGGAGTGTAAAGTCAGCATGTAAAGGAGGAGTGTAAAATCCTGTAAAGAGGAGTGTAAAGTCAGAATGTAAAGGAGGAGTGTAAAGTCAGCATGTAAGGGAGGAGTGTAAAGTCAGCATGTAAATGAGGATACGCGGATTTACCTTGGTTTATTAAAAGTTCACTGCTTGGGGATCTTAGAGAACATTTTTGCAAAAAAACCCCAAACAAACAAACAAACAAACAACAAACAATAAAAACGATTTCAGCGCCAGAGGCAAACAGCGGAACTCGATTGTGACTTAGAGGCGCATCGTTTGCATAATAAACCCGACGCGGCGGGATTTTCGTCCGAGACGGCGTTTCAGCACGGCGTTATTTTACAGAAATAATCCCAGCGGCGTGAATGCAAAGAAATAAATAAATAAATCTGAAATATTACATCATAAAACATCCATATGATCATTATATAAACCACCATCTGCTCTATTAGACTGAACAGCTTGTCAGGATTAAAAGCTTTCATCAATATTTTCATTATTTCACACCGTTATCAGAAGGTGTTGCTTCATTTTCCACAACAGCAGGACTGACAATAAAAACATCAGTCATGTCTTTATGAAAGTTGATGGTTTCTATGGAACGCTTACGGAGCGTGTTATAAACACGACATGCAACCTGCACGACAATAAACAGGTGTGGAAATTCATATCGCTCTCATTGTAACTGTTCCAGGGAAAGCTGTAGGACATGTTTGTGTTTCTCGTGGACGACATTAAATAGATTCATAAAATATATATATATATATATAAATATAATATTATATTATTATAATATATATATATATATATATATATATATATATATATATATATAAGGCCTTGCGGTGAACATATTAAATAAATTATTATTTTTTTATTATTATTATTATTATTATTATTATTAATACTACTACTACTACTACTACTACTACTAATAATAATAATAATGATAATAATAATTTATTTAATATACCCATTTTTTTATTTTATTTAAAAAATGTAATGTACTTGCAAAAATTAATTTAAAAAATATCAATTTTACCAAAATACCATCATTTAATTGGCGTATTAATCACTGCCTCCCCAAACAAATAGTAGCTTCTTGACGCCTAATAAACAGCGTTAAAATGACTTTTTAATAAGAAGAATTCACTCTGACATTCACATCATTATTTTATGACATCGCAACATTTCTTCTACCGAATTTTTACAAATAAAAACGTGCGTCCTTAAATGGGATTATGTAAAACGTTCCGCCTCTGGAAAGATGATTGACATTATGCTTTGGAGAGAGCGTTTCATTTTGCTGTAAAGGAGTGAAGTGATGCATTTTAACGAGAAGGTTGTGAGTTCAAATCCCATCACCGTCAAAGCTGCCACAGCCGTAGCTGATAATGCTGTAAATGTAAAATACATCGATTTCACAGCAGCGATAAAGAAAGTCTTTTTCCCTCCTGGTGCATTTATTTTATTTTCATTTTTTTTTTTTAGATAAATTAAATTAGCAGTTATAATCCTTTTTGGGAGGGGGGTGGGGGGGGGCGGGGGGAGTGGGGGGGGGTGGGCGTAAGATCTTTAGAGACTGCAGCCTGCTTTTATGCTCCGGCATTTTCACCACAAAAGAGCAAACGCCTGATTAACGACTTAATTATCTCGCTACTCGGATCTCACACCTGACAACATTCACACCGCCGCCGCCTCTGGAGAGCTTCTGTTAGAGGTGCTACTCGCAGTGTGAACGCACTCGGCGTTCTGTGTGTGTGTGTGTGTGTGTGTGTGTGTGTGTGATAGCGAATGTAAAAAGACAAGTCGAGAGCAACAGGAGGACATCACACACACCACCCCACACACACACACACACACACACACACACACACATATACGAAAAGGTGACGTAATGACAGCATGACACCATTCACAATTCATTAGTCGGCACATTTCACAGCACAAACACTCGAGTCATGCAGTAAACAAATAAACAAACAAACAAACAGAAAGGTGTGACAGGTCGTGACACCGCGGCTGGAACATGACAGGATCATCACGCGTCACTCGGCGTACGTTTTAACACAGGAAAATATCAAGAGGTCACGTGACAGGAAGTCGCGCTCTCGCCGCGCGACATAATGGGGGTCGTTACCTCGGCAGGAAGGGAAATGTCAGCATTGGAGACGAGCGAGTGGGAGATTAGCGCGGTCGGTGCTCAAAATTATTGGCACCCTTTAGGAAAAAAGTGGTAACAAATAAATAAATAAATAAATAGATAAATAAATAAATAAATTAATTAATAATTAATTAATTAATTAATTAATAAAATAGAATAAAATAAAATCGACAGCAGGTCGTTTTTGCGTGTGAACTTAGGCACATACCATCCGTTATATTTTTATTTTTTACTTCATTTTTTATATCTTTTAAAAACACCATTTTTCTATTTATTTATTATAAATGTTTACACGTTTTCTTGTTGACGTAATTGTATGTAATACGCATTTTACTGCAAGTCTTACCTTGTATGTGTATGTGACAAATAAAAAAAAAAAACGCGCAATTTAAATGCAGTTCAATGTATTTATTTAAAAGAAAGAAAGAAAAAAAAAGTGTTGTTTTAGTAAAAATATAAATAAGGTAATAAAGTAATAAAGTTTTAGCAGCACGAGAACAAAGTCGAAAAATATTTTGCAAATAAACATTTGAGAGAAATCAAGGATTTTTTTGATGTTAACCAATAAAGTTGGTTAAATATTACATTAATTTGCGATTTAATAATAAGGAAATGATGTTTTTTGGTGCCACACCGACATCACGGCCAACTTTATTCTCATATAAAAGAATTTCTCTCAAAATATTACGACTTTAATCTCGTAATCTTAGGCGGCACTAAAACGCCATCATTTTCATATATAAATAAATATCAGCACTTTTTTTTTAAAGCTATTAACATTATCACACTACAGCAGAAACGCATCATCTGAGGTGTGTTTTATCTCCAGTAAACGTTTAACAAGCGTCCTGTGTTTCAGTGTTGGGAAGTTTATTTTGGAAATGTAATAGACTATAAATGACCCTTTTCAAAATGTAATAATTAGTGTAACTTTTTAATGACTTTATAAAAGTAAAGCTGACTTTTTCATGACTTTCATTTGTCCACTAGGGGGCGCTTTAAGTTAACATTCTAAGAAAAAAAAACAAAAAAAACAAAAACGTTTTTTCACAAGTAATTAAATGACACATTTTTTCTCAGTCACTGAAACAAATCACTGTTACATTTATGTTGTAATTAAATTACGTAACGCCGTTACACGTAACTCGTTACTCCCTGACGCTGCGTATGCATTGCTATACAATGTATTTCAAAGGGCAGTATTTTTCTTTCTGCCAAAGGGGGCGCTGTATTTATTTATTTATTTATTTATTTATTTGTAATATTTTATTGTCTTTTCTTAAACCTCAAACATTTAATCAGGAGATTTAATCCTTGCTTTTATTGCTTTATACTCTATAAAGATACTAAGATACTAAACATCAATTAACCTGCTTCCTTCCAGTCGAAATACATACATCATGGTGACGCCGATTTATTACACCATGACCCTTTTCTGCTAAAATGGGGATTAAAGATTGCATGTGTGGCATCTCGGACAGCATTTCCCATAATCCCCCAAACGAGGGGCCCGAGCGAGGCAGTCATGTGGAGGGACACGGAATAAATAAATAAATAAATAAATAAAATAAAATAAAAGAGGATAAATTCGTGTCCGTGAGCATGAATTTGGTAGGTTAAAGTGGGTGGGAATGAATAATAATAATAATAATAATAATAATAATAATAATAATAATAATAATAATAATAATAAATAGATTTCTTTCTTCAAGGCGAACGTTATCCTAATACAGCCTTATGAAGCTTTATAAAGCCTCCGTCGCCTTAAACAGGGTCGTAAAACAACCAGAATAACGTTAATAATGAAAATAAACGACTTTATAAATAGAAATGTAAGATTGACGTTGGGATGGAGTGTAATATTATTATCGCGTGTGTATTTATGACTAAACCTGATCCCGGAGCGTAACGAGGGTGTGTACTGCTGTTTTAGGGAACGGAATGCAGCACTAGATGGAAAAGGAAAGTGCGCACTTGGTAAAGTGTGCTACAATGGCGAACCCTTTTCCGTTCGGAATCTGAGAGAGAGAGATAGAGAGAGGGAGAGAGAGAGATTGTGTGCGTCGCGGGTTGGTTTTTGCAGTCCACCTCGGACGCCTCCTGCCATTATATGTGCCGTGACATCTCAATTTGATTTAATTTGCCAATTATCGTGCCTCGAGATGGGAATTAGACTAATAAATCTGTGCGGCCTTTCTCCCTGTGAGGAGGAGGAGGAGGAGGACGGGGGGGGGAAGGGGGGGGGGGGTGGGGCGGGGGGGAAAGGGGGGGATGAGTTGGACCTCGTAAAAAAAAAAAGAAAAAAAAAAAAAAAAGAAAAAAAAAAGTAAAAAGTAAAAAAACTGATCCATGATGGAGTGTAGTGTAAGGCTCTGCTGGAGATCTGGTGTTGTAATTGTGTGTTGTGTGTGTGTGTGTGTGTGTGTGTGTGTGTGTAAGTAGTAGAGTGTGTCTTACCTGTCACTGTAGGCGCGGGCAGCGGCAGCTGTGGCAGGCTGGGCATATCGGTAGGCAGCATATCCGCCCTACAACACACACACACACACACACACACACACACACACACACACACACACACACACACACACACGTGCCATACAAAAGAACACTTATAAGGGACACTTGTTGCTTTACTCCCACGAAGCTTCCCATCACAAGTACTTCAGCATTTTTCTCTGCTTTTTGACTTCCGTTAACGTCTTGAACTTCATTTAACTTAAATAAATAATAATAATAATAATAATAATAATAATAATAAAAATAAACGGTCTCCATGGAAACTACAAGCGTCAACCTTGAACAAATCCCGTTTCATTTCTCTGCGTTTATGATAGCGGGGTCATAATAACGACACAGACAGACGGCCTTATTATTATTATTATTATTATTATTATTATTATTCTTTACACAGATTTTAGCGGCGTTTTAATTGCAAATACATTTCCACACACCTCCAAACAAATGCTCACTTCCCACCTGCCATTAATAGCATAATGTATACTTTTCATGTTTCTAATACTGTAACTAACTGTAACTGATGTTATAATTATATACATTTCTCTTGAATGATTGATTATTTATTATTTATTTTACTCTGGAAACTTTTAATATGAATTTATTGTTAATGTCAATGTTATTTTGTTTAGTGTTGGTTTGAAGTGTAAAATATGGGACGTGGCTCCTTTAAGAATTGTGTTCCGGTTGCTTTTCCATATAAACTGGTGATACGGTGTTTAGGTTATACGGAAGCGCTTTATTGCGTTCAGTAAAAATGCGCTTTATTGCAGTAATACGGATTTGGGAATGCGATGCGCTTGCGTAAGGTTCCATACGGTAATATACGCTAATATAGTGAGGAGATCGTACCTGTTGTGAATGCGCAGCTAGGGGGCGTAATTCGGGGGGAAATTTAGTAAATACAGTTTATTTATTTATTTGTTGTTCGGGTTTCGTTTATTCGACAACAGGACGCAGAGTGAAGGAGCAGATCACTCATATAGTAATGCACACTGCGTTATAACACCTTAATAACATAAGTGACGTTAAAGTCAATTCGCGTTAAAGCTTTAATAACACGTTATTTAAAAAACCCATGCTGATAGTTTTTCCGGGTTGCAGTATACAGCGCGAGAGCGGCCTCTAGAGGGGAATTTCTAACAGTTTATTTGAAGTGTCTTTTTTAATATTTATGAATATAATTATATATTCATATATATAAGTACTTTTTAAATTACAGATTATTTTGGTTATAAAGTTCAGCACTGGTTTACATGTAATGTTATCTGTAAATAAGATCCAGCGCAGTTGTTTTGGTCTCTCCATCCGATATCTACAACATGAAGTGCTGCAAAGATTCACTTTCCAATAACCGCCCACAGAAGCTCGGCGTGTCCGTCCCTGTCCTGTCCTCTATCCAAACTCTCACTCTGTCCTGTTCTCTCACTTCACCTTGTTCTTTCTCTCTCTTTTTCCCACTCCTGCTTTTCTGTACTTTATCCATGTCAGGGACGATACACTCCTCCTCACAATCCCCCGGCTTGTCACACTTCACCGATCCCCTCTCTCACTCTATATCTCCGTTTCATTCTCTTCCTCCTTTGACTTTTTTCATTCTGCAATCTCTCCATCGCTACCCTCTCACCTTCCCCTGCTCTTCTCTTCTCCTCCTCAAGGCCGCTTCGGCGTTTTTTTTTTTCCTTCTTAATTTATCCCTCGTCTCTACATTTTACCGTTTCGCCTCTCCTTCGCCTTTTCGCTTCTGTACAGAGACGATCTATATTGTCATCCTACCAACACCGCCATTAGGGCGGATCATTACATCATAGCAGGATGATATCGAGACACACGGACACGGCGATGATCCGTCTTTACGATTCATCAGCAATTTTTTGCTCCGCCCTCCTTTTTTTCCCATCATCAAATACTTTTTGCAAATTACAAGAATGCAAATGCATTATATTTTATTTAAGAACAATATAGAACATGCTTGGGCAACATTATTATTATTATTATTATTATGCAATTTATTTTTATTATTTTAGCAATTTATATTTATTATATTATAGTATTATTATTATTAAGCATTTATATGTATTGTATTATTATTATTATATTATTATTATTATTATTATTATTTTTATTGATTATTATTATTATTATTATTACTATTATTATTATTATTATTATTATTATTATTATTATTATTAAGTTATTATTATTATTATTATATTATTATTATTATTATTATTATTATTAAGTTATTATTATTATTATTATTATTATTATTATTATTATTATATTATTATACAATTATTATATTATTATTATTATTATTATTACTATTATTATTATTATTATTATTATTATTATTATTATTATTATTATTATTATGCAATTATATATTCTTGTTTATTATTATTATTATTATTATTATTATTATTATTATTATTATTATTATTATGCATTTATTATTAATTAATTAATTCATCTTCTATCGCTTTATCTGATTCTTCCCTCGGGTCGGGGGGGAACCTGCGCCCTATCTCAGGTGTCTTGGGGCATCAAGGCAGAATATACCCTGTATGGAATGCCATCACAGGGAGTGAGCACACACACACACACACACACACACACACACACACACACACACACACACACACACACTAGGGGGCGAATGTGCTAACCACTCAGCCACCATACCCCCTATGCAATTCAATATATTATTATATTATTATTATTATTATTATTATTATTATTATTATTATTATTATTATTATTATTATTATTATTATTATTATTATTATAATTATTTATGCATTATTATTATTATTATTAACATTATTGTTATTCATTATATGCATTATTATTATTATTATATTATTATTATTATTATTATTATTATTATTATTATTATTGATGTGATTTCTATTTATTGTTGTTATTATTATTATTATTTTTTTTTATTATTATTATTGTGTTATCATTGTTGTCATGCAATTCCTAGTTATTATTATTATTATTGTTATTATTATTATTATTATTATTATTATTATTATTATTATTAATATAACAAGGCTTGTGTAACTAGTCATTATTTAAAGTACCACTCGGCGTATTACACTGCAGCATTTCTCTCTCTCTCTCTCTCTCTCTCTCTCTCTCTCTCTCTCTCTCTCTCTCTCTCTCTCTCTCTCTCGCTCTCTCTCTCTCTCTCTCCTCTCTCCGTTCTCCTCTAGGCCATAACACTGCACCGCTCCTTTCTCGCTCTCCTTCTGCTCCAAATATGGGGATTTCCCTGCTCGTCCCGGGTTGCCAGGTATGTGTAATATAAAATCAACCCGCAGACACAAAAAGCTTTTTTTTTTTCGTATTTGCTGAATTCTGATTGGTCAGGAGATTATTTGTCTCTATTGCCGGTGCAGAAACGCTCATTAACGTCCGAATACATGACGATGATGATGATAATGATGGTTGAAGGTCAGAAGAGGAACGTGGTGATTATAAATGGATTCAAATTATATGGGGGGGGGGGGGGGGGGGGGGGGGGTGGGGGGGGGATGGGGTGGGGGGGGGGGGGTGGGGGGGTGGGGGGTGGGGGGGGGGGGGGGGGGGGGGGGGGGGGGGTGAAAAAAGCTCTAATTTTCCCTTTCCCATATAGAAAAATCCCTGTGTGTTGTAATTGTACAGGAACGACCGGGGGAACCCTGCTGACTCACTGCATAATTGAGTCATCATCTCTTTCCAGCCAGGCCTCTTGACAAATCATTTACTCGCACCGTTTCAAGGAAGGCCCGGGCGTTTATGGAGGGGGGGGGGGGACGTCTAGAAGCGGGTATTTAAAGCTCGCGTTAGTCCCGAGGCCACTCTCAGCGCTGGGACGGAGCCCGGTGGCTCAGGAGGAGTGACGGTGCGGTCAGGAGTTTAATACCGATCTTGAGCCCAGCTATCATTTATCTTTATGACTCGCAGCAGGAAAAGGGGGAGTGTGTGTGTGTGTGTGTGTGTGTGTGTGTGGACACGGGTGGCGTATCCGCACCACTAAAACCCTGCTGCCGGGGATGGAGTGCTCCTGAGTGGGCGTAGTGTGTTTGTCTGGCCAAGTGCTGTTGTGTAAAAGAGACGATAATTGTCACACCTGCTACCGCAGCTTGTAATGTCCCTCTAATTCTCGCCGCCACATTTGTGGATGCGAGAGCGACGCGGAAACGTGCGATACGGCGTTGGGGATATAAAAAAAAACACACACACACACACACACGCGGTTTTCCAATAGCGACGTGTTCAGACATTTCGTCCTATCAGGAGGCCTCTTTTTTTTTCCTTCCTATAACGCCATGTTTATATCGACGCATATTAGTGTATTGTGGGCGGAGAAAGGGATCGGGTGGGTGGAAGGGAGTGTGGGAATGGAATAGAGAAGAGAGAGAGAGAGAGAGAGAGAGAGAGAGAGTGCAGACAGGGTGGAGAAGAGTGATAGAAGGATGGATAGCAGTATGGCTTTTGGAAAGTGTGGTTTTGAGAAAAAGACAGGAGGAGGAGGATTGGGAGATTTTGATGATGATGATGATGATGATGATGGACAGCACTAGAAATGAGATCATTAGAGGGAACAAGAAGGTAGGATGTTTTAGAGACATGCAGTGTATCAGGAGAAGGATGCTGAGGATAGCGCCACATGGCAGGAGGAAAAGAGGAAGGCCAAGGAGGAGGTTTATGGATGTGGTTTGAAAGACGACATCATTTTACAATTAATGATTCAATTCATTTTACAATTACTGACTCGCTTCATTTTACAATTACTGACTCGCTTCATTTTACAATTACTGACTCGCTTCATTTTACAATTACTGGCACGATTCAGTTTACAATTACTGATTCAATTAATTTTACAATTAATGACTCGATTCATTTTACAATTACTGACACGATTCATTTTACAGTCACTGACTTGATTCATTTTACAGTCACTGACTCGATTCATTTTACAATTACTGACTTGATTCATTTTACAATTACTGACTCGATTCATTTTACAACTACTGACTCGATTCATTTTTCAATTACTGACTCGATTCATTTTACAATTACTGACTCGGTTCATTTTACAATTAATGACTCGATTCATTTTACATTTGACTCGATTCATTTTACAGTCACTGACTTGATTCATTTTACAGTCACTGACTCGATTCCTTTTACAATTACTGACTTGATTCATTTTACAATTACTGACTAAATTCATTTTACAATTAATGACTCGATTCATTTTACAATTAATGACTCGATTCATTTTACAATTACTGACACGATTCATTTTACAGTCACTTTTACAATTACTGACTCGATTCATTTTACAGTCACTGACTCGATTCATTTTACAATTACTGACTCGATTCATTTTACAATTACTGACTCGATTCATTTTACAATTAATGACTCGATTCATTTTACTGACACGATTCATTTTACAGTCACTGACTCGATTCATTTTACTGACACGATTCATTTTACAATTACTGACTTGATTCATTTTACAATTACTGACTCGATTCATTTTACAACTACTGACTCAATTCATTTTTCAATTACTGACTCGATTCATTTTTCAATTACTGATTCAATTCATTTTACAATTACTGACTCGATTCATTTTACAATTACTGATCGATTCATTTTTCAATTACTGACTCGATTCATTTTACAATTAATGACTTCGATTCATTTTACAGTTACTGACTCGATTCATTTTACAGTCACTGACTCGATTCATTTTACAATTACTGACTCGATTCATTTTTCAATTGCTGACTCATTTTATTTGTAATACTTGAAATTTTATCTGTTAAAAAA
Organism: Kryptopterus vitreolus; assembly: GCA_030449085.1. Classification (NCBI taxonomy): domain Eukaryota; kingdom Metazoa; phylum Chordata; class Actinopteri; order Siluriformes; family Siluridae; genus Kryptopterus; species Kryptopterus vitreolus. Next base: position 23,699,887 of record JACRUU010000013.1, read on the forward strand.
AGTCTCTATAAATGTAAATATTTTTGCATATTTATACAAAGCCAGTATAAAATAAATAAATAAATAAATAATTATAAATAAATAGATAGATAGATAAACAATGAATGAAGTGGTGTAAAGTATATCAGTTCATACTCACATAAATATCTGCACCATAAAATCCGTCCTGGTACACAACACTGCAAAAAACACACACACACACACACACACACACACACACACACACACACACACACACACACACACACACACACACACACACACACACACACACCACACACACACACACACACACACACACACACACATAGTGTTTGATTAGGTTTTGATATTGATTTAGCTTTGATATTTGTTTATTGAGTGTTTAACTGATTTAGAGAGACGTCTGTGCGATTTCCTCTCTCTCTCTCTCTCTCCGTAATCCCGGAGGAAGGCGGCATCGGCCAGGACATAAATAAATAAACAAACAAACAAACAAATAAATAAATAAAAGCTCCTCGCGGGAAATCGGCGCATGCGAGAGCGCGAGCGTCTCTCATAAAGCGCAATAAGGCCGAATGAGTCGCTGAAAAATGCGGCCGGGGTTTTTCCGGTAACCGCGTTACGGGAACGACGTTAGAGGAAACAATTTGGGGGAAAAAGCCGGGGCGCGGCGTCATCGCAATCTCTTCTGTCGGGTGGGAGATCCGAGGCTTGACTTTTGTTTGTTTTTTTAAACTCCAGAACCTACAGGCAAAATTCCCACACGGGAAAATCGAACCCTTGGGAAAATGGATCCTTTGACCATTTACACGGTGTAATACCTACGTCCTGTGGTGTCACAGAAGTGATATTGTTATTTAATAATATAATCATCTCATTAATCTCAATACTGCACCCATGACCGTGACTAACCACTCATTTCTTTCCTCTCTCTCTCTTTCTCTCTCTCTCTCTCCGTTGAGTTACATGTCCCACTGCTGATCTGTCAGTGATCCAGACCCCCACTGCGCTCTGTTCCTGTCCGAACCTCCTGGTGACTCCGCCCCCCACAATAAACATCCTCAACCACACACAACACTAACAACCCTAATGAGGATGGGGTTCTCTGTGATGACACATGACGATGACACATTGTAAAAAGCGCTCTATAAATAAACTTGAATCGAATGTAATAATAGGGATGGAGATCAGTGTGTTATGGTGCTGGGCTACTGATCAGAAGGTCACGGGTTCGAGCCCCGGTATCGCCAAGCTGCCACTCGAGCAAGGCGCTCTGTGCTCCAGGGGGCGCTCTACGCTCTGACCCCAGCTAACCAACAAACAAACAAGAAACAAGTTGACTGTTCTGTAAAAGCACATGTGATAAATAAGTCTATTTATTATAAGTATATTTATATGTATTTTTATCAAACATGAGGTCTGGCTATCTGCCCTCTTCCACATACCCCAGCTCTGATTGGCCAGTTTCTCTGATTTTACAGGAGAGAGAGAGAAAGAGAGAGAGAGAGAGAGAGAGAGAGAATGCCCTTTCCTCACATTTGCTCTCTAACACACTCCGGGGACACAAACAAATAAACAAACAAACAAACAAACAAACAAAAGCAATTAATATGCAAAATGTGAAATTTGGAGATAGACGAGTAAACACCCTTTCGAAAAACGGAGGTGCTGTGATCTTTTCGATCCTGCGTTTTGCTGTGTGTGTGTGTGCACGTGTGTGTGTGTGTGCACGTGTGTGTGTGTGTGTTTGGATTCTTACCCTCCATACGCTGGGATGTGTGGTGGAGGAGCTGCTGCCCGAAATGTGTTGTACACGGTGCGTCCTCTCCCTCTTAAATGCGCCCCTCTGTAGGCTGCAGCCGCCGTGGCAGCTGGGTACGGGAAGCCTGGCACTGCACAGACACACACACACACACACACAAACACACACACACACACACACACACACACACACACAAGAATTGGGAATTAGTTGCTGAAACAGCATCTGTCAGCCAAAAAGGGTTTCATTTTTAATGTGCTTTGGAAGGGAGTGTGTTACGGAGCTGCTACGATTCTCAAAATGGACGCTTCCGGGGAGAAAATGGAGGCAACGCGGAGAAAATGTTCAACATAATTCGTCTAAATAAATAAATAAATAAATAAATAAATAAATAAATAAATAAATAATCGTAAAAAAAGTTGGACAGAACTTCCATGGCTAGTTAGGCTACGATGTTCTACAGAGCGGGAATGCCGGGAATTATGCTAGCATGATTCCTTTCTTTTCCCGCCCGGGAGAAATCAAGGCAGGAGCTCGCGATGCGATAAAGTCGCTCAATAATGCGCTCCACACTTTATTTTCTCTCTTTCATGGACGCTGGAGGAAATCAAAGCCTGACGTGTCGCATTTCCGAAGCTTCCGTTAGCAGGAGATGCTAAACGACTATTCTTGGAAATCTTTGACATTCCCGGTCTCACGCTCATCATATTTTTCCCTCCCCCCCCCCCCCCAACGACGAAATGCCGATTAGCTTCACGTCTAGCTAGCGAGAGATTATGAACGCTGTCTTCCTGTTGCTTAGCGACGACGCATCTGCATGTGGAGACCACAGGGGCATTGCAGATCTCATTATAAAACAGGAAGTAAAAATAAATAAATAAATAAATAAAACGGATGGAGGGGGGCACGGTGGTTTAGTGGTTAGCACGTTCGCCTCACACCGCCAGGGTCCGGGTTCGATTCCCGTCTCGGCCATGTGTGTGTGGAGTTTGTGCATGTTCTCCCCGTGCCTCAGGGGTTTTTCTCCGGGTTCTCCGGTTTCCTCCCCCGGTCCAAAAACATGCACGGTAGGTTGATTGGCACCTTGGAAAATTGTCCCTAGTGTATGAACGTGTGTGTGTGTGTGTGTGTGTGTGTGTGTGATGGGTTGACATTCCATCCAGGGTGTATCCTTCCTTAATACCCATAGACGCCTGAGATAGACACAGACTCCCCGTGACCCGAGGGAAAGATAAAGATCGGATAAAGCGCTAGAAGATGAATGAACGAATGAATGAATAAACGGATGGCGTTCCATAACAGGAAGTGAAGCCACGACGAACGAAAGCGCAATTTGCGTTTTAAGCGCAAGGCGATAAATCCCGAGTCGAATGCGTCTCTCAGATACGGAGGGAGAAATAGCACCGGGGGGTCGACGTCAATCCCGGATTATACAGGAAAGAAAGAAATGCACATTATTATTATTATTCTCATCATTAAGTCTAATGATGATGACGACGAGAGAAAAGAGGGAATTTAAATGGCGGAGGAGGAGGAGGAGGAGGAGGAGGCGGAGGAGGAGAAGTGCTCTTTCATCCTTTAATTATAGAGTTTTATAAAGATGTGGTCCAATAAAAAGGTAAGAGAAACACTGAATCATTCATCAGGCGCATGAAAAATGGAGCGCTGGAAGTAAAAGGGCTCGAGTGGAAAGGTGAAGACAATAACGGCTGCGTTTCACCTCCCCGTGTTCAGACCGCGGGCCAGAACCTCCGAGTCAAGACATGTGCAACCATGAAAAAGCCCAATCAGGACATGGAAAACGGCAAGAAAATGAAATATTATACACACGTCGCACATTTATCTAATATTACATCTGTGTGTGGGGTCGGTGCCTTTTATTTAAGGAGACTCAAAATGATAAAGAAAAAAAGTCATAAGAAAAGGAAAATAAAGTGCAAGAAAAATGTGGGAAAAAATGATGAAGTAGAAAAAATGAAAAAGAAAAAAACGAATAATGAGAAAAGGAAAATAAAGTGCAAGAAAAATGTGGAAATAAGTTCATCCATTCATTCATCTTCTACCGCTATATACGATCTTCCCTCGGGTCACGGGGAGCCTGTGTCTATCTCAGGCGTCTATGGTCATTAAGGCAGGATACACTCTGGATGGAATGCCAACCCATCACACACACACACCACCACACACACACACACACATTCATACACTAGGGACAATTTTTTCCAAGGTGCCAATCAACCTACCTACCCGTGCATGTTTTTTGGACCGGGGGAGGAAACCGGAGAAACCGGAGAACCCGGAGAAAAAACCCCCTGAGACACGGGGAGAACATGCACAAACTCCACACACACATGGCCGAGACGGGAATCGAACCCGAACCCTGGTGGTGTGAGGCGAACGTGATAACCACTAAGCCACAGTGCCCCACAGGAAATAAATTATTAAGAAGAAAAAATGAATAATATGAGGAAAATAAAGTACAATAAAAATTAGGGGAAAAAATTCTGAAAAGAAATAATTAAGAAGAAAAAAACAATAAGAAGAGGAAAATAAATTACAAGAAAAAAATGTGGGAAAAAACGATGAAAAAGAAAAAAAGAAAAAGAAAAAAGTAATTAGAAAAGGAAAATAAAGTACAAGAAAAAGTAGGAAGAAAAAATTATGAAGAAAAAAAATGAAAAAAATAATAATAATAATTATAAGAGGAAAATAAAGTACAAACAAAATTAGGGAAAAGAATGATGAAGAAGAAAAAATGAAAAGGAAAAAATAATAAGGAGAGGAAAATAAAGTACAAGAAAAATTAGGGAAAAAATGATGAAGAAGAAAAAATTAAGAAGAAATAATTAATAATAAGAGGAAAATAAAGTATAAGAAAAATGTGGAAAAAAATGATGAAAAAGAAAAAATGAAAAAGAAAAAAATTAATAAGAAAAGGAAAATAAAGTACAAGAAAAATGTGGAAGAAAATTATGAAGAAGAAAAATGCAAAAGAACACATAACGTGACAATAATAATAATAATAATAATAATAAGAGGAAGAAAAAGAAGAAAAGAAGAAGAAGTGAAGAAGGAGGAGGAGGAGGAGGAAAAATGCAAAACAACAATAATGTGACAATAATAATAATAATAATAATAATAATAAGCAGAAAAAGAATAAGTAGAATAAGAAGACAAAGAAGATAAAGGAGTAAAAGAAGATGA